>JAQPZY010001597.1:2827500-3427500 GCA_029931535.1 Margaritifera margaritifera
AGTGCTTACAAAAGATAACAATGATGGATTTTATTTCATATATTTGATATGAAACAGTTCCTCATGTATTAAACATCCTAGTCAGTTGATTTCTGGTAAGCTTTTGTTTTTGTTTTCAAAGACACTGGACCATACAGATATCATTTAAATCCTGTCACCTTTATAATTGTTAATGACATGCAATGATTTTGTATGCTTTTTATATCCATTACTTCAGGACCAGCTAGAAGTATTCCGACTTATCAATGGAGTTAATGACATGCAGTGATTTTGTATGCTTTTTATATCCATTACTTCAGGACAAGCTAGAAGTACTCCAACAGTTATCAATGGAGTTAATGACATGCAGTGATTTTGAAATTTTTTTATATCCATTACTTCAGGACCAGCTAGAAGTACTCCGACAGTTATCAATGGAGGCATTTTATGAAGAATCAGTACAACAGGTATGGAACAATGGTAATCTGTGAGTTCAGTCCCTTCCTCCTCCCATTTCAATTTCAGCAGTACAGTATACTTTTTAACAATAAACATTCAGAGCTGGCCATTTCAATCATAAGGAATCACCCCTTCCATATGCATAAACCCCCATATAAAAAATTTCCCCAGATCTTCTCTGGGAAAACTGCATAATTTATTTGTGTGTGCTTCTGTCATATACTGCCCATGTCACAGTCTATGTCCCATTTATGCTGCCCATGTCACAGTTTGTGTCCCTTTTATCAGCATATACTGCCCATGTCACAGTCTATGTCCCATTTATACTGCCCATTTCACAGTATGTGTCCCATTTATACTGCCCATGTCGCAGTTTGTGTCCCATTTATCACCATATACTGCCCATGTCACAGTCTGCGTCCCATTTATCAGTTCTACTTGTTAAGTTTTGAAGGACCTTGTGGATTTTGTCCAGATTTCATTTGGTGCCAACTCTTAAAATAACTGAAGTAAACAAATGTTTTCATCTGGATTCATCAAAATTTGACTTGAGTTACAGCTCATATTTGACTTACAAGTTTACAGTTGCATAGTGAACCAAAGTTTCTTCAATAGTACAATATTTGCAAGGGCATCCATGTCCTCTGAACACATTTTAAGTTATTTATTTTGCCACCACAGTTGTCAATACATACTGTATATACTCACTAGTAAGTCACATCCAACTGCAAACTGCACAGACCCAGATCTGCTGTCACACAATGTGCTGGCAGATCTGGAGCTATGCAGTTTGTTTGGACTAATCAGTAGAACAAGCAACATAGGCCCTGATCTGCTGGCACATTATGTGTCAGGCTGAGCTTGTATACTCAAGAGACAATATTTCTCATCCAGTTTTGATCATACTTTATATGTAAGCTTGAATCATCAAGATCACAGATGAGTTTGATTATGAATGAGAGCCACCCATATTAATGAGTTTGATTATGAGAGCCACCCATATTAATGAGTTTGATTATGAATGAGAGCCACCCATATTAATGAGTTTGATTATGAATGAGAGTCACACATACTAATGAGTTTGATCATGAATGAGAGCCTAAATGAAAATGGTGCCAATCTGACATCCAATATGGCCACCATGGTGGCCATCTTGAAAATATCATACATGTGACAGAACCAGGACATCAGACCAATAGATTTACAAATTGTGATCTATGGATTGACTTCTAAACCAGTAGATTCTGTATTGGCATAAATTTTACATGTTTTAAGGGGATTGAAAACAAAACAAGTCCTTTTTTCCCATAATATATATTCTCTTCATATTATAATAAAACATCAAGTTTTGAACATAAATCAGATTCAGATTCTGATGGAAAATGTTACAATAATAATTAATTAATCAGTCAGTATATTGTCAATTAAATGAAAAAGGAAGAGTTGTACATCTTATAGATCACTGCAAAGATTTTTTTAATAAAATCCATAACCAGTTTTAATTTCCATCACAAGATCACTGACTGGTGACCACTGATGACATTCATGGTGATTATTAAATTTCACACTTAAGAGACTCTCAGTAGTTCTCTGGTCCAGATTTCCCCTTGAATGACTTTGTATTTTGCAAAGAATGGAGAATATCCTCTCTGTATCAGCATTAGAATGTGGCAATGACAGGAAAATCACGCTCAGCCTGCAAAGAAGTTCTAACTTCAGTTTTCCTGTTGCTGGGTTTTTATGGTTGCCGACTACTCCTCAATATTCCTTCATACTAAGTTCACCCCGAGGAGGAAGCTCCTGTCTTAGACTTAAGATGCATTCCTAAGCCTCATCCTCAAGGGCTTCTTTCTCTTCTTGGCTCAGATCCAAAAATCTGTTGGCAAGTTTCACCACTGTAAATGATTTAAAAAAATAAAGATATTTAGACTTGAAAGAAACAATGGAAAAATACATGACATGAATAATTTATCCCAATTTTAAAATTAATTCTTTTGTAATATATTTTTAACTCACTTAGGGTTCTCCATTGGAATTTGAAAGTTGCAGTCCAGGACCCCTTCCTTGAAAAAAGTTGCAGTCCCAGCTCTAAAAATAGAAGTCACAATAATTACACTTTTTTTTGCGTGCAGTAATTCAGACCATTATGCGTGTAACACTTTTTTTTCATTGCAGTAATTCAGAACATTATGCGTGTAACACTTTTTTTTCCTTGCAGTAATTCAGAACATTATGCGTGTAACACTTTTTTTTCCTTGCAGTAATTCAGAACATTATGCGTGTAACACTTTTTTTTCCCTGCAGTAATTCAGAACATTATGCGTGTAACACTTTTTTTTCCTTGCAGTAATTCAGAACATTATGCGTGTAACACTTTTTTTTCCTTGCAGTAATTCAGAACATTATGCGTGTAACACTTTTTTTTCCTTGCAGTAATTCAGAACATTATGCTTGTATTGTTGGGTTACCAATATATAAGTCATCGAAGTGCTAATGCTCATTCATTGTGAAATATTAAGTATTATAGTTATAGAATGAAAAACTTAGGCAATTGAGAACAGTGAGAATTGCGATTGTTTGTGATGTTACAACTATAACAATGCTCAATCGCTTTACCATGCCATTCTTTATTTTTGTGTGCAGCTAGAAGGAATCAAGGAAGAGATTACATTTTCTTTTCTATATTAATTTATTAGCTTAATTCCATTTCAGAACAGTAAATTTGCCAAGACACTGAAAGAAGAAAAAAAATGACCAAATTCCATTCACTTTTTTCATTGCATCTTTAAGTAACAACTTAGCATACTACGTACACTTTTTTCTTAAACAAACTTTAAGGTTTATGTGCCCTTCTTGGTTATTATACTATGTATTTTGGCCATATAACTTCATATGAGCACAGCAGAAACTATACATTGTAATTAATTCTAACTGATATGAGTACCTAGATTACAGTGTTGCAATTACAAATAGGTATACATGTTAATCAGCTGCCACTAGAACAAAAATGTTTTTTTTTTTAGTTTTCAAAACTTCATCAAACATTAACCAAATCCAAAAGATCCATATTTTCTTTTGAATTAACCCCTAAACATGTAGTTGTAAACTTGAGGTTACTCATCTGTAACATCATCGACCTCTCTACATCTCTCCCTCGAT
This sequence comes from Margaritifera margaritifera, assembly GCA_029931535.1. Lineage (NCBI taxonomy): Eukaryota > Metazoa > Mollusca > Bivalvia > Unionida > Margaritiferidae > Margaritifera > Margaritifera margaritifera. The sequence continues at coordinate 2,831,098 of JAQPZY010001597.1, forward strand.
AACTCCTGCACAACAGGGTCCAAAAACATAGACTGCACTCTAAGTGCAGGTGCGAGTTACCAAGGGACAACAAACAAAATTAAGAAGGGGATGCCATCCCTGCTGGACATCAAGAAAATTGGGGGGGGGGGGGAACAGGGCTGTTTACCGGCTGAATACTTGTTTTATAATTGCGTTGGGAATAATTGTCAATAAAGAGCTTTTTCTAATGAAGTTGTTGCTTTTCTGTGTAAATTACCTTTATTTTTAAGATGCCCAACCTCTGAAAGATCGTAACAACATTACTCCAAGCGGTGTCAACAACAATCACATGTATATGAAAATATTGTGTATTACATTACTGCTTTTTGTTGTTGTTTATTCACAACGAAACAAGATTCCTTTTTTTTAAAAACTAGGCACAATTATTTTGTTCAACAACTGTCAAAGTTGAAATTCAATTTGTTTTAATTATTCTATTAGTTAAATATTGATGTTGGGATTTCATTGCAAGTAATAGTTAAACTTCTCATCCTTGAGGAAATCTCTGAGTGTCAATTCAGGAATTTTAAGTTCACTACAAACTCTGGAACTCGCTTTTCCATTATGAACCATATCTGTGAAACAAAGGTTTTTATTCACCAAGTACTCATTTCACTTCATTGCCTTGCTATCTTTGATCACATTAGTGAATGAGTAGGCTCATTTAAGGTAGTTCAACTATACATAATAATATGTATAACTGTTCACTTGATCAATTGAAATGAGTTGACCTGACACACGACTGTACTAGCTCTCTAGCTCTTATATCTTATGTAGGTATAGCTCTCTAGCTCTTATATCTTATGTAGGTAGGATTTACATGTTATGTAGGTAGGATTTACATGTCTTTTAACTTTTCTTTTATTCCACCCCCTTTATTTGATTTAATACAAAAGACATAACATAATACTACAAAGCAGGTGAGCTTGTAAATAAGTGTAACAACACAGTAAATGCTTCCGGAAGTCGGAAATCAAAACAGAAATGCTTGCAGGCATAAATTTGGATACAAGAGGGCATATTGCATTTATGATGATTACACTGAAACCGAATTAAAAGATAGAACTAAAACACGGATTTCACTTGACAAAACTTATTTAATAGGCATTCATTTATTAAAGTGTTGCCACCAGTAGGTATTAGTGATATTTTCATTCATTGAAATTTTGTCGAATATTGTTATTTACAGTGTATTTAGAATGTTGTTTGGAAAGAAATTTTAACAATATATATGACTTCTTATTGAGAATTTCATGATGTTGATTAAAATTTCCGGGTATTAACCACTGTTTTTGATGATAAAATGAACGATATATCAGGGTTTCATTTACCAGTTTTGATTGTGATATTCTTCATGTTCGACAAATAGGGGCCAATTTGTATGGTATTTTCCAATAAAAGAAAAATGGGATCCACCCATGAGCCCGCGTTATAAGCAAGTTTACGAGTTATCCAGGCGTGAGTTATCGAGGGAGTGGTGTGGTTTGAATAGATGAAGACTATGGTGTGAAGACACATGTGCATGTGCTTCATGTACATTTATAGGGACCGTGTCAAAATTGTTTTAAAATGTTTTCAGCTTTTTCATTTTCTGGTGAAGGTTTAGAAACTAAAAAACATTAAATTGCTTGTTTAAGTGGCAGCTGATTAAATATTTTTACCTATTTGTAATTAAAATACTGTCTGGAAACAAATCTGAGTGCATAAAGCTAACAATGTTCCATTATTTTCTCGTTTTGCGACCCGTGGGAATGTCCTATGCATTCGATGAATCTCTCGGTCTCTTTGATGTTCTGTTTTCTTTATCAAAACCAAATGCATTAAGTATTTTCTGTCAGCCAGTCATGAGAGAATCAGGCTCATCTGCAGCCTTTCACTTGGCACCAAAGAAATTATGTAAAGTTGCCATCGGAAAAATACACATGTGAATACATTCAATAGTTTATGAATTAAAAAATATGCATACAGGGTCTCTGCAAATGTCAATTTATCCATTTTTGATCCATTCTCAAATAATGCCTTCAAAGTAGGTGTGTTTGTTAAAGAAGAGTTATTGCTCTTATGTGATGGTGTCTGCATATGACTGGTGATACAATTTCTTCCTCCATATACTATCTTAAAATCCACTTTGCATGAAACACACAATGCAAACTCAGGACCTTTGCTACTCACCTGCACATACTTAAACTATGATATCCAAGCATTGTTGAACTTGTAATATTTCTTAGCTGGTGGCTTCTTTGCATTGGGAGAAAGCATGCATTGTGGCATTTTGACATGAATTGAACTACAAAATATAAGATCTGCCCTTAAATATTTGTCTTAAATCATCATGAACAATACAATAACAATTAAACAAGACAAAAAGCAAACTTTTATCCCTTTATTGCTTATAACACCTTAAGAAACATTCCATATTTGGCCTTAAACTCTCCAAATTATAGCAATAAGGCAATCAATTAGCAGCTTGTTGTGTACCCATTAGCTGTTCTTTAACAATTATAATCTGATTACTCAGCCATGCATCATTGCACCGGTCTTAGCACAGGTGGAACATTTCCAGTCCCTAGTAGACTGGTTCTGGCTGGTTTCTGTAATGTGTTGATAAAATGTGTAAAATACTGTTTTGGGTTGTTGTTTTTTTTCTTTTTTAATTTTCAAAAGTGGTAGATTTCAACTATAAAATGGTATGTATGGTAGACGGCCTTCAAAATGGTATTTTTGTAGAATCACATGTATGAAATTTTTTTATCGCTAGTCCTGAAGATATGATCATATCAACATGGGTTTTTCACTGGAAGATTTCTTATGTTGTCTTGTTCGTCATAAATGAATATGGTGTACTTAAAACATCTAATATGGCCATTATGGTGACCATCTTGAAAATCTTGTTATTGCTACTCCTTTTGAGTGGACAATTGTATCAACATCGGGTTTTCATTAAAAGACCTTTTATGATGTCTAGTTGGTCCTAAATGAAAATTGTACTGATCTGACATCCAATATGGTGGCCATGGCGTTGTCATACTTCTCCTGAATGGATAGTCACACTGTCATGGGGTTTTGGCTAAAAGACTTCTTATGTAGTTGGTCCTAAATGAAAGTGGTGCTGATCAGAGCTTCAATATGACTCCCATGGTAGCCATCTTGAAAATCATGTTGCTACTTGTGCTTTTGAATACAAGTATGAATAGGTTTTTATCAAACCCATTTTTGTGGATATATCTGAAAAATACCTTGAATAATGCCAGTTCAATAACTTGGTCACAGGTAAATTTTGGGTTTCAGTCACATTTTCTCATCTTCTGTTTAACTTTAGAGCTGTTTAAGGTAAATGGACAAAACTTGGTATACTTGTATATTGTCACTATAAGATGTGTTGCATTCCACATTTGGGGTCCTATTTTGAAGGTCAAGGTCACAGGTCAATATTTTTGAGGTTTCTGTTTCTGCTTTATATCAAAAGTTATTTGAGGTACATGGAAGAGAAATGACACACTTATGGTTCTTGATTTTATGGCATATGTATCACAATCAAGGTATTTTCTTCAAGGTCATGGTCACAAATTCATTTTTGTTACTCCATTACTGCACTTTTACTTCAATGCCCTTTGAGATAGGGGACAAACATTCACTGAATTGCATCTGTTTCTATTTTGTACACATTTATGGGCAAGTAACAAGAAATTTTACTCACACTGCAAAATTTTTATATAATTTTGGGCGACTGGATAAGATATTCTCAACCCTTGCTCTCAGATTTTTCTGTTTCTTTCTAGTGGTTCACACCAGAGGGATTCCAGTCACTTTTTGCACTAATTGGTACCAATGGTCAGGGAATTGGGACGAGGTATGTGAATTGTATGCACCCACCATAAGGTGGAGCATATTATGTTATGATGTTGTTGATCTGTTACCAATTTTGTTTCTGCACAATAACTTGAGTTGTCTACCATCTATGGTTACCAAAATTTTTGGATAGTTTGCACTTGGGATAAGGAAGAACCCTATCAAATTGGGATCAAAAGCTGAAAGGTCTAGGTTCCTGTGACTGAAGAAAAATAATGTTTTCTGCACACCAACTCAAGTTGTCCACCGTCTGCAGTTAGCAAACCTTGTGAATAGCTTGCATTTAGGGTAAAGAAAAACTCGTATTCATTTTGAGGTCAAAGATCAAGGTCACTGTTACTGAAAGAAGAAAAATGGTTTCCACATAAAAACTCTAGTTCTCTACCATCTACAGTAGGTGTAAAAGGCCATTTTGAATCTTGCCAACTGTCAAAACTGAGCCTTCCCGAGGGGTGTTTGGGACACCACAGTGTAGCACAATGCAAGCTATGCTGGAAGCTGCAGTTTTGACAAATGACAGTTTTCATCTGTGCTGATATGGCATCACCCCAACTAACCCATCTTTTTATACAAGGACACATATCAGTTATTTTGAATAGGCACCACCCCAACTATTCTTTTTATAAAAAGAGCCCACGATCCCATGCATACTTCAAGCAACAAGAGTAAGTCTTTTTCACAAAACCCAAGGCTTCCTACGCATTCTCAGCCTCTTGGAATGCTCTGCCAAAAACTTTTGGTGACTAGTGATGGTGGTCAGGTCGGGACATCAGCCCACCCGCCACAATTAATTAGAGATGTTGTATGTCTATGAAATATCATCATAGACATGCCACATCAAGGACAACTCACATGACAGTGGAAGATATTGGGCAGGTTAGCACTCAGCAGCCACACCTGCAATGGCACCTACTGTGTGGTGCATGCATACCATTACAGACAGGGTATCAGGGTGCTCTCATGCTGGAAATGTGGCATTTGCACAACAGTCATCCACCATCTGTGCAACAGATGCAGGAAGGGGCATCAAGCAGACAAGCTGCGAAACATAGAAAAGAAGGTGAAAAAGCAATATAGGAAGGTTATAGCTGAACTTCAGGGACTAGCACAGCTTACCATGACATTAAAAAACCCTGAAAGCATCAGTGAGGGAGAAGTTGGAGTCATTGCATGCCTCCATAGCTGACCTGCAATGCAGTGGAGTGTGTGACAACACCCAGCAAAAGTTTTCAATTATACAAAAATTGTGCACTAAGTCATACTGTGTCATACAATACAACATACGTGAGATAGCAAAATGCCAAGTATCTAGCGAATGAACTTTCTGTTCTGAGAGGGGCACATCACCGAGATCAATTACGATGATATATTGAAATCTCTCATGATTGCCAGGGCTCGAGCCCGACAGGTTGCTCCACCCTCAGACCCCAAGACCCCACCCCTAGCCCCAACTAAGCCAACACCTCCCCTGAGGCCACCCCCACCTAAACCGCAGGTCGCCTACATCCAAGTCAGCCCCCAGTCGGCCTCCTCCACCAACCCAACCCCCACCTTCTCTTCCTGAAAAGGTAGCCAAGCCCCAACCTGCAGCTGATACCCCAGCTTTATCTGTCAAAGTTCGCCAGGTGTCAAGCCAAGCCAGCCCCAGTGGCTACCCCACTGCTAGCCCCTGCAGAGCCAGCCAAGCTGTCGAAGTCTGCCAAGCACTGAGCCAGGCAGCCAGTGGCCAAATAGCCCTCTTGGAAGGCCACGCCAGCCTCCACTCCACATCAGTGTCACACCACTGCATCTTGTGGAAAAGGTGAGACCATCTGGGCCACCCTCTAGAAGCTGACCCATTGCAGCTGCTCAAGGCCATGACCCCTGGCATTATCAACATCCTTAAACAGGGTGTCAGATTTAACCTCATCCTTAAGTGCTGCTTGAAAAGCCCATGCCCAGACAGGACACCACTGTAACTAACACAGTATGCCTGCATAGCATCCAAGATGTGGTAGCCCTGGAGCCTGATGACCTCAAGTGCATAATTGCCACAACCATCACTGATCTTGAGGCAAGGCTCAAAAAGTTACCGGGCATGGGCTCAAGCTTGGATATGGTGAGGTCTGAGTCGATGGAGCTGCTGATCTTGCAGCACTGACCATTTCGTAGCAACAGACAAGTGCACAATAAAGACAACAACAGCTTTGAATGGGCCTTGTTTTCATCCACATTTGCTGTAGATGCCTCCACGCCTTCTTCAGGGAAGACCTGCTCAAGGATTCAAGGATCATACCTACAACTACCGTGATCGTCGATAAGCTCCAACGGACCTCAGATGAAGGTATCATATGTAATCTGCACAGATCTCAAGCTCAAGGCCCTAAACACTCTGGTCAAGCGGAAGACATTGACCCAACCAGCACTGCAGTGCACGACACCTACAAGACTGTGAGCCAGCTACAGGGTCATCCACTGTGACAGCAGATGCAACCCACCAATAACATACAGAGGGCCAAACATGATAACTAATTTAAGTGAGAGTCTTGAGGACTCGCTCATTGGCATACACAACATGTTCTCCAAGCTGCAACCCATGGAAAGGACACCAGAGGTCAAGGTTTTTAAAGTCGCCAGAGCCTGTCACATCTGCCAGAAGTACCTAGGCAACAGCTAGATCTGAGACAACTGCCACATAATGGAAAAAATACCACGGAGCCACCTACAGCCAATGTAACCTCCAATTGCATATCTCCCCAGGAAATACCAAGGTTCCTGTGATCTTCATGGCCTTTTGATGAGTGCCATTGGCACTACCTTGAAGACTGACATCAGTCCCATCACCAACAACATGGAAATGTGTATGACCTTTTCTTTAGAACAGCTCCAGTTTATCAACAGCCTCCAATTTCTAAACACCTCCCTGGCAAAAGCAGCCTCAAACCTCCCCAGGGATGCCTTCTGGATAACCAGCCAGTATCCCAAACATGATGTCCCTCTCCTGACCCAAAAGGGTGTCAACCCCTGTGAGTACATGGATGGCTGGGACCAATTTGACAAGCTTCAGCTACCACCCATCGAAGCCTTTTACAGCAGCCTCAGCCGGTCCCACATCTCCGACAAGGACTATGCCCATGGATAGCGCATATGATCAATCTTTGGGTGCAAGACCATGGGTGACTACTGTGAACTTTACCTGCCAACAGACGTTCTCCTCCTGGCCGATGTCTTTGACAGCTTTGGCGAGACATCACTAAAGTATTATGGTATCAACCTGCTCCACTACTTCTCCACTTGAGGCATGAGCTGAGATGCCCTGTTTAAAACCACAGATGCTGAGCTGGAGCCTTTCACAGATATTGACATGCACCTCTTCATTAAGCGAGGCCTTTGCGGCGATGTCTTGATGGTCTCTTTGCACTATGCCAAAGCCAACAACCCCATGTGCCCAGACTGTGACTCCTCCAAGCCAACCACATTGATCATCTACCTTGACACCAGTAACCTGTACAGCAGGGCATTGCTGCAAAGCCTGTCAACTGGTGGCCACTGCTGGGCTGACCCAGAAAAGGGTCCAGAGCAAGTTGGTCAATCTGCCACCAAACAGGCCCAAGGGCTATCGTCTCGAAGTTGACCTGGAATATCCTGAAGAGCACCACGATGCTCACAGCGACTTTCCTTTGCCCTCAAGGCCATTGTCATGCAAGAGGACTGGCTCTCCAAGTACCAGCATGGCACATGGTACCAGAGTGTTTTGTCGTTAACTACAGGATCCTCCAGCTTGACCAGCACCTGGACATGAGGGTCAGCAAGGTCCACCAGTTGTGTGAGTTCGACCAATGACCCTGGATGGCTCTCTTCATCCAAAAGAACACAGACCTGTGAGCCAAGGACACAAATGAGGCTGATAAGGAACATATCAAGGTGCTGACAAACTCTGTCATCGGCAAAACCATGGAAAACCTACAGAAGCATATCAGCATGGATCTTGTCCAGCCTGGAGGCCAAGAGGACAAGCTGTGGTGCTTGATAGCTGACCCAGCCTTCCAGACCTGAAAGATGTTTATAGGCAACCTAGTAGCAGTCCACTCAAGCAAATCCCACCTAAAACTCAACTGTCTGGTTTACACAGGCTGTGTTGGAGCTATCAAAATATCTGATGTATGACTTACACACAACCAGGCAAAGGCCTGTTACTGAGCTCCTGTACACAGACACATACAGTATGCTGCTCCAGATTGAAACTGAAGACATCTACAAGTTCAAGGCTGAGATGGCTGAGCTGTATGACACGAGTGACTTCCCAGTGAGGTACCCCCTCAAAAGCGATGTCAGCAAAAAGGTAATTGGAAAGTTCAAAGACAAGTGCAACAGTGCCCCCATCACCAAGTTTGTAGGCCTTTGACCCAAGATGTACTTCATCCTGTGGGCCGAGTAGAGGCCCAATGAGCCAGGGGTATAGCAAGAGCTACAGTCAAGGCCAATCTTCGGCACAAGCTCTTGAAAGCTTCAAGCAGGGCCACGAGTTCCACCACATGTGCACCACCATCCACAGCATAAGTCACCAAATCAGCATCTACAATGTGACAAAGACCAGCCTCTCCCCACTGGACACAAAAAAATGGATTGCGCCTGATTGGGTCATGACCAAGGTCTAGGGTTGTGCCTGGAGAGCAAGGGAAGCTGATGAAGAGTATGAGGCATTCAGGAACTCACTCACCCAGGGCCTACAATCCCTTTCAGCAGACCCATTGTGCCGTCTGGTATGAACTGCAATTTCTTGCAAACGAAAGCCTGGCATGGTGCCCCACGACCCACGAAATGGTAAAAAAGAGGCTGGCCAGAAACGTCCATCTCCTCAGCCAGGGTATAGGTGTCTAACAACCAAACCGGGTCAGTAGCTTACCTGCACCCATCCTCAGGCTCCATGGGCATGTACAAATAGTACACAACAGCTTGTATGTCGAGCCTTTGCCCAGGCAGCCACTTGGAGCTCTGAACTGCAGCCACAAAAGCTGCACACACAGCATCGATTGGTTTTTGGGCTATCATAAAGGTCACTTCGTTGTTTGAGGCCGTTACCACTGATGGCAGCCACCTGACCCACTCAATGCTATGCACCTCACCACCCCACCACATCTCCTGGGTGTACTGATGGCCAAACATCCACTCAGCCAGGGTGCGATTACATTGCTCCACAATACCCAGCACCTGGTGGAGGTTGGCTTCACCTCAGCGAATGCAAACCTTGTGTCTCTAGCAGCCATGTCACATCACCCATGAACTCCCTTCCGGGGTCAACCTGCAGCAGCATGGGCCACTTGAGCGGACTCTGTTTGTAGATGCGACCCAGAGCTGTGGAAACCTCGGAGGCTTTCTTGCTGGTCAGGGGCTTGGCTGCCTTAAAGCGGCTAAGACCATTAGTGCATACTTGTACGTACGATTATCGACCTTGTCATGTGGTAAAAGAGGAGGTGTCTATCATTAACCTCACTGGGAACGTTCATGTCAAATTGGGGCCAAATGACTGTACTCTGCACAGGCAGATAGATTTGCCACATGCCCTGCCTTTTAAGCCATTGCTTGGCATTATCTTGTGAGACCCTGGTAGCCTCGGCCAGTCAGTTGATAGCCTAGGCCCCTTTTCAGTAACCACGCAGGCTATAGTAGATGGATGTGAGCCGCTTTCCATGGCTTTAGCTCTCATTGCTGCACATGGCTCTAACAGCTGTATTAAAGATAGAACTAGGCCACAAAACCAACCACGGCCAGGCTTCCAGCTATCCAAATATACTCATACTTTTGTTGCTCAGGGGAGGGTATGTAAAAGTCAGAAAACTTGGGCTCTGCCACCTGATCTGAAGTCTTGCCCTCTGATGACCTTGCAGCCACTGCATCTGCATACTCCTACATGGAGTCGCTCACAGCCTGATAGGACCTTTCTGTGCTAACCTCATCCTGCTTATGCTCGGCATTTTGTGCGCATGTGCTGATAGTCAGCCTGCACTTCTTCGAAGGCCTCCAGGGCCTTGTTATGGCGAATCTTCTCTTCATCAACTGCCTTATTATAGATCTGGGAAAAGGCATAGTTAGAGCCGGAGAAGGTGAGGGCGTTTACCATGGTGCCTCCAACCATCATACTAATGGCAGCCATCAGGCACCTGACATGATATTAGCAGGGATGATCCCCTGTTTAATTAGCATATCTGTAGGCCACAGACCAAGCGCCGTATTGGATATCGCCTTGGTGGTGTCTTCAAATTCCATGCGACCAAGGTCGGGTGGCTTTGTTTTAAACAGGTTTCTAGCCAGCATCATGTAGGCTATCTCAAGGCCGGAGAGCATGGCTCCATTGTAAAGGAGGTTACTTTGGTTGCAGTAGTTGATACTAGCCGCACACGAGTCTAATATTCCATATAACAAACATTGCGGGCCAGTTTTACAGGTCAGGGGATTTCCATGGCCAAGTAGGACAGCACGGCAGCCTGCAGAGCTCGAAGCTTTGGCAAATAGGCATACAACAGGGCCCAGGCTACATTGACAACAGCCAATGAGCACACCGTGTCGCTAAAGTCAAAGGTCCCTTATGACCTCTGCAGGTTTTTAGCCTTGACTGTCTTTTCAACCTGTTTATCAGTCTTGTGTTTAAAGGCATTTATTGCAGAAAGCTTTTTGCTTGTGGCCACATGATCCAGATTATTCTCCTTTGTGACCCTGCTTATAGTAGGTCTGTTAGGTTCCATTATGTTAACCTGTGGAGGTACAGTCTATGCTACCTGAGGTGGTATTGGACTTGAAGCCTGGTGCGGTACTTGAGTCACCTGCTGAGGTTCCATCATTGTTACAATTATTGGGTGTCTGTCCAATAGCTGGCGCTGTCTCAAATTGGATATGCTGGTACGTGATGATGCCTGCAGCTAAGGGGGAAGTGCTGCGCCATACTTGAAGTATAGGTGGCTAGCAACTTGTGAAAGAGAGGCGTGGATGAGGGGGTCCTCCTTTAGGTCGCAAGCCAGCTGTGTGCTGTTGTCTATCACCATAGAGCAGCTCACTGCGGCGGCATAAAGGCCGTCCAGGTTTGACCCCAGTAAGGTGGTCATTTTGGCCCCCAGTTTGGTCTGGTAGATGGCATACACCTGTGACACTGCGTTTTTGTTCATGGCCACTATTTCACCAGGTCCGAGGGTCCGCCCCAAATAATCTTTGGCCATCCCTGCCCCAACCATCTTGTGCGGTCAGTCTCCAGTAGGGCCTTACCACCATTGTGCAGTGGGGCTGCAGGTCCACAAAGATTTGGCTAGTAGAGGGCAGACTGGAACTGGCCATTGACGCTGTTCAGCTGCGCATCTGTGAGCAGGTAGATGTACATGTTCAACACCCCAGCCGCCTGCCCGGTCTTCTCGATCTACACCGTGCCTCCCTCACTGGCATTCTCTATGTGCCGGCCAGACCCGTGGAGTGAGTGGTCTTCTGTGGACCTCATGTCAAGAACCAGGGCAAACCTGTTCTGGTAGAAGGTCCCAACCTCTGTTGATGGCAGCTAAAATTCTTGAAGCTCTCCTGCAACAGCACCCTGGCAGCCTCCTCCCACTGTTGGCAGTGCGTCTGACCCTGGGCAAAGACAGGTTGGGCACTCCAATACCTTATTGATCAAAGAGTTGTAGAAGCTCTCCGTGTCCCTCACAAAGGCGGTGCTGGCCTTCAGGTTCTTGGCGGGTGTGTTGAGGTTAACATTCCACATGGTGTCACTTTTGTTTGCCACGATCTTGCAGTGCCACAGCATGCAGGTGTAAAAGAAGGCAGCCCGGCCCATGTACTGGTTTCTAACCATTTGGGCGAGCTCTGCATTGCTCACCATCAAACTCCAGAGAGAGGCAGCTGATGGCGTAGCTGGCTCCCACTTTGGTGCTCTGGATCCTGTAGCTGTTAAAGGTGATCTTGAAGGTCAGATGGTTGAACAGCCCAGCTTGATAGAAGAGTATGTGGTCGTTAAGTGGTTCAAGCAGGATGTAAAACCCTTGAGAAAGAGGTCTTCGAGCACCTGCTTACGTGGTGTGCTGTGAAACAGGTCGCTGAGCTCCTCGTGCATGGTCTCGGGTGTCTGGGTACTTCCACACTCTGATACGTTGCATGGTCTCCTGCACAAAGTGACTGTGTCATAGCTAGCGAGGTCTTTTTTCCCTGCCCGTGTCACTAGTCACCAAATATTTTTGGTAGTGCATTCCAAAAGGCAGAGAACACACAGGTTTTGATGAAAAAGACTTACTTTTGTTGCTTAATATATGCTTGTGAGCATGGGCTATTTTGATAAAAAGAAGGGTTAGTTGTGGTGGTGCCTGTTCAAAACAACCGATTTTTGGCCTTTTACAAAAAGAAGTTTAAGTTGGGGTGGTGCCATATCAGTACAGATGAAAACTATCATTTGTCAAAACTGCAGCTTCCAGCATGGCTTGCATTGTGCCACAACACGGTGCCCCAAACACAACCAGGGAAGGCTCAGTTTTGGCATTTGGCAAGATTCATCTGAGTTCAAACCGGCTTCGACTATCTACAGTTACCAAACTTTGTGGATAGCTTGCACTTGGGGTAAAGAAAAACCCAATTGATTTCAGGCTCAAAAGATTGAAGGTCAAGGTCAGTCTGACTGAAAGAAGGAAAATGGTTTCTGCACAATAACTGGAGTTCTCCATCATCTGTGGTTACCAGACTTTGTAGATGGTTTGCACTTGGTTTAAGGAAGAACTCTGTTGATTTTTATAGTCAAAAGGTCAATGGTCAAGGTCACTTTGACTGAAAGAATAACAATGGCTACTGCACAATAACATTAGTTCTATATGACATACCTGAACCAAACTTCGTAGATGACATGTGCTTGGGGTTATGAAGAAGCTGAATTTCAGGAGGATTTTGAATGGGCATTAAATAATACTATAATATCACTTGACTTTCATTGTTTTAAATGTGTCATAAGCAATTTAAAATGAAAATAATTAAATCTTTTTACTTTTTGACTAGATGAAAATACAATTTTTATATTATTTTAAATGTAAAGTGTTTTATGTTCACTTCCAATTGCAATAATTGAGATTCATGCAAGGAAGAGAAAGTTGAAATCCTGAATAATGTAAAATTCTCAGACACAAATCTAATAAATTCTAATTATTGAACATTTAATGTCAGTATATATGTTTGTTAGTGGTTGTTGTTTTTTATGAAGTTCAATAGGAGTATGGGCCAGAAATTGTGATGCTCTAGAACTGCCTGAAGAGGAGAAAGCAGAGTTAGACAAGTTTATTGACAAGCTGTATGATGATTTAGACACAGGTGAGGAATAGTCAAAATGTGTGGGACTTAGATGTAGACTGATAGACTTTATTATATTAGTGTTGATTATATATATATATATATATATATATATATATATATATATATAGAGAGAGAGAGAGAGAGAGAGAGAGAGAGAAAGAGAGAGTAAAGATTGTTTATTACATTCTTGGATACAACATTTTCTGTTAGAATGTTTGAGTTTAATTTCTTTGGCCAAATTTCTCAATACTATGTATTCCAAAGGCTTTGTTAAAATGTTCCTTTGTTACAAAATTTAATTGGTCATAGCATTTGATTTGTGTGGTCCGCCTGAGAAAATTAGCTAAATTATAACCTTTTAACCACCTGACACGCTGAAGCCTGATAAACAATGGCGGTCATTTAAATAACAAAGGCGTAACAACAATGACGCTGGGTAACATAAGCATGATAATCACAGTTCATTCAGAATCAGTAAATAACAATGGCCTAACAAAGGCGCCAAGTAGCAAAGGTGTGATAATCAGTACTTCAGAATCATGGGTTGCTGGGGTTCAATGCAATTAAAGCATGAAATGAAATGTTTTTGTTTTGTACTTTTTTGACTAAATAATTAAGAAATAACCTTTAGCTATAGTTCTATACCTGTATGTTGACTAATTGAGTACAGCTTGAAGTAAATCGTTAAGTTATTGAACAAAGGGGCTTTCACGTAAAAGTGATTTGTATGATTCACCAGCTGGTACATGTACATGTATGTTGACACTTTCATTGGATGGTGAAACTTACTGGTTTATCATTTTTTTCTTCATGATAACATGCATTTATACAAATCTTTGTTGTTTGGAAATTGTATTATCATTACGTATAAGTTCTGACAGTAATCATACCATTATAAATTGTTTATTATATTTATGTCCAACATCATTGACATGGACAAGTGCATAAACATTTTGAAAAATAAACAATGAATTTGGATATAATGTTTCTTAGTTATAACGTCCTAAAATTCTCAGTCCCCAGTGAAGCATAAAAAACAATCTTTACTGTATATATTGGTTGGAACAGTTACTATGGATTGTCCCTTCTTCTATTCAGACATTTTAACTGTACTGGTCATAGAAAAAGAAGAGCGTATCCAATGATCTTTCATCCATCATCAAGCATCATCCTATGTCTGGAATCCATTAGCACAAGTTTGTTATCACTACTCCTACACTAATGGGAGCATTACCAAGTAAACTTAAAAACACATTTATCCAAAGATCTAGTTGATTCTAAATGAAAATGGTGTTCCTTGGGCATTCATTATGGTCACCATGGCAGCCATCTTGAAGATCTTATTATCACTATTACTCCTAAACAGATGGTCCAATCAGTATGGAGTTTTCATCAAAAGACTTCTTATGATGTGTAGGTGGTCCTAAATGAAAATTGTGCAAATCTGACATGCTACCATGGTGGCCATCTTGCAAATCGTATTATCTCTTCTCCTCTTGAACAGATGGGCCTATAGACACGGGGTTTTCACTGAAAGAATTCTTACGATGTATAGTTGGGCCTAAACCAAAATGGTGCTGATGTGACATCTAATATCACCACCACAGCTGGCATCTTGAAAATGTTATGGTTTCTAGTTGGTCCTGTATGAAAATGGTACTTCTCAGACATCCATTATGACTGCTTTGGTGACCATCTTGAAAATCTTGTTATAGCTATTTCTCGTGAATGGATAGTCATATCGACATGTGCTTTTCATTAAAAGACTTTGAATGAAGTCAAGTTGGTCATAAATGAAAATGGTGCCAACATGACATCAAATATGGCTGCCATGACATCCATCTTAAGAATCTTCTTATCTGTGCTCCTCCTGAATGGATGGTCATATCAACATGAGGGTTTTCTTTAAAAGGGTTCTTATAATGTCAGATCGGTCCTAACTGAAAATGGTGCTCATTGGACATGATCTTCGACATCCAATAGGTTCACCTCAACGGCCATCTTTAAAATCTTATCACTACACATCTTGAATGGATGGTCATATTGACATAGGGTTTTCAATAAAAGACTTCTTATGATGTCTAGTTGGTACTGAAATAAAATGGTGCCTCTCGGACATCCAGTATGGATGCAATGGTGTCCATCTTGAAAACCTTGTTATCGCTACTCCTCCTGAATGAATGGTCATATCTACATGGGGTTAATGGTGCTGATATGACACAATGCTGACATCAAATCTTGTTGTTGCTACTTACTGGATATTTCTCATTTAACCCAGTTTGTGGATATATCAGAAGAATATCTTGAATAATATCATTTCAATAACTTCGTTTTATTCCCAAACATTATACACAAGACAAGAAAAGAAAAAAATGTATTGGGTAATTCAAGGCCACCAGCTCAAAATACATCATTGTACAAGATTTTTTGTACAAGAGCGCTCGCATAAATAGTTCAAATTGGATGAGATGTCATTAATAGGCAAAGCTCATGTTACATTGATGGAGGGATCTCTACCATAGAGATCTGTTCAGACTCATTTCTTTCCCTAAATACATTATATATAAAAACCGCTAGGTTGTCCATGATATGAGTTATTCTACTTTGCATCCAAGAACAAACAGTTTGGATATTAGGATTCACCACCCAATATTGTGGTAAATATTTTCTTCTTAACTTTGAATTATTATGACATAAGCATCATAATGATTGATGATGTGGAATCTTCTGGTGCCTCCACTTTTCCACCATCGGATCAAATTTTAGAAAGTGCTTGTCTGTAATTTTCGGGTAATCCCATAGAAAGATAAAATTCCATATCTATTTTAAACTTATTATTTTGATAATGAAAAGCCTTACTCAAGTCCGATTCCTGACTCGACCATTCATGCAATAAATTATCTTTTACTCGTTACCAAAATAAAGACAAGAAGAGTTCACTATTTCCAACATCCTGCACATGCTAAGCATATTCCAATCCATATCTCAACAGCAAACCATTAACCTTGGACACCCAATTGGACCTCCCTGCATCATCTAGCTGTTTTTAACATGAAATAACATTGAGCTGGATATTTAACCCAATCCATTCTTATCAATTAAATCCAACACCTGTCACATTGTATGATATATTTCACACACACAGGGTATCATCTACATTCTCTTCTGACCAGCAACAAAGTAGTATTTCATGGAGATTTAAGAATTTTTGTACAAAGTCAATTTCTGTAGAAAATTCAGATCCCCCAATTTCAGCACTCTGTAATAAAATTGGTTCAACCATAGTAACCAATAATTTAGAAGAGTCTACATTTGAAACATTACCCACTTGTATCTTATTAACTAGAATAGCAGCTTTGTATGCCTGCATTGTTAGACATTCTTTCACTTTTGTTCAACAGAATTGTGAAGTAAAAAGCAAACCCACATATTTATTAACAGAATTTTGAAGTAAAATGCAAACCCACATATTTATAAACAGAGACAGTTGTAGTAAAAAGCAAACCCACATATTTATAAACAGACACAGTTGAAGTAAAAAGCAAACCCACATATTTATAAACAGAGACAGTTGAAGTAAAAAGCAAACCCACATATTTACAATACAATAAGCAACATCATCTGCATATAACAATACAATTAGCAACATCATCTGCATATAACAATACAATTAGCAACATCATCAGCATATAACAATACAATTAGCAACATCATCTTCATATACCAATACAATTAGCAACATCATCAGCATATAACAATACAATTAGCAATATCATCAGCATATAATACAATTAGCAACATCATCAGCATATAGCAATACAATAAGCAACATCATCAGCATTTAACAATACAATAAGCAACATCATCAGCATATAATACAATTAGCAACATCATCAGCATATAGCAATACAATAAGCAACATCATCAGCATATAATACAATTAGCAACATCATCAGCATATAACAATACAATTAGCAATATCATCAGCATATAATACAATTAGCAACATCATCAGCATATAGCAATACAATAAGCAACATCATCAGCATTTAACAATACAATAAGCAACATTATCTGCATATAATACAATTAGCAACAACATCAGCATATAACAATACAATTAGCAACATCATCAGCATTCAACAATACAATAAGCAACATTATCTGCATATAACAATACAATTAGCAACATCATCAGCATATAACAATACAATAAGCAACATTATCTGCATATAACAATACAGTTAGCAACATCATCTGCATATAACAATACAATTAGCAACATCTGCATATAACAATACAAGTAGCAACATTATCTGCATTTAACAATGCAATGAGCAACATAATCTGCATATAACTACAATTAGCAACATCATCTGCATATAAAAGTACAATTAGCAACATCATCAGCATATAACAATACAATTAGCAACATTATCTGCATATAACAATACAATATGCAACATTATCTGCATATAACAATACAATTAGCAACATCATCTGCATATAACAATACAGTTAGCAACATCATCTGCATGTAACAATGCAATTAGCAACATCATCTGCATATAACAATACAATAAGCAACATCAGCATATAACTACAATAAGCAACATTATCTGCATATAAGAATACAATAAGCAACGTCGTCTGTATATAGCAATACAGTTAGCAACATCAGCAAATAACAATACAAGTAGCAACATTATCTGCATATAACAATACAATTAGCAACATCATCTGCATATAACAATACAATTAGCAACATCATATGCACATAATACAATTAGCAACATCATCAGCATAAAACAATACAATTAGCAACATCATATGCATATAACAATACAATTAGCAACATCATCAATATATAACAATACAATTAGCAACATCATTAGCATATAACAATACAATTAGCAACATCTGCATAGAACAATACAATAAGCAACATCATCAGCATATAACAATACAATTGGCAACATCATCTGCATATGACAATACATATATATCTGATATGTCTTCTGTCATGAAGATACCTTTGTCTGATTTTGAATTTATTTCAATTATTAAATTAATAATGAACAGATTGAATAAAACTGGATTGAGAATACATCCTTGTCTTTTTGCAATGTTAAATTTAAAAAATGGTGTATACTTTTTGCTTACCCTAACACATGAATACAGGTTACTGTACATAAAATGTATTTTGTATAAAAATGTTCTACACACCCCTTTCTTTATCAGACTTTTCAATAATGTC
This sequence comes from Margaritifera margaritifera, assembly GCA_029931535.1. Lineage (NCBI taxonomy): Eukaryota > Metazoa > Mollusca > Bivalvia > Unionida > Margaritiferidae > Margaritifera > Margaritifera margaritifera. Next base: position 2,849,510 of record JAQPZY010001597.1, read on the forward strand.
TTGTGCTAAGTAGAATCAAATGCCTTTGCAAAATCCACAAAGAGAAACACTATCCTATACAAAGCACATGCTGATTCCTCTATAACACCATGATCTTCAGCCCAATTAATTAATTATCAATTAATATCCCAGTAAAAATCTTATTAGTACATTTATCAGTGAAATTCCTCAATAATTATTTGGATCATTTAATAAACCATTCTTTAAAATTGGGCATATAATAATTTCTCCCTATGCTTTTTGGGAAGCAACCTGTAGAGAACATTTTGTTATAAATAGGCATGAGAACTCAATTAATTTTGTTTGTGGTGTTTTACTCAGTTTGCTAAATATCCTATCCAGTCCCCCCCCCCCTCTCCATCTTTCCCGTTCTAATGTTTCATATACTTCATATGACTTCTGATACTTTTATAGGTTGGTTAAAACCTTCATCTGCTTCTTCATCTTGTACTATTTCTGGGATTTCATCTGATAATTTAACAGTTTTTACATTCTAAAACTTACTAAAATGGGTATGCCACTTTGAGTCGGAAATGGTATTCAAAATTTTCTTCCCTTGTTTGAACTGTTTTCCAAAACTTAATGGTGTCAGACCTTGCTGAAATCAATCTGTTTCATTTGATTTCCTTGAATGAAACCTTTCTCTGTTTACATATACTCTTAAATTTATTTCTATGTGATATGAATTTTTGCAAGTTTTCTGTTCTGCTTATTTGTCAAAAAAAACTATTACACCAAACTTAGCATGTAGTTATATCTTGACATTGTCTGAGACAAGTTCAATGATTTTCTATCCATGATACCAGGCTTAAGGCCATGTCACAATGAATTCTTTACTGTATCTTGTGAACACGTAAATTCAAACATGTAAGAACATAATTTTGTTACCAAATTTGGTATGTTGGAGTTTCTCAAGAATATCATAGATGGTTTAAATTTTCAGCATTTAAAAAGAAGAAACAGACTTATTTTGGATTCCAGGAAATTATTTGTGGCCAGTAGAGTGTCAGTTTCTTCAAGGGTCTCTTGTTACTGAGAGACCTAATGTTGCAGGGTAAATAACATACGAATGACTGTATTGATTGAGATCAAAGCTAGCTCGTTAATTTATATAAATTTGATTTCCAATGTTATGGCCAAGACTCATAGCTCTTTTACCTTACACCTTACATTTTGTATTCAATGTTCATTTTCTTGAGGAGGCATTCATAACCTCGGGTCATTTACCAGTGGGTCAGGGTCTATTCTAGGATGTGTGATTGCAGATTCATGCTAATTTCTATAAATCACACCATAACACCAACCGAATGCTCAATAATTGTGCATCATATCTTCAAGTTCTACCTTTATTCTTTCATTAAGTTCATCCTATATTCAGAAAATTCTCCGTATTTTAAATTAAGGGGTGAATTTCCCCCCAAAAATGATAAATTCTAGAATAGACTGGTGGATCCCTTTGGAATACTTTAGTATGTGAAAAATTCACATGCTGCATTAAGGGAAGAAAATAAAACTCAAATCAACATTGATATTTCAGTTTCTGGAACATTCCTGAATAGTGAAGGCTCAGGGCTGTACAAGTTACAGAGTGCATGTAAGTTCGAATCCATTTTGTTATATCTGCACTTTTGTGTATATATTGTGATTGACCATGTACATCCATACATCCATTCATTCATCCATCCATCCATACATCAATCCCTTATTTTCCAAGTGTCCATCCATTCATCCATCCATCCATCCATCCATCCATCAATCCCTTATTTGCAAGTGTCCATCCATTCATTCATCCATACATCAATCCCTTATTTGCAAGTGTCCATCCATTCATTCATCCATCCATCCATCCATCCATTCATTCATCCATCCATCCATCCATCAGTCAGTTTGCCTTGTAACCTGAATTCATATCTACACCAGTTTAGGAAGCATGATCATATTGGTGTCATGTTTCATGAGGATGATAAGAAATTTGTCAGATTCTGGGTGTAACCCCCTTGCAGGAGGAGGGGTGGTTGTCAAAGGTCACAATTTCATAGGTAATATGAACTCGACCTTGTAGCACTGATGGAGAGAAGATGGTCATATTTGGTAGTATTTTTTACAAGGATGAATAGATAACAATGTAGATTTTGAATCCTATTGTGGCTCTGAGGATGGGGGTGGGGGTGAAAATAAAAGTGAGGATATTTGCAATGGCTTCAATCTGTAGTTAACTGTACTGGTTGAAGACCAGATGAACTTATATGATGGGCCTGCATTTAGTGTCCAGCCGGCATCCAGCATCTGTTAGCAGTTGTTTGTTATCACTACTCCTCCATGGTGGCCATATTGAAAATCTTGTTATTGCTACTCCAGAAGAATGGATGGTCATATAGATATGGGGTTTTCAATAAAAGGTGTCTTATGATATCTAGTTGCTACTAAATGAAAATGGTGCCAGTACAACATCCAGTATGAAGCCATGGCAGCCATCTTGAGCATCTTGTTATTGCTTCACTTCCCAAATGGATTGTTGTATCAGTATGGGGTTTTAAAAAAAAAGACTTCTTATGGTGTCTAGTTAGTGCTAAACAAAAATTGTGCTGATTTGACATCCAATATGGCCACAATAGTGACCATCTTGCAAATTTTGCTATCACTACTTTTCCTAAATGGATGGTCATATTGACATGAGTATTCATGTAAAGACTTCTTATGATATGTAGGTGATCCTTAGTGAAAATGGTGCTGATCAGACCTCCAACATGGCCACCATGGCTTATGATATGTAGGTGATCCTTAGTGAAAATGGTGCTGATCAGACCTCCAACGTGGCCACCATGTCTTCCTTCTTGAAAATCATGTTATGGTTACTTATCCAGAATAGAAGGTGATATCTTATGATGTCTAGTTGGTACTAAATAAAAATGGTGCCAATCTGACCTCCAACGTGACCAACATCATGAAAATCTTCTTATCACTATTTCTCCAATATGGATGGTCATAGCAACATGAAATTTTGACTAAAAGACTTCATATCATGTCTAGTTGATGATGAATGAAACTGGTGCTGATCTGATATCCACTTAAAGACTGCTTATGATATGTAGTTGATCCTAAATTAAATTGGTGCTGATTAGACCTCCAAGATGGCCACCACAGCATCCATCTTGAAAGTCTTGTTATGGCTACTTGAACACTTCTCGCAAAAGTTTGTCCGAAATGAAAATGATACCAATGTGACCTCCCTAAATATGAAAATCTCATTGCAGCTACTTCTGAATGGATGGCCATACCAGTATTTGTAAAAGTTTTTACACCACTTCTGTTTGCAGTATATAGTTGTTCCTGTGTTAAAATTATGCTGATCCAACCTCCAGAATGGCTGCCTTGACAGTCATCCTGAAAATCTTTATATGGCTATTTTTTTGGAACAGATGGTAGACATGGGATTTTCACTTGAACACTACAGCAATATGAAGCTGGATCTGAATGAAAATGGTGTTCATGTGACCTCTAACATGGCACCCCAGTAACCATCTCAGAAATTTTGTTATCACTTCTCTTGCATAAGTGGTGGGATTGACATGGGATTTTGATTGAAACATTTCTTACTATATGTAATTAGTTCTGAATGAAAATGAACTGACAAACAAGAATATCTACACTTTTGTGAAGGAGTTTAAAAATCATACCTAATTGACCTTGGGGTCAAGTCAGAAGTCATTGATTACATTTTTGTACTTCATTGAGTTTATGAACACAATGACTTGTATAATGTATATACAAATTAATTTTGACCATACTTTACATTCTGATAAATAAGTTCATAGTCAGCACCCTGACTTTGGTTTTAAGGTCAAAGGTTAAGTCTCAGTTTTCTAGCTGTATTGGCTTCTGATCATGATAACACAAGGAAGTATGAATGGATTTAATTTGAATGATACAAGTTCGATAGCTTGTTTTTTTTCCAAAAATAATAATTATAGATTTTAATGAATTTTGCATGTGGGTATATTTGAACATAGTTTGAGACAAATTCATTGATCTTCTATGAACGGGATCAGGTTCAAGGTCAAAGGCTATGATAAAGAAATTTGTACTGTAATTACAGGTATCTTATGAACATGTTAACTCAGATATGTAAGATAATATTTTTGTACCAAATTTGGTACATTACAGAATAAAAGGACAGAAGAAATGGACTTATCACATAGTTGGTACACTTGAGATATAGTGTGTGCAGTTTAATATCTTTGATATGTTAACATATCACTTTATGTGAATCTGATTGGGCCAAATAAGCCCATGAAATTCTTTTGCAGTATTCACTTTACTGATTGGTTGTGACTGGGGGAATTTTTTTTACCCCTCCTTCTGGAACTTTTTGTTTTTACTATTACTATCAACATTTTGGCAGCCATTTTTTGAATCGATTGTCCAAGGGGCATTGAGGAAAAAAGGTTACATCTGTCGGAATAAGCCCAATTTACCCCACAGGGTCTCATTACAAATAAAATTAAGGGTATCGGTCAGTGGACAGAGGGCTGGGGGGGAGTATAAACCTTTATCAGGGATTCCACCCTATAACAAGCGTGGTTTAAATGTTAACCTATAGGAGCAAATAAACTCACCTGTTTAGAGAAGAATATGGACAAATGCTGGTCTCCCAACTGACAGCAAGTTTTTCCAACCACAGCATGGTTCCAAATCAAATAATGCAAATGTCTGGTCACAAATGCATTAAATCTGGAACTACTTTACTCAGCAACATCTTTAGTCTAGATTTAGTATAATTTCTGCATCTAGTAATCATCCCTTCACATGAATATCCAATACCAGAATGCTACTTTTTCTGCCGTATACAATACTGCATGCATAGCAGTGGATACACTTTAGGTGGAAACATTGTAAACATTCTCATTGACATTGATGAAAATGGCACATCTAATCTAACTCGAGTGAATTATGTGACATCACACATGAATTTCCATCAGAGATCCAGTGTTGAAAAATGATGTTGTCTGTTTCAAATGTTCTGTTGATTTGAAAGGACAGTTGCTCTTTGAATTATAATTTGTAAAAAAAATCTGCTTATAAAATTTACTGGTTATGGAACTGCGTATTATTAAATTCAACTAGCATCTGGGACTATTTTTTTATGCACAACAATTGAAAGTCAGAAGAAATGAAATTATTTCTTCTTCTTTCTCTCTAAAGTATTTCCATTAAAATAAAAAAATATGTGATAAACAGAATCTTAGATGGGTAATGATTTAATATTAAATTTATGAAACGCAAAAGCCTGAAATTATTCAACTCATTTCATAAATTCATTATTAAATCATTACCCATTTGAGATCCTCTATTTATTGTGGATTCCTGGAAATTCTTTTTGGCCAGTACAGCATCAGTCCTTTCGAGGGACTCTTGTTTTAAACCTTATTCTTATGCAATTGATCATCACGCACATGTCTACTGTATTTGTGTATATAACATGCACCCCATTGCAAACAGTGTAGACTCATGTCTGTGTAGAATGTACCAGCAGACCAGAGTAGACTTGGGTCTTTGCAGAATGCACCAGCAGACCAGAGTAGACTTGGGTCTTTGCAGAATGCACCAGCAGACCAGAGCAAACTTGGATCTTTGCAGAATGCACCAGCAGACCAGACTAGACTCTGATCTTTGCAGTATGCACCAGCAGGTCAAAGGAGACTTGGCTCTTTGCAGAATGCACCAGCAGATCAGAGTAGACTTGGGTCTTTGAAGAATGCACCAGCAGATCAGAGTAGACTTGGGTATTTGCAGAATGCACCAGCAGATCAGAGTAGACTTGGCTCTTTGCAGTATGCACCAGCAGATCAGAGTAGGCTAAGGTCTTTGCAAAATGCACCAGCAGACCAGTTCAGACTTGGATCTTTGCAGTATGCACCAGCAAATCAAAGGAGACTTGGGTCTATGCAGAATGCACCAGCAAATCAAAGTAGACTTGGGTCTTTGCAGAATGCACCAGCAAATCAAAGTAGACTTGGGTCTTTGCAGAATGCACCAGCAATTCAAAGTAGACTTGGGTCTTTACAGAATGCACTGGCAAATCAAAGTAGACTTGGGTCTTTGCAGAATGCACCAGCACATTAGAGAAGACTTGGGTATGCACTATTAGATCAGAACCTGTGCCATTTGTTATATTATTTCAAGCCAACAGCATCACGCTGATGTGCAGGTACATTACAGAACTGAAGATCTGGGTTTATGCTGTGGCGAGCTGATGTGCATTATACACATATGAATATCAGCTCTTTGCACCAGTCATCAGAAAAATACCTTGGAAATAATACAGTAAACTCCATTGCAAATTCTTGTGCATTGTTTACTTATTGTGACATCATGCTTGATTTCAGCTTATTTTGAAGGCATCATCGATTCAGGTGATTGCATCTTGGTCATGCATCATTGGCTGATACATTCAAAACTGTATCTATTCAAGTTCAAGTTTATTAGATACATTTCTTGTATTTACAATGTGCAAATAATTTTATAAAGTTCTTGTAATGCTTTTATAATGGTACTATTGTACCTTGCATGCTTCAACATTTGACTTGGGTTACCATTTTCTAGCAATTTCCCCCATTTTACACTGTATCACTCCATCGAAGTATTTCTGAGATGGATTTATGGTAGAAAAGTCACAATGTGTTACATGTATCTGTGTTATATGGTAATGGCTGGCCAGGCAATTGTTATGTGTATCTGTGTTATATGGTAATAGCTGGCAAGGCCATTGTTATGTGTATATATGGTAATGGCTGGCAAGGCCATTGTTATGTGTGTCTGTGTTATATGGTAATGGCTGGCAAGGCCATTGTTATGTGTGTCTGTGTTATATGGTAATGGCTGGCAAGGCCATTGTTATGTGTGTCTGTGTTATATGGTAATGGCTGGCAAGGCAATTGTTATGTGTATCTGTGTTATATGGTAATGGCTGGCCAGGCCATTGTTATGTGTGTCTGTGTTATATGGTAATGGCTGGCAAGGTCATTGTTATGTGTATATATGGTAATGGCTGGTAAGGCCATTGTTATGTGTGTCTGTGTTATATGGTAATGGCTGGCAAGGCCATTGTTATATGTGTCTGTGTTATATGGTAATGGCTGGCAAGGCCATTGTTATGTGTGTCTGTGTTATATGGTAATGGCTGGCAAGGCCATTGTTATGTGTATCTGTGTTATATGGTAATGGCTGGCAAGGCCATTGTTATGTGTATCTGTTATATGGTAATGGCTGGCAATGTCATTGTTATGTGTATCTGTTTTATATGGTAATGGCTGGCAAAGCCATTGTTATGTGTATCAGTCGTATATGGTAATGGCTGGCAAGGCCATTGTTATGTGTATCAGTGTTATATGGTAATGGCTGGCAATGTCATTGTTATGTGTATCTGTGTTATATGGTAATGGCTGGCAATGTCATTGTTATGTGTATCTGTGTTATATAGTAATGGCTGGCAAGGCCATTGTTATGTGTATCAGTCATATATGGTAATGGCTGGCAAGGCCATTGTTATGTGTATCAGTGTTATATGGTAATGGCTGCAAAGCCATTGTTATGTGTATCTGTTATATGGTAATGGCTGGCAATGTCATTGTTATGTGTATCTGTGTTATATGGTAATGGCTGGCAAGGCCATTGTTATGTGTATCTGTGTTATATGGTAATGGCTGGCAAGGCCATTGTTATGTGTATCTATGTTATATGGTAATGGCTGGCAAGGCCATTTTTGTTGCTATTATGATGCTAAAAGAGGACATAACAAGAAGCTAGGAATAAAACTAATTTTACAAAATGTTATACAATGTCTAGGATTGTGTCTGTGTGTGCAATACTTGCATCTTCATGTATTAGATACAATGTCTAAGATTGTGTCTGTGTGTGCAATACTTGCATCTTCATGTATTAGATACAATGCCTAAGATTGTGTCTGTGTGTGCAATACTTGCATCTTCATGTATTAGATACAATGTCTAAGATTGTGTCTCTGTGTGCAATACTTGCATCTTCATGTATTAGATACCATGTCTAAGATTGTGTCTGTGTGTGCAATACTTGCATCTTCATGTATTAGATACCATGTCTAAGATTGTGTCTGTGTGTGCAATACTTGCATCTTCATGTATTAGATAATACCAAGTATTTTTATGGCTTTTGTTTTGTCATCTCAATCTAAGGTTTCTGTGTTAAGGGGGATAACTCTTAAATTGGAAAAAAACACGTCATCAGATTGGACAAGGTTTTCAGGAAAACTTATATTTTTTTTTACATGCCCACCATAAGACAGGGCATATTATGTTATGTTGTCCATACATCTGTCTGTCTGTTATTAATTTCATTTTTACACAATAACTGAAGTTCTCCACGATATACAGTTACCAAACTCTGTGGATGACTTGCACTTGCAGTAGGGAAGGAAGAATCCTATGGTTTTGGGGTCAAAAGGTCAAAGGTAAGGTCACTGTGACTGACAGAAGAAAAATAGTGTCTGCACAATAACTTGAGTTTCCAGGCTCTACAGTTGCCAAATATTTCAGATGGTTTGCACTTGGGGAAAGGGAGAAGCCTATCGAATTTGGAAACAAAAGATCAAAGGTCACTGAGATCTGTTGGTCACTAATCACCAGAGTCAGCCATACCCTATTAGTGCCTGCATAGAGGACTATTAACACTGAGCTGGTATAATGTACTGTTTTATGTACTCTTATTACATCCTTTTGGTGAGTGGTAGATCTTTCAATTTGTGCATACAGAATCAGCTTCCTTCTTTTACTGTCAAACAAATATTGTTTGTAGCAGTATATGGAAGAGTTCTTAAAGGTTGCACTGCTAATTTATTACTGGATATTTGACCATCTAAATTGTGAAAAAAGAAGTACACACAACTCCAATAAAATTGGTAATTTAAAGGTGCATTATTAAAAACTTAAATATCTTCATATTATATTATAAACTCAGCTTTGATAAGTGGGGAGTAAGTAGGATTCACTTTTTGTCTGGCCATCAATGAGTCGATATGTCTATTCCATCCTCTGTGCCCACGTTGTAACTTTAATATCATGATACCTATTAAAGTACAACTTTCAATTTGGGTTCATCTTGGTGTTAATGTCTGTCTTATCTCAAAAACTTGATTGCTGTGAGCTACTTTCAGGATATATTCAAAATTACTTTAGAGTCATGTTTGAGCTCTGATTCTTAAACCTTTTCACCAATTGCCACTAAGCTTATTGGTACTTACTTCACATTTTTGCTCATGTCGGCATGTAACTATCATAGATGTTATAATTATGCTGCAACTGCTTGCAAAATGTGCATCTTGATTTGGTCCTGTCTTTACATTCGTACTTCCACACTTCCATTTGGTCCTGTCTGTCTTTTCATCAATACTTCCACATTTGGTCCTGTGTGTCTTTACATCAGTACTTCCACACATCCATCCATCTTGATTTGGTCCTGTCTGTATTTACATCAATACTTCCACACATCCATTTGGTCCTGTCGTTACATCAATACTTCCCCACATCCATTTGGTCATGTCTGTCTTTACATCTGTACTTCTGTACATCTTGATTTGGTCCTGTCTGTCTTTACATCAGTACTTCCTCACATCCATTTGGTCCTGTCTGTCTTTACATTTATACTTCCACACATCCATTTGGTCCTGTCTGTCTTTACATCAATACTTCCACACATCCATTTGGTCCTGTCTTTCTTTACATCTATACTTCCAAACATCCATTTGGTGTCCTGTCTGTCTTCACATCAATACTTCCACACATCCATTTGGTCTTGTCTGTCTTTACATCAGAACTTTCACACATCCATTTAGTCCTGTCTTTACATCAGTACTTCCAAATATCCATTTGGTCCTGTCTGTCTTTACATCAGTACTTCCACACATCCATTTGGTCCAGTCTGTCTTGACATCAATACTTTTGAACATCCATTTGGTCCTGTCTGTCATTACATCAGTACTTGCACACATCTGTCCATCTTGATTTTGTCCTGTCTGTCTTTACATCAGTACTTCCACACATCCATCCATCTTGATTTGGTGCTGTCTGTCTTTACATCAATACTTCCACACATGCATCCATATTAATTTGGTCCTGTCTGTCCTTACATCAGTACTTCCACACATGCATCCATATTAATTTGGTCCTGCCTTTCTTTACATCAGTACTTCCACACATCTATCCATCTTGATTTGGTGCTGTCTGTCTTTACATCAATACTTCCACACATGCATCCATATTAATTTGGTCCTGTCTTTCTTTACATCAATACTTCCACACATGCATCCATCTTGATTGGGTTCTGTCTGTCTTTACATCAATACTTCCACACATGCATCCATATTAATTTGGTCCTGTCTTTCTTTACATCAGTACTTCCACACATCTATCCATCTGGAGAAGATTGTTAGCAGGATTACACAAAAACTACTTGATGTTGACAAATTTAATTTTGGTAGGCAGCTTTTTAAGCACATTTAGATGTCCTGATTAGATTTTTATGCTAATAAAGGAACTTATTCATTTTTTTTTATTTTTGAACTTTTGGACATAGACTTTTTTGATGAAAAACTTGTTACCATGATGGCACATAATCCACTTGATATAGACAATTGAAATATATTACACAAATATATATGCATATGTACATGACCTGATCAGATTGTCAGTCACTGAAGTAATTTTTCTATTTTTTTATAAAAAAAAATTTTTATATTCTTTGGATTTAGACTCTTTTGGTGAAAACCTTGTTAGCAGAATTGAGCAAAAACCACTTTACACAGACCAATTAAATTTTTTTTGTAGGCATGTTTGTACGCATACGGGGTGACCTGATTACATTTTAAGTTTGTAGGCATGTTTGTATACATACGTGGGTGACCTGATTAGATTTTAAGTTTGTAGGCATTATGTATATGCATACATGGATGACCTGATTAGATTTTAAGTTTATAGGCATTTTGTATGCATACATGGATGACCTGGTTAGATTTTAAGTTTGTAGGCATTTTGTATGCATACATGGGTGACCTGATTAGATTTTAAGTTTGTAGGCATTTTGTATGCATACATGGGTGACCTGATTAGATTTTAAGTTTGTAGGCATTTTGTATGCATACATGGGTGACCTGATTAGATTTTAAGTTTGTAGGCATTTTGTATGCATACATGGGTGACCTGATTAGATTTTAAGTTTGTAGGCATTTTGTATGCATACATGGGTGACCTGATTAGATTTTAAGTTTGTAGGCATTTTGTATGCATACATGGGTGACCTGATTAGATTTTAAGTTTGTAGGCATTTTGTATGCATACATGGGTGACCTGATTAGATTTTAAGTTTGTAGGCATTTTGTATGCATACATGGGTGACCTGATTAGATTTTAAGTTTGCAGGCATTTTGCATGCATACATGGGTGACCTGATTAGATTTTAAGTTTGTAGGCATTTTGTATGCATACATGGGTGACCTGATTAGATTTTAAGTTTGTAGGCATTTTGCATGCATACATGGGTGACCTGATTAGATTTTAAGTTTGTAGGCATTTTGTATGCATACATGGGTGACCTGATTAGATTTTAAGTTTGTAGGCATTTTGTATGCATACATGGGTGACCTGATTAGATTTTAAGTTTGTAGGCATTTTGTATGCATACATGGGTGACCTGATTAGATTTTAAGGAAACTTAAGCAATTGTTCTATTTATGTTTTTCTTTAATTTTGACTTTAAGTTTCTTTGACTGCAGTGGGGCACACATTTTATTACAAACACAATATATATATAGTTTTGAAAGTTGCAATTTTTCTAGCTTAAATATACTGGAACTCTATCATAACAAAACTCTTAGGACAAGTGAAATTTAACCATGGAACTCCCTTATAAAAAAAACTCTTAGGACAAGTGAAATTTAACCATGGAACTCCCTTATAAAAAAAACTCTTAGGACAAGTGAAATTTAACCATGGAACTCCCTTATAAAAAAAACTCTTAGGACAAGTGAAATTTAACCATGGAACTCCCTTATAAAAAAAACTCTTAGGACAAGTGAAATTTAACCATGGAACTCCCTTATAAAAAAAACTCTTAGGACAAGTGAAATTTAACCATGGAACTCCCTTATAAAAAAAACTCTTAGGACAAGTGAAATTTAACCATGGAACTCCCTTATAAAAAAAACTCTTAGGACAAGTGAAATTTAACCATGGAACTCCCTTATAAAAAAAACTCTTAGGACAAGTGAAATTTAACCATGGAACTCCCTTATAAAAAAAACTCTTAGGACTAGTGAAATTTAACCATAGAAACTCAATTTCCTTTATGTGAGGATATATATATTCTGCTGTAAGTCACAGCATTTTAGCAAGTATAACATTTTAACAAATTTAACAAGCAAAATAGTGTGATGAAAAGATCAGAATGCATAGGATGTAAATGCCAATGATTACATTGACAGAAATGCATATGATGTAAATGCCAATGATTATATTGACAGAAATGCATATGATGTAAATGCCAATGATTACATTGACAGAAATGCCTGATGTAAATGCCAATGATTACATCGACAGAAATGCATATGATGTAAATGCCAATGATTACATTGACAGAAATGCCTGATGTAAATGCCAATGATTACATTGACAGAAATGCATATGATGTAAATGCCAATGATTACATTGACAGAAATGGATATGATGTAAATGCCAATGATTACATTGACAGAAATGGATATGATGTAAATGCCAATGATTACATTGACAGAAAGTTATGGCAGTTTCTAGTCAGAGTTAGATATCAGTATCTACCATTTTAGATGTGTCATATTCTTCTGTGAATTTTACAATTATGTGTGATCTGACCGACCTTTAAATGTTGATATAAAAAAATTCTGTGGCTTATGTTTCTTTGCTAATTTTATTTGCACATTCTTACTATCAGAAGTGATTCATTTTATACTATTTGATGATTCATTGTGTTGGAATCAATGAGACATTTTATACTATTTGATGATTCATTGTATTGGAATCAGTGAGATATTTTGTCTTTGAATAACAAAGCCAAACATGTGAGTTTAGATGGCATAAAGCTACCACAAATATAATTTTTTAGACATTGGTAATTGACTAAAATTCTATATCTTTAAATTGCCAAAATTGAAGATTTGCTGAAATTTTAATGACATTAAAATATTGTCATCAGCTGTACTTCAGTTGATGCTGCAAAAAACGTGGAAATTCATCAATCTAATTTTTTTGTGCAGATTCCACTGTATATTGTCAATTTCATTTTTTTACTTACTATTTATCTTTCATTTTAGACTATAGAGTATGAACTGAATTTCTTTATTGACAGGTAATCATAGCTGTGTTCCAAATGCAGAGATTAGATTTCCTCATAACAACCACACATTGGCATTGGTGGCACTTACAGATATATCACCAGAAGAAGTAAGTCTTGCAGGAGATAATTGGAGATAATTAAGGATCACATTTGAGTTCTTATGAAGTTTAGGAAACTTGCTCAGTAATTTTTCTGTTTTGCAAATTTTTTGAGCAAAGCATTCAATGGGTCTCATAAATTTTGCATGAAATTAGTATAGGATGCTTAGAACATCAATTGCACTGAATATTGCTGATTTTCCAGAGAACTCCTTGCATCATAATTAACACTAATGACTGAACTGGAGCCAAATTATGTTGATAATCACCCAGGAAAGAAAACATCAGTAATCATTACAATGTTTTCTGCTTGGGAACTGAATCAGGTTCCCCCGTGTTGTTGGCTGCCATTTTGCTTGGGAAATGAATCGGGTTCCCCCAGTATTGTTGGCTGCTGTTTTGCTTGGGGATTGAATCAGGTTCCCCCAGTGTCGTTGGCTGTCATTTTGCTTGGGGAATGAATCAGGTTCTCCCACTGGTGTTGGCTACCATTTTGCTTAGGGATTGAATCAGGTTCCCCCAGTGTTGTTGGCTGCCATTTTGCTTGGGGTTTGAATCAGGTTCCTCCAGTGTTGTTGGCTGCCATTTTGCTTGGGAATTAAATCAGGTTCCCCCAGTGTTGTTGGCTGTCATTTTGCTTGGGGAATGAATCAGGTTCTCCCACTGGTGTTGGCTACCATTTTGCTTAGGGATTGAATCAGGTTCCCCCAGTGTTGTTGGCTGCCATTTTGCTTGGGGTTTGAATCAGGTTCCTCCAGTGTTGTTGGCTGCCATTTTGCTTGGGAATTATATCAGGTTCCCCCAGTGTTGTTGGCTGCCATTTTGCTTAGGGATTGAATCAGGTTCCCCCAGTGTTGTTGGCTGCCATTCTGCTTTGTCATAGTAGTTACAGTAGCCCTGAAAAAGTAACAAACATCTCCATATCTAAAATTGGTCTCTGTGATCAGTTTTGAACGTTCTTCACCTATAAATGTAAAATAATTGTCTGTAAAGATAACCCTAGCACTATAAACAGGGTTCACACAATGAAAAGTGCTTGAATGCTGGTGGTTACCTTGAAAAGTGCTTGAATTTTGGTGGTTACCTTGAAACGTGCTTGAATTTGAGGTTGGCTGAATAAAGGTACTGAAAAAGCGCTTGAAAATACTCAGTAGTTCTTGAAAAGCGCTTGAATTTTTAGACAAGTATTTCATTGAAAAACAATAATTTACTGATATAAATATCAAGATGAAAAATAAACAGTCTATTAAAACAATTAGAAACTCAATCTTCCTAGAATTTTACTGCCACATTGGATCACTTATGTATTCAGCGAGACTTCCAGTTGGGTCGCTTATGTACTGATTAGTACATGCACAGGAGTCTGATGTGTTATCAATAAAAAAATTATGAAAATTTGCAAAAACACAAAATAACTGTATCTATACTATAAATATATGTACCAGTATATTGATAGTATAGATATTGTTTTTTTGTGTTTTCGCAAATTTTCATCATTTTTTATTGATAAAATGTCAAACTCCTGTGGTACTTAGCCTCATTTGGGATTGCAACCACTCCATGTTGTAAAATGAACTGATGCTGTGTTCATTGGGGCGTTAAGCTGATAAACAAAAGTCCATTAAGAACTCAGTGATGGGAAGCATATTTTTAAACAAGATTCCCAGGAGTTATACACACTGTATACATGGGCAAGGCTAAGTGATAAATTAAGTACTGTGTCTTGCGTTTGTCGAAAGACATTGGATCAATGGTAGCTGAGATTACTTTAACTCTGTAAGTTCCCAAGTTTTACTCATGGGTACAATACAACGACTTACATATTGATCAAAAAAGTCTCAAAATAGTTTGTTTCAGGTCCCGTTGAACCTAAAATTGCTCAAAACAATTAGAAAATTGATTATACAATACATAATTATTATTTATTCAGTTAAGATCAATGAAGAAAAATACAATAGAAGTACCAGTAGTACAGAATGTTGGATCGCCTTGATCTGACAACTCTGCTAGAAATGTCCAGGCATTTGACCTTAACTCTAAAGAACCCACCATGAGTATAACTAGGAATTTACAGGCTGTGGTAACCTCAGCTAAATCAGTGAGAGAAAGTGCTCTGAAGTCCAATGGCAAGAGTGAAAAGATTAAAAAGAATGAAATATTGACATTAGGAATGAACATGATGAGTTAAAAAAATCAATATGTTTTTTGCTTAAACTTGAAAAACTCAAAGAATCTGAAACTCTGGCAAATGAGACTGCTGCCTCCCAAACTGTTGTAGATGAAATGACTACACCACTACCTCCATGCCTCAAAGTCCATTAAACATCAGTGTCTTCTCCTAAAAGAATATTACAGAATTGTTTTTTAAGAATGAAATACCTACTTCTGAAATTATGTGGACAACACATACCATAATCAACATTCTTCCCAAGTTTATATGCAGTTAATTATAGTGCTTGAAAATTAAATTTGTGTCTTTGTAAAGTCTTTGAAAAGTGCTTGAATTTTTTGATGAAATATCTTTATGAACCATGATCAAATAAACCTCAATAACTCTCACACAATGGGGTCCAAAAACATACAGTAGACTACATGATAAGTGAGGGCATGAGTTACAGAGGTACCACTCTAAAATTAAGAAAGGATGGACATCGACAGTGAGGAGAGAGGGGGAGGTGAATGGTTGAATATTCATTTTATAATTGTATTTGGAATAATTCTCAATCAGTAGCCATTTTCTAATGAACTTTTTCACTTTTCTGTATAAATTACCTTTTTTTTTCAAGATAACCAATCTTTTAAAGATTGTTACAAACATTACTCCAAGAAGTTTCAAGAACCATCACATGTATACCTGCAAAAACATTGTGTATTGCATCAGTGCTTTTTGCATGTGAATTTGGATACATTATGCCATTAGTGAATTTGTTGATTCAGAACAGAACTAGGTTCTTTATTTTTACAAAATGAAGTCATTTCAAGAAACAAAAAGTTGAAACTTGATTTTCTATTGTTCTATCAGTAAAATATTTAGGCTGTAATTTCATTGCAAGTAATCATGAAAATTCTCCTAATCCTTGAATAAAAAGTCTGAGTGCCAATTTGGGAATTTCAAGCTCACTACAAACTTTGGATCTCACTTCTCCATAATGAACCCTATCTCAGAAACTTAGCTTTTCATGCACCAAGGATGCCATTTGCTTGGTTCCCTTGCTAACCTTGATCACATTTGTGAATGATTAGGATCAACCATTGATTAATGATCGATACTATAATGATGTTACTTACATAATAATATTTAAAACAGTCTTTGATTGCTTAACTGAAATGAGTTGACTTGACACACAACTGTGACCACTAGATCTTATGCAGTTAGGATTTGCATGCCTTTTAATGGTTTTTATTCAACCCCTCTAGTTAATTTGATACAAAAGATGTAATTAACTTGATTATACAAAGCAGGTCTACTTTTAATTGATTGAAACAATGCAGCAAACACTTCCACAACTCGCAGATCAAAACAATCAGCACTAATTAGGTTTTCACAGAAATGCTCATGGCCATAGCTGTAATGATCAATTAATACATTTTACATTTGAATACAAGAGGACATATCACATTTATGATGATTACACTGAAACTAAAATAAAAGATCAAACTGAAACACGAATTTCACTTAAAATGACTTATTTAATTGGTATTTATTTCTTAAAGTGTTGCCACCAGTAGGTATTACAAACATTTTCATTGATCAATATTTCATTGAAAATTAAACAAAATATATGAAATCTTATTAATAGTTGCAAATTTCATGATGTTGATTCCAAATTTCTGGGCACTAACCACCATTTTTGATGATAAAATGAGTGATAGATCAAGGTTTCATTTACCAATTTTGATTGCAATTTTATTCATGTTCAGCAAAAAGGGACCTATTATTTTGGTATTTTATATAAGAAAAATCGGACCAGACCTGCCTTGCGTTATTAGTGGGTTTTCACGTGTTATTCAGATAACAATTAAGATATTTGATGATCCAGTTGAAGCCCTCAGCACCTGGATGAAATTATTTTAAGATGTTGTTGATCAAAACTTATCTCTGAAGACTTACACACACCAACCAAAATGGTTGACAGGTGATATTCTTGAAGCTATGAGAACTAAAGACGAAGCTAAGGCTAGGAAAATTGAAGGAGATTACAAGTTATAGAAGAATAAAGTTACAGAACTTATTTGAAAAGCTTCATAAAATTACTACCAGAAAATTATGGAGAGTGAAAAGATTGATCGCAGTGCTGTCTGGAAAATGTTCACAAAATTGGGGGCAGATAAAAGTGATAAATTTAGTGATGTTAAAACTGTTTCACAAGAAGGACGGGATTCTTATGAGATAACTGAAAATTATATTACTTTTTTGCAAGTACAGTCAAACCTGTCATGATGGTCACCTGTGTTCAGCAGTCATCTGGTCACAACGGTCATTCTAATTTCTCCTCTTCAAATTTCTCATTAAAATGCCCTGTATATAATGGTCACCTGATTTTAGCAGTCAGCAGCCAGGTGTTTCCTAACCAACACTGGTTTCACCCTGCCTAAAGCGGTCACTGGAGCGTATCAGCAGTGACCACTCCAAGCATTTCATATCTTGATTGTACTTATTATAGTCCAGTCACGCTATCAGTCAAACTTAAAGATGTCAACATGTCGACATCTAAAGCAAGGCGGTTTTGTCCTTACATGAGAGAATCAAAGCAAATCATTTGCTGGATAGGGGACAAAGTAGTCGTGTAGTTGCAGCAGAAATGGGAGTTGGACAAACTCAGATCCAAGGGATTATTAAGTGTAGGTTCGATATTATCGCCAATTTTGAGGACAACTTTAATCTGGAGTGTAAGAGATAACTATGTACAATCACACCAAATGAGTAGAGATATATGTACACTGCACTCGTGATATCCCTTACGGTTTATACACTACTAACACTAGCCGCAGGAAGCTTCTTTTCATTCCGTAATAATCAAAGGTCTTGCACAAAAACTGACTGTCCTTTGATCTCAATGAGTTTGAGCAACTGCTTAATCCATCAATTGTTTGAAGTGTAGACACCTGTTTCCATGCCTAATTATACCAGCTGGCCTAACAAAAAGTCAGACCTGTGTTTGACAATCAGAGGTAAGCTGTCAATTAGTAATTTTATTTAGGTGCCATTTCTACTGATAAGTGCTGATTTAATGTACATGATGGATTAAAGTGGAACTTTTTATTTTATTATTTTGTCCTTTTTCTTTTTGTTAATTAGCTAAATTAAATACATGTATCATCATAGCATACTATTACTACTAATAAAAATAATACTAATGCTATTTGGTGCATAGTATATGTATTTGTCATGAACCAAGTTTGAGAGCTGAACCTGCATTCAGAGGTCACCTGTCTACAAAGGCCACTTTGGCCTTTTCTCATGGATGGTAGCTGTAGACATTTTTTACTATACCTTCTAAATTAAAAGAGACATCAATTGATACAAATTATGATCTGCTAAATGCAGACTGGATGAATAAACTACCCCCTGTAAATAAACTACCCCTGATGAATACTACCCCCTATGAATAAACTACCCCTTATGAATAAACTACCCCCTATGAATAAACTACCCCTTATGAATAAACTACCCCCTATGAATAAACTACCCCTTATGAATAAACTACCCCCTGATGAATAAACTACCCCCTATGAATAAACTACCCCCTGATGAATAAACTACTCCCTATGAATACTACCCCCTATGAATAAACTACCCCCTATGAATAAACTACCCCCTGTAAATAAACTACCCCTGATGAATAAACTACCCCCTATGAATAAACTACCCCTTATGAATAAACTACCCCCTATGAATAAACTACCCCTGATGAATAAACTACCCCCTGATGAATAAACTACCCCTGATGAATAAACTACCCCCTGTAAATAAACTACCCCTGATGAATAAACTACCCCTTATGAATAAACTACCCCCTATGAATAAACTACCCCCTATGAATAAACTACCCCCTATGAATAAACTACCCCTTATGAATAAACTACCCCTTATGAATAAACTACCCCCTATGAATAAACTACCCCTGATGAATAAACTACCCCTTATGAATAAACTACCCCCTATGAATAAACTACCCCTGATGAATAAACTACCCCTTATGAACAAAGTACCCCCTATGAATAAACTACCCCTGATGAATAAACTACCCTTATGAATAAACTACCCCCTATGAATAAACTACCCCTATGAATAAACTACCCCCTGTGAATAAACTACCCCTGATGAATAAACTACCCCTGATGAATAAACTACCCCTGATGAATAAACTACCCTCTATGAATAAACTACCCCCTATGAATAAACTACCCCTGATGAATAAACTACCCCCTGTGAATAAACTACCCCCTGTGAATAAACTACCCCTTATGAATAAACTACCCCCTATGAATAAACTACCCCTTATGAATAAACTACCCCCTATGAATAAACTACCCCCTGTGAATAAACTACCCCTTATGAATAAACTACCCCCTGTGAATAAACTACCCCTTATGAATAAACTACCCCTTATGAATAAACTACCCCTGATGAATAAACTACCCCTTATGAATAAACTACCCCCTATGAATAAACTACCCCCTGTGAATAAACTACCCCCTGATGAATAAACTACCCCCTGTGAATAAACTACCCCTGATGAATAAACTACCCCTTATGAATAAACTACCCCCTATGAATAAACTACCCCTGATGAATAAACTACCCCTTATGAACAAACTACCCCCTATGAATAAACTACCCCTTATGAATAAACTACCCCTTATGAATAAACTACCCCTTATGAATAAACTACCCCCTATGAATAAACTACCCCCTGTGAATAAACTACCCCCTGTGAATAAACTACCCCTTATGAATAAACTACCCCCTATGAATAAACTACCCCTTATGAATAAACTACCCCTGATGAATAAACTACCCCTGATGAATAAACAACCCCCCAATGAATAAACTACCCCTGATGAATAAACTACCCCCTATGAATAAACTACCCCTTATGAATAAACTACCCCCTATGAATACTACCCCCTATGAATACTACCCCCTATGAATACTACCCCCTATGAATAAACTACCCCCTATGAATAAACTACCCCTTATGAATAAACTACCCCTTATGAATAAACTACCCCCTATGAATAAGCTACCCCCTATGAATACTACCCCCTATGAATAAACTACCCCTTATGAATAAACTACCCCTGATGAATAAACTACCCCTTATGAATAAACTACCCCTATGAATAAACTACCCCCTATGAATACTACCCCTATGAATACTACCCCCTATGAATAAACTACCCCTTATGAATAAACTACCCCTTATGAATAAACTACCCCTTATGAATAAACTACCCCCTATGAATAAACTACCCCCTATGAATACTACCCCCTATGAATAAACTACCCCTTATGAATAAACTACCCCTTATGAATAAACTACCCCTTATAAATAAACTACCCCCCTATGAATAAACTACCACATATGAATACTACCCCCTATGAATAAACTACCCCTTATGAATAAACTACCCCTGATGAATAAACTACCCCATATGAATAAACTACCCCTTATGAATAAACTACCCCTGATGAATAAACTACCCCTTATGAATAAACTACCCCTTATGAATAAACTACCCCTTATGAATAAACTACCCCCTGTGAATAAACTACCCCTTATGAATAAACTACCCCCTATGAATAAGCTACCCCCTATGAATAAACTACCCCTGATGAATAAACTACCCCTTATGAATAAACTACCCCTTATGAATAAACTACCCCCTATGAATAAACTACCCCTGATGAATAAACTACCCCTTATGAATAAACTACCCCTTATGAATAAACTACCCCCTATGAATAAACTACCCCTTATGAATAAACTACCCCTTATGAATAAACTACCCCTTATGAATAAACTACCCCCTATGAATAAACTACCCCCTATGAATAAACTACCCCTTATGAATAAACTACCCCCTATGAATAAACTACCCCTTATGAATAAACTACCCCCTATGAATAAACTACCCCTTATGAATAAACTACCCCCTATGAATAAACTACCCCTTATGAATAAACTACCCCCTATGAATAAACTACCCCCTATGAATAAACTACCCCTTATGAATAAACTACCCCTTATGAATAAACTACCCCCTATGAATAAACTACCCCTTATGAATAAACTACCCCTGATGAATAAACTACCCCCTATGAATAAACTACCCCCTATGAATAAACTACCCCCTGTGAATAAACTACCCCTGATGAATAAACTACCCCTTATAAATAAACTACCCCCTATGAATAAACTACCCCTTATGAATAAACTACCCCTGATGAATAAACTACTCCTTATGAATAAACTACCCCTTATGAATAAACTACCCCTTATGAATAAACTACCCCTTATGAATAAAATACCCCTGATGAATAAACTACCCCCTATGAATAAACTACCCCTGATGAATAAACTACCCCCTATGAATAAACTACCCCTGATGAATAAACTACCCCCTATGAATAAACTACCCCTTATGAATAAACTACCCCCTATGAATAAACTACCCCCTATGAATAAACTACCCCTGATGAATAAACTACCCCCTATGAATAAACTACCCCCTATGAATAAACTACCCCCTATGAATACTACCCCCTATGAATAAACTACCCCCTATGAATAAACTACCCCTGATGAATACTACCCCCTATGAATAAACTACCCCCTATGAATAAACTACCCCTGATGAATACTACCCCCTATGAATAAACTACCCCCTATGAATACTACCCCCTATGAATAAACTACCCCCTATGAATAAACTACCCCTTATGAATAAACTACCCCTGATGAATAAACTACCCCTTATGAATAAACTACCCCCTATGAATAAACTACCCCCTATGAATACTATCCCCTATGAATAAACTACCCCTTATGAATAAACTACCCCCTATGAATAAACTACCCCTTATGAATAAACTACCCCTTATGAATAAACTACCCCTTATGAATAAACTACCCCCTATGAATAAACTACCCCCTATGAATACTACCCCCTATGAATAAACTACCCCTTATGAATAAACTACCCCCTATGAATAAACTACCCCCTATGAATAAACTACCCCTTATGAATAAACTACCCCCTATGAATAAACTACCCCTTATGAATAAACTACCCCCTATGAATAAACTACCCCCTATGAATAAACTACCCCTTATGAATAAACTACCCCCTATGAATAAACTACCCCTTATGAATAAACTACCCCTGATGAATACTACCCCCTATGAATAAACTACCCCCTATGAATAAACTACCCCCTGTGAATAAACTACCCCTGATGAATAAACTAAACCCGATGCACTGTTTTGAATATCCTGAAATTCAGATAGATAAAGTATTTAAATATCTCTCTGAACTTGACTTTTCAAAAGCAACAGGACTAGATCAAATTGGCACAAGACTTTTGAAAGCAGCCTGTCCTGTCATAGCAGAAAACACTGCATACCTTACTAATCTGAATATTCAAACTGGGTAGTTCCCCCACATATGGAAGGTAGTTAAAATCACCCCAATTAACAAACTGGGTAGTTCCCTCACATATGGAAGGTAGTTAAAATCACCCCAATTAACAAAACTGGGTAGTTCCCCCACATATGGAAGGTAGTTAAAATCACCCCAATTAACAAACTGGGTAGTTCCCTCACATATGGAAGGTAGTTAAAATCACCCCATTTAACAAACTGGGAATGTTCCCTCACATATGGAAGGTAGTTAAAATCACCCCATTTAACAAAACTGGGTAGTTCCCCAACATGTGGAAGGTAGTTAAAATCACCCCAATTAACAAAACTGGGCAGTTCCCCCACATATCGAAGGTAGTTAAAATCACTCCAATTAACAAAACTGGGTAGTTCTCCACATATCGAAGGTAGTTAAAATCATCCCATTTAACAAAAACTAGATCATGACTGATGTTAGCAATTTTAAACCAATTTCAATTTTACCAATGCTTTCAGAATTATTAGAAAAACATGTACATGACTGTTTAACTGATTTCTTTGTCAGTAACAATATGTTTCATGAAACTCAGTCAGGATTCAGGCCCAATGACTGATTTGAAATGGCTTTAGTATCAATGGTAGATAATTGCTGAAAGCCCTAGATGAGGGAAAGCTTGTAGGTACAGTCTTAGTAGATTTCAAAAAAAGCATTTGACTTAGTCAACCATCCAATTCTTTTAGAAAAACAACAAATTATAAATTTGGACAGGTGGCAATAAAATTACATTCATCTTATACAGATTCCATTCATGCAATCAACCAAATAGAAATACTTTCAATCAAAGAAAGGATATTTATGAGAAAGTCTAAACTTGTGTACAAAATTTCAAGTCTAAACTTGTGTACAAAATTTCAAGTCTAAACTTGTGTACAAAATTTCCAGACTAAACTTGTGTACAAAATTTCCAGTCAAGAGGATCCTCAGTATTTGCTGACTATAGTCAAACAACAGGAAGCAAATCATAATTAAATCTTTTTACAATCTTCATCAAGTAATAATTATAAAAATCTAAAGCTGCAAAAAGAATTATTTCAGAAAAGTTTCGCATTTTCTGGACCATTGATTTGGAGTAGTTTTCCTAAAGATGTGAAAAAGCACCCTCATTAAATGATAAGAAAATGGCTACATGATTTATCAGTATCATTAAAATAAGTACATTCTTTGATTCCTCCACAGTTTCCTATCTTTTCTATGCTCCTCACAATAGTTGATTGTTATCTTTTCTTTTCCCTCTCTTTCAATTTCTCTTTTTTTAATGAAATTAAAAATACCTGCACTATAATGCATCTTTATACATTTAATTCATAATATTTGGGAGATTTGTTTTGTAAAATAATTGTGTTACCCTCTGAAAATAAAGACTTTATATACTATTATTATTATTATTATTATTATTTTTATTATTTTTAATTCTCATTTTATGTGCTCTATCAAAATTGGAAGAAAGATCCACTATGATGGTGTTATAGAATCAGATCTTGGTTAGATGGGATCAGTCAAAATTGTACTGAGTTATGAACCTTTGACTTTTTTCCTTTTGCATTACACATTTATTTTCTGCTTGATATCTTCTTAATTACTTAAGGGGTTGAAAATAAATCTGGTGTGAGGCTTACTATCAAGAAGAACCATGTAAGATTGAATGTTCACCTTTTTCTTTAAAATAAAGTTATTGTCCTTGTTAGATTCAGAAGTTTGCCCTTGTATTATGAACCAGGATCTTTTTAATTACCATCATTAACTCAAATATCCAGACCCACTAATTTTCTGAACACAATATTTTCAAAAATTGTAATTATTTTCAGTAGTAAAAAGAATTTCTGGACACCATATTTTCAAAATTTGTAATTATTTTCAGTAGTAAAAAGAATTTCTGGACGCCATATTTTCAAAATTTGTAATTGTTTTCAGTAGTAAAAAGAATGTCTGGACACCATATTTTCAAAATTTATAATTACTTTCAGTAGTAAAAAAAAATTCTGGACACCAATTACATTTTTTAAAGCTCATGAAAAATAAAACATTGAAGTTGCAATGTAGACTTAGTAATATTTACCCATACTAAAATGTAGACTAAGTAATATTTACCCATACTAAAATGTAGACTAAGTAATATTTACCCCTACTCAAAAACAGGTGATTCAATAGATGAGTGTCAGACTGTGAAACAGCTTTCATTAACCATATTATCATGTGGATAAACTAAAAGTGTTGTCAGTAGGCAGCAATAAAAACAGCTGACAAGCTCCATATCTCATTATCATGCAGTGTGATATACCTCTGGACTCAAGGGAGTTGTAGTAGCTCAATTGGTAGACATGCTAAAAATTCTTCATGATCATATAGTGTGATATACTTCTGGACTTAAGGGAGCTGCAGTAGCTCAGTTGGTAGATATGCTCAATACTTCATGATCATATAGTGTGATATACTTCTGGACTTAAGGGAGCTGCAGTAGCTCAGTTGGTAGAACATCAAATTCATAATTTAAGAGTCACAGGTGTGAAACCTGCCCAGTCCAGGCTAGCTGTCTTGGTGTGTTCTTGTCAAAGGCACTTGGCTGTTAATTCCTCGGCATGATATAGCCAATAATGTGTTAAAAGTGCCGTTAAACCAACAAAAATAGAACAAAATAAATGATATAATTACTTCAGTTTCTGCATACTCTTGGCAAGTTCATGAAACATGGCACATATGTTACTTGTATTAACAAAGTTAATTGATTAAAGCCCAACAAGTCTTAATCATCACTAGAAATATATCTGTGTTTGTGACCCATATTATAATAACGTATGCAAACTGCTAATTGGAGTGAGTTCTAATATAATGACCCATATTATAATAATGTATGCAAACTGCTAATTGGAGTGAGTTCTAATAATGCAAACTGCTAATTTGAGTGAGTTCTAATATCATGATCCATATTATAATAATGGATGCAACTGCTAATTGGAGTGAGTTCTAATATCAAGATTGTTTTTTCATAATGTAAAGATTGTCAAAGAAATGGGAGCTACATGCCTTTCCCAAGGACACTGAGGTAGCCGACTCTGAAATTGTTCTTTATTGATAGGCAGGGATATAATGCAACCTAGTTTTTTTAGACCTCATGTGATGTACATCGAACTTGCTAGGTACATCAATACAGATCCTGACAATAGAGATATTAATTTTCTTGACAAAATATTTTTTTAGGGAAAAAAGTCATAATTTTCATTAGTACACGAACTATCCAGACAGAAAAAAGTAATTATTTTTGATGTCCAGATATTTATACTTCATTGACAGTATACCATATTGAGTGTGGTATCCCTGTCTTCCATATACATGTCTAGTTTTGGGAGTGAAAGAGTCACAATTAAGTGTATTATTTTTAAAATAGTACCCTAAGATTCTTGATAAGTACAGTGTAAATATACAGTACTTCCAAATGGTGTGACTTATCCATGTGGCTTTTATTTTTAGTACTGTCTATACTCGCTTTTAAGTCGAGTCCAACTGCAAACAGCATAGACCCTGATCTGCTGTTGCATAATGCACCAGCAGATCAGGGTGTATGTTGTTTGTTCTACAGGTTACTCCTAACAAACTATATAGACCCAGATCTGCTGGCACTTTATGTGATGGCAGATCTGGGTCGGTGCAGTTTACAGTTGGACTTGACTTATAAATGAGTTCATATGGTAGGTAAAATGGCACTCCTGAATGAAAGTGTGGAAATTATAAAAATTTGTTAAAAAAATGGTTTTAGACTGGTCCTTTTCTTTTTTTTTCAGGAAATTTGTATCAGCTACCTTGATGAATGTGAAAGAGAAAGAAGTAGACACAGTCGGCAGAAGTATCTCAGGTATATTTATCTTTAAGGTATCCTGTAAATCACAGGACTTTAATGAGCATCAGCTAATTGCAAATCTAACTGGGAGTATCAATATTCATATCAAAGCCTATGACTATATTTTTCTAATCAGTAATTTGGGAAAATTGTATATCACCTACCTGCTGAATTCACAGAATTCACAAAAATGTCATATATTTGCATGTAATGGGATGGATTCTATTCATTTATATCTTGGTATATAGTTTAAATATTATATGCACAAAAAGTTTGGCAAAAGTTGAGTTCATCATAAAACATCATAATATGAAATTCAATTATTTGTATGTACAAAATACAAATTATGTTTTATAACATTTACATAAAAGACTTGTTAAGATTAAACTTTCAATTTTCTCTGCATATGTGTATCCAACATACAGTACAAATGAATATACAATATCCAATATACAGTACAAATGAATATACAGCACACTCTGCATATGTGTATCCAACATACAGTACAAATGAATATACAACACACCCTACATATGTGTATCCAACATACAGTACAAATGAATATACAACACACCCTGCATATGTGTATCCAACATACAGTACAAATGAATATACAACACACCCTGCATGTGTATCCAGTATACAGTACAAATAAATATACAACACACCCTGCATATGTGTATCCAACATACAGTACAAATGAACATACAACACACCTGCATATGTGTATCCAACATACAGTACACATGCATATACAACATACCCTGCATATGTGTATCCAGCATAAGTACAAATGAATATGCAACACACCCTGCATGTGTGTATCCAACATACAGTACAAATGAATATACAACACACCCTACAGTATGTGCGGTAGACGGTCTTTAAAACGGTATTTTTGGCCTACCGCCGGTAGAATCACAGGTATGCATTTTTAGCCAATCTCACCTTTTATTTTATAGACTATTTCATAAATCACATAATTTTTGCTAAGCTTGATTTATAGACTATTTTATAAATGATACAATTCTTGCCTGGCTTGATTTATAGACTGTTTTATAAATCACACTCTTCTTGCCAGGCTTTGTATATACACTTTCATAAATCACTTCATTCTTGCCCAGCTTGATTTATAGACTGTTTCATAAATCACACCCTTCTGCTAGGCTATATTTATATAAATCGTTTCATAAATTACACCCTTCTTGCCAGGCTTGATCTATAGACTTTTTCATAAATCACACCATTCTTGTCAGGCTTGTTTTATAGACTGTTTCATAAATCACACCCTTCTTGCCAGGTTTCATTTATACACTCTTTCATAGATCATACCGTTCTTGCCAGGCTTGATTTATAGACTGTTTCATTAATCACACAATTCTTTCTAGGTTGTATTTATATACTGTTTCATAAATCACACCATTCTTGCCTGTCTTGACTTCTAGACTGTTTCATAAATCACATGATTCTTGCTAGGCTTGATTTATAGACTGTTCCATAAATCACACCATTCTTGCTAAGTTTGTTATGCACAGTATACTGTCTTGTGCTTGAAGTGGCCAGGCTACTTCATTTTAGCATCATGTAAATGGCACCCTTCAAACAAGCAGGTGTAAAATATGTGCATTTCCTAGGCATAATTTCTGAAAATACCTTAGACATGTATACTAATGGATATTTTGGAATAAAGCTGGAAAAATTGGAAAAATTCAACTAAACGTTTATTAAATCAAAGTATTCATTATTTCTTAGACTGCTTTAGTACATTGATCAGAAACATGTTGAATATATGCATCTGAATAATATCCTCATGTGGATTTGGGGATGTAGAATAGGCCCAATAGTATCCTCATGTGGATTTGGGGATGTAGAATCCCCAATTTACTTGATTTGGGGATGTAGAATAGGCCCAATGTACTCGCCTGCAACTAATCGAGGTAATCTGTGTGGCCGTGGGACACATCGTGTGATGGTGTTTCAACTGAAAAGGTCTTTGACTTTTTACAAGATTGCGGTTTATACAGAAAAATGTTGACCTTGTATTTGAAGGATTTTACGCATTTTTAGCTCACCTGGCCATTAGGTTTCTTGAGCTTATGGTATGGCCCTGTGTCCTCATCTGGCATCCATCAACAATTGCTTGTTTACCACTCTGGAGGTCATGTTTTTTATCAGATTTCAAACTTGGAACATAGGTTTATATCATCAGTATAACATATGAGTTCAAATATGAGCAAGATCTATGCATATTAATGACGTGATCTTGTATCTGATTGGCTCTTGTATCTGATCAAACTTGGAATATATGCTTTTATCATTAAGATCTTGGGCAAGTTTGATAATGAGTGAGATCCAGACATATTAATGAGATTATCTTGCATCTGATTGGCAGAGCTTGTTGTCACTCTGGAGTCCCTATTTCTGATCCAGTTTCAATTAAAATTAGAATATATACTTATATCATCAAGAGCGCAGAAAAGTTTGATAATGAGATACATGCATATTAATGAGGTGATCTTGGCTGAACTTGTTACCACTCTAGAGACAGTATTTTATATCCAGTTTTCAGTAAACTTGTTACATTCTAGAGACAGTATTTTTGATCCACTTTTCAGTAAACTTGTTACCACTCTAGAGACAGTATTTTTGATCCAGTTTTCAGTAAACCTGTTACACTCTAGAGACAGTATTTTTGATCCAGTTTTCAGTAAACTTGTTACCACTCTAGAGACAGTATTTTTGATCCAGTTATCAGTAAACTTGGTACCACTCTAGAGACAGTATTTTTGATCCAGTTATCAGTAAACTTGGTACCACTCTAGAGACAGTATTTATGATCCAGTTCGCAGTAAACTTGTTACCACTCTAGAGACAATATTTTTGATCCAGTTTTCAGTAAATTTGGTAATAGGTTTAAATTGTAAAGATGTCCAATGAGTTTTTATGAGCAAGGTATTTACATCTTAATGAAATTCAGCACATTTAGAAATAGTATGCAATTTAATCTATTATGTTATGTCTGTCCATCTGTCTCTCTGTTACCAATTTGGTTCTGCACCATAACTTTGGTTGTCCATCATCTACATTTACCAAACTTTGTGGATGGCTTGTACTTGGGGTAAGGAAGAATCCTATATTGATTATGAGCTCAAAAGCTCAAAGGTCAAGGTTCCTGTGACTGAAAGAAAGTAAATGATTTCTGCACAATAACTGGAATTCTCCACCATCTACAGTTACCAAACTTTGTGTATAGTTTCCAATTTGGGGAAGGAAGAACCCTATCAGTTTCAGCATCAAAAGGTCTAAGGTCAAGGTCACTGTGACTGAAAGAAGAAAAATGGTTTCTGCACAATAACTTGAGTTTTCGACCATCTGAAGTTACCAAACTTTGTGTATAGCTTGCACTTGGGGGAAGGAAGAACTCTATCAATTTCAGCATCAAAAGATCAATGGTCATTGTCACTCTGACTGAAAGAAGAGAATTTTTCTACACAATAAATGGAATTCTCCATTATCTACAGTCACCAAACTTTGTAAATATCTTGCACTTGGTGTAAGGAAGAACCCTATTGATTTTGGAGACAAAAGGTAAAAGGTCAAGATCACTGTGACAGAAAAGAATTAAAAAAAAGGTTTTTGAACAATAACTTTAGTTCTACATGACATACCTTTGCCACACTTTGTGGATGGGTTGCTCTTGGGGTAAGGAAGAAGGTTGTTGATTTTGAGTCAAAAGGTCAAAGGTCAAGGTCACTGACTGAAAGAAGAAAATGGTTTATGCACAAAAACATTAATCCTACATTTCGGACCTGGGTCAAACTTTGTAGATGGTTTGCACTTAGGGTACAGAAGAGGCCTGTCCATTTGGGGGCCTAAAGGTCAAGATCAAGGTCACTGAAATAAGACAAATAGTTTATGCACAAAATTTTCAGTTATCTACATAGGGGATTATTAAAATATGGTGCTGTTGTATAATATGCCATTCATGGTACTCGTGTGCTTTTAAAAAACCTGATCTCTCTCTCGCAATTAAAGCAAGGGATGTAATGCATGATATTGACTATTGAGAATCACAGGTTTGGGGTTAACAGAGTTCTTCCCATTCAAAAATTATGAAAACCAGATATAAAAATAAATGTTAGAATACAAGATGTGTATTTTCAATAGGACAATTTACAGAAGTTAGCAAAATAATACACCTTAGGGATTAAAATAAATAATTTGTAATTTACAACTGAAGAGAAGGTATCGAACAGAAATATTGTACAATTTCAGGCTGGCATAAACTGTGTGCATTATTGTAATTAAGGATCAGAATTTATGTTCACAATACAGATATTTGTTTGCAAGAACATATTTTTTGTAAAAGCCATGTCTAAGTTTGTAAATTTGTTTACAGAAGATTATTTCTACACACTTGCCACATTTGAAATTCTGAAATTATTTTGAAACAAGTTTGATATGTTTGTTGAAAAAGAGCTTGATAGTTGCTAGTATTGCTATTTAAAAGTGCCTGAAACAATATTCATGTTTATGTTAACACATATATTGTGCATTATTCATGGAATTTCATATACCGTATATACTCGATTATAAGTCGACCCCCCCCTTTTTAGGGCTGCAAAAAGTGAATTTCGCTATGACCCTCCTATAAGTCGGGGTGTATTTTGCAAGTCAGATCTGTCTAAAGGGGTGACTTCTTAGTGAGTCAGAAATGCACTTTGGAAATATAAACAAGCCAAACTGGATAGATAGATAAGAAAAATAAAGACAAAACCAGTGTAAATTACAATTATATTATTGAGTGAAATATGTCACAAATAAATTGACAACTTACAATTTGTCTATCTTTGTGTAATAAAGTCCATTGAAATCCATAATGCTTGACATTTTAAATCCATTTATATGATAAATCCATGAATTCAATTATAGGTCACATACCGGTATAAAAATAGAAGTTCCGAATGATCCGATTCACAATATCCCGTAATATGTTAATTCCACACATCATACAAATAAACAATGAAAGTTAAGTCCACTTTTTGTGATTCACGGTATCCTATAAATGTCACTATCTAATGTCATCTGGTACAAGTCCAAGAATTAATCCTCATTGTATGATAAAGTTCTGAAATCCTACATCGTCGTCTAGTCATTGTAAATCGTCGTCGTCTAGTCATTGTAAATCTAGTCCGACTCCGATTCCTCGGCTTTACTGTCATATGCGGGTGCTTATGCAGAGACTGAGCTTGGGCTCTGTGAGTAACACTTTGATCATCAAGTCAGAAATCTATTAAAGGCTGCAACTGAACACATGTCAATTGTGCGGCAAGATCAAAGGGAGTTCAAATAACCACCCTCTGTTTCTTGGCACTGAACAAGTATCAAACTCGCGGCTTGATCAAAGGGTTGTCACGTGGGAAAACAAAGAGTTTGGTGCCTTTACAAGCTAAGGGATTAAGGTCAAAGTATATGCAAAGGAAGTTTTAGAACTCTACTTGGCACTGAACAAGTATAGATTCGCAAATCGATCAAAAGGATTGTCAACTTGAAAACAAAGTGAGTCCCTTTAGAAGCCAAAGGCTTATCGGCCCATGTGCACTGGCAGATAACTTGGGAAATATCACTTGGGAATTAAATCTGACTTGTAGAAAAGGAAAATACAAATTAAATCAAAACTTTTATTGCATCAAGCACAGTCTTTATACAGCAAAACACAAATATAATACAAATACAGGTTGTTTGGACTGGCACAAAAATGGGAGCAATATACTTACTAGTAAACACCCATAGTAAACAACATTGACGGATACTTCACTTTGTTGTAGGTAGTATTTAATTTACCGGTAATATTTTCAAATTATTAAAATCCAAATAACTGTAGATACAAGTAATGAATACCATCATGAAACAGATAAACACACTGCATACCATATATGCATTACTGCATAGGAATAGTGGCATGAAAACGTAAAAATATATGAATTGACAGTATTTTTATGTACTGCAAACATCTGGAGTTTCCAACATTACCCCAAGATTTATATTTTTTTTTATGTCGCGCTTATAATGCGACCCCTACTCTGCATGAATCAAATTTTAAGTAAAAAACTTCAACTTATAAGCGAGTATATACGGTATTTAGTGCCATTACTCACAAATTATATGGAATTTGTATTTTGTATTTCTAACTTTTAATTACAAAAATACCAGAATATGCTTTTCTCCTGAAATACTTCCAGACTTAATTACCAATGGTAAAGAATCCCATGAACTAAAAAAGAATTAACCTGTGATATATAATTTCAATTCATGAGCAAGACATGTGACTCTGTAGACCACAAATTAAAGCTTTGTCATTAAACTTTTAAAAATCTTGGATGACTTCAATTAGGTACGGGACTATGCATATAAATTATGCCTTTATCTTTGAAAATAATTTATCAGACTGTAGTAAAATAGATAAAATCAACATGATATAAATTTGGGAGATAGGTCATGTAGGTTGTGTTCTTACAATACATCATAAGCCTGCTAAGTGAAATGTTCAACTGTTAAGTTATGCAAGCCAGGTGACTGATATCAGGCCCACTTGGGCCTCTTGTTATCTATATCTTTGTTTTGTATGCCTTTTTTAAAAAAGTTTTTGCAATGTATTTGCCTTGTAGCTTTTGTCTCAAAGTGGATATTTACTCTTGGTTGGAAGGGTTGTCATCCTGGGGATTTTGGCAAGGATTTTAACTTTGCCATTTTTAGCTCTACTTGTCATAGACCAGAAGAGCTTATGTGGTGGCCTGTTGTTTATTGTCCATCATCTGTTATCCATCTGCTAGCACAAGTTTATTATTGCTACTCCTCTTAAACTACTTGAAATATTGCCATGAAACTTTAAACACACATTCATCCCAAGTTCTAGTTGGTCCTAAATGAAAAGGGTGCACCTCAGACATTCAGAATGGCTGCCATGCTGGCTATCTTGAAACTCTTGTTATTGCTACTTCTTCTGAATGGATAGTCATATCGACATGGGGTTTTCACTAAAGACATCATAAGAAAATGTTACCAATCTGATATCCAATATGACCACCATGGTGTCCAACTTAAATATCTTGTTAACACCACTCTTTCTAAACAAATGGTCATATTGACATGAGTTTTTCACCAAAAGACTTCTTATGACATTTAGTTGGTCCTATATGAAAATAGTATTGCTACCATGGTGTCCATCTTTACAATCTTGTTATTACTACTCCTCTTGACTTCTCCAGTATGCCTGAAATGATGGCCATCTTCTAAAATCTTGTTAATGCTACTCCTGAACAGATGGTCATATTGATACATGTTTTTCACCAAATGACTTCTTATGATGTCTAGTTAGTCCTAAATGGATATGGTGCCGATCAGACATCCAATATAGCCACCATGGTGCCCATCATACAAATCTTGTTAACGCTACTCCTTCTAAATAGATGATGATATTGACATGGGTTTTTCACCAAAAGATGTCTTATGATGTTTGATTGGTCCTCAATGGAAATAGTGCCAATCTGACATCCGATCTGGCCATCTTGATGACCACCTTAAAATTATTGTGATCATTTGTCTTGCTTAATGGATGGTTGTATCAACATGGGGTTTTACCAAAAAGACTTCTTATGATGTCTAGTTGGCCCTAAATGAAAATGGTGCTGACCCGACATACAACATGGCCACCATGGTGTCCATCTTGAAAATCTTGTTATTGCTACTCCTCTTGAACAGATGGTCATATTGACATGGGATTTTCACCACAAGACTTGTTATAATGTCTGGTTGGTCCTAAATGAAAATGGTACTGATCTTACATCCAATATGACCACCATTGTGGTCGTCTTGTAATAATAATAGAAGTTGGAAGTTCTCTTCAAGTATTTAAACTTGCTTAGAAACTTAAGATCAAAGAAAATTCTGGAGAGAAATGGAATACGAGTATGCTTTGAAGTCATTTTTCCATCTTGTAATCAGATTGCATTGTAGATATAAATTATTTTCTCCTGATACACATTTTTCTTATGGAAATTCTATAATCTTTCTTTCTGCAGGGAAAACTATTTGTTCACATGCAGCTGCGAGAAGTGCCTAGCTCAGGCAGATGACTCTGACATTACATCAGAAGAGGAGGAGGAGGAGGAAATGAAGGAAATGGAACAGATGGAAGAGGAGGAGCAGGATCAATAGAACTTGTCATCTTGGTGCTTCAGCAGTCATTAAACTTTTCTGGGCTGATAGAATATTCTGGTTTTCCACGATTGGTTTAGTGCAGTAACCAAAGATGCCAGTCATTCCTATTTTGAATCTCAGAGAAACACTTGTCATTACTATCAGTAATTCTTTTGTGAAAGTGTACCTAAACACTAGTTTCACAAATCAAAAATCACTTCAGACTAGTGCCCAGATTCACCATAGAAAGTTCAAGATATCCAACAAGGATTATACCTCAATTAAAAAACGTGTTACTGATATTCTAAACGGAACATGGCAGGCATCATTGGATAAACTCATACCTTTGCACTTTTTTTTCTCGACTGGTTCAGCGTGCCATGAAAGATGACTGTGAAGTATATTATATTCATGTTCAGATTCCTAAGTTTTAAAAGCAATTCCACATTGGTAGGGGTTGTCATTTCAGTAACTTGAGTGCAGGGTTTCAAAATCCTGCAAATTTGAGCTAAATGTTCCCAGGGCCTAATGTTGGCTACTAGTGTACCAAAGGAAGGAGCTTAAGATAACTTGTAATTTTTAATAATTTTTCATCAGCATCTGTAAACCTACATTTTTATCATAATATTTATAAATATTAAGAAGCCAAAGTATCAGCCACTGTAGGCCATATTGCCATAGTAAGATTCTATAGGTACAACAGGGAGAAAATGTTACAGGCTTCATTGCTGGACAGTGTCTTAGATAGCATACCATCCTTGTCTTAAGTTTTTGGACACCATTAATTTTTTGTCTGAAGAATTTTTTAATCCACCCCAAATTTTTGGACAGTTTTGGTCAATAATTTTATTTTCAACCCTAATTTTTGGACACATTAAATAACATCAATGACAGTTTTTATAAAAAAAAATCAGGAAGGTACCGTTATTAACTCAAATAGTCAGGCTCTCCAACTTTTTGGACACCATATTTTCAAAATTTGTACAAATTTAAAATGGTACAGAAACTTTCTGGACACTAAGCAAGTTTTTTTTAAAGCTGACAAAAAATAAAAAATTAAAGTTGGAACATAAACTAAGGAATGTTTTACCTGTACTCAAAGCCTGATGATTAAGTAGTCAACTGTCTGGCTGTGAAACCACTTTGATTACCCTAATTATCATGTGGATAAACTGAAGGTGTTGTCAATAGGCAGCAATAAAAACAGCTGACATGCTCCACAACTTGTGATCAAGCAGTTCCCCAAATAAAGTGAGGTGCAAGCTTATGATAATGATACAGGAAAAACCAGCTTTCATCTTGAGACAGTTGGCGGAATTAATTCATGAATCAATTTGATAACTTTAAAATCACTGCTCATCAGTTTTACATTGAGCTAACATATGATTGCAGGCTTCTTTTATATTTACTGCTGGAGAGCATGCAAAGGGAGACAAAGCAGTCATACACATAATTTTCTATACTCACTAAAGTGGATTATCCCGAGTGATATAAAGTGCTTAAATATGTATGTGGGTTATTATCTTTATTTTCCATTTTCCAGTATACTAAACTGGGTTTGCATTTATTTCTGACAAAGTGGTCAACATCTCTGACAAAGGAGTTTCACAAGTTCTTGTAGTCATAGTTTCATTCAATGGCATATTTCCCCTTGGTAACCTCAATTTGGATGTAGTCATAGTTTCATTCAGTGGCATATTTCCCCTTGGTAACCCCATTTTGGATGTAGTCTTAGTTTCATTCAGTGGCATATTTCCACTTGGTAACCCCATTTTGGATGTAGTCTTAGTTTCATTCAGTGGCATATTTCCCCTTGGTAACCCAATTTTGGATGTAGTTTTAGTTTCATTCAGTGGCATATTTCCCCTTGGTAACCCCATTTTGGATGTAGTCTTAGTTTCATTCAGTGGCATATTTCCACTTGGTAACCCCATTTTGGATGTAGTCTTAGTTTCATTCAGTGGCATATTTCCCCTTGGTAACCCAATTTTGGATGTAGTTTTAGTTTCATTCAGTGGCATATTTCCCCTTGGTAACCCCATTTTGGATGTAGTTTTAGTTTCATTCAGTGGCATATTTCCACTTGGTAACCTCATTTTGGATGTAGTCTTAGTTTCAGTCAATGGCATATTTCCACTTGGTAACCTCATTTTGGATGTAGTCTTAGTTTCATTCAGTGGCATATTTCCCCTTGGTAACCCCATTTTGGATGTAGTTTTAGTTTCATTCAGTGGCATATTTCCCCTTGGTAACCCCATTTTGGATGTAGTCTTAGTTTCATTCAGTGGCATATTTCCACTTGGTAACCCCATTTTGGATGTAGTCTTAGTTTCATTCAGTGGCATATTTCCCCTTGGTAACCCCATTTTGGATGTAGTCTTAGTTTCATTCAGTGGCATATTTCCCCTTGGTAACCCCATTTTGGATGTAGTCTTAGTTTCATTCAGTGGCATATTTCCCCTTGGTAACCCCATTTTGGATGTAGTTTTAGTTTCATTCAGTGGCATCTTTCCCCTGGGTAACCACATTTTAGGATGTAGTTGTTTTGATCTTCAAACCTATAATTGGATTACAAATAATGGTATTCCACAATTGAATTCTTGTACCAGTCTAAGTGATTTGTCTCCATTACTTATTAGGTCAATGATCTCCATATTTGGAGTTTTAGTATTGAGATTGCATTTTTGAAGGAAAATATGGATTATCTTTAAGATTTTCAGAGATAGATAATATGAATCGATGTATATTATTTGGGTGATATATTTTATTGTTAATGACAATATTTACTTTCTGAAACAGAATTGATATTATAACTGGGTCATGTTCATGGACAAAGGTTTCTAGCGAGCATCATCACCAATGACAGAACATGTACACAATGAACCGTGATATTTTAGAAACAAACAGAAAAACATACTTTAGAAATGCAACCAGTATTCTTTATTTGTAAAAGAACATTGAATCATTATTATGCAAGTGTTTTTTATTTGCAAGCAAGGATATAATGCAACCTGGTTTACCTACCTAGACATTGTACCTGTTGGGTGCATTGATGCATAATCGTGACAGTAAAAACATTAATTTTCTGGATGATATTTGGGAATATTTATAATTTTCATTACTACAATAATTCTCCAGACAGAGAGAAAAGTGATTATTGTTTAGTGTCCTGATATCTGGGTCAGTGACAGTAATTAAATTTAATACAGTGCCTGTATTAGAACATTAGTCCCTCAAATGGACTGACACTCTGCTGGCTGACAAGAATTTCGAGGAATCCAAGAAAAGTCAATTTCTTTTGTACTTTTATTCTTTTTATCTACTGATGATTGAAACCATCTCTGATATTCTTGAGAAACATCAACATACCAAATTTGATAACAAAAATATTTTCTTACATGTCCGAGTTAACATGTTTGCAAAGATACCTGCAAGTGCAGTACAAAACTCTTTATCATGGCTTTTGACCTTGAATTTGATATCATGTTTTTATCATGGCTTTTGACCTTGAATTTGATATCATGGCTTTTGACTTTGAATTTGATATCATGTCTTTATCATGGCTTTTGACCTTGAATTTGATATCATGGATAGATAATCATTAAGCTTGTCTCAGACAATGCCAGGATATGCTCCTATGCTAAGTTTGCTTAAATCTATAATTAAATATTTTTTGGGGGAAAAAATATTTAAGTGGCATTATTCAAGGTATTCATCGGACATATCCACAAACTGGGTATAATAAAAATCCATTCATACTTGTTTGTTTGATGATAATGCTCATAAACTAATACAGCAAAGAACCCAAGTCAAAACATTTGACCTAAAAATCAATTTTAGAGTACTAACTATCAATTTGTTGATTGGAATGCAACTAGATACAAAGTCTGGTCAAAATTCACTTGTATATATACAAATGACTGTGTTTATAAACTCAAATAAATACAAAAATGCGAGCAATGACCTTTGACTCTAGCTTTCAAAACTCCTTCACAAAAGTGCAGATATGTTGTTGGTCAGATCTGTACCATTTTCATTCAGAACCCATTAAATATTGCAAGAAGTGTTTAAGTGAAAACCCTACATTGATAAGACCAACTGTTCATGAGAAGTGTTTAAGTGAAAACCCCACATTGATAAGACCATCTGTTCATGAGAAGTGTTTTAAGTGAAAACCCCACATTGACAAGACCATCTGTTCATGAGAAGTGTTTTAAGTGAAAATCCCACATTGATAAGACCATCTGTTCATGAGAAGTGTTTTTAAGTGAAAACCCCACATTGATAAGACCATCTGTTCATGAGAAGTGTTTTGAGTGAAAACCCCACATTGATAAGACCATCTGTTCATGAGAGGCGAGCCTAATAAAGATTTTCAGGATGGCCATCAAGGCAGCCATTTTAGAAGTTAGATCTGTATCATTTTAATATATGATTATATATATATTACAAGAGTCAGTATGGCCATTCATTTAGGAGAAGTAGCTGTTGAGAGATTTTTCATATTTTGGAAGGTCATGTTGGCATCATTTTCATTTGGAACCAACCAACCTATAGTGAGAAGTATTGTAGTGACAACCGCATGTCAATACAACCATCCCTTCAAGAGGAGTAAAGATAACAAGATTTTCAAGACAGCTACCTCTGACCAGCACCATTTTTATTTAGGACAAGCTAAATATTGTAACAGTTCTCAGTGAAAACCCCATCCCTATATGACCATCTGTTAGCAGAAGTAGCTATAACAAGATTTTAAAGATGGCTATCATAACAGCATGTCATAAGTCTTTTAGTGAAAACCCCATGTCAACTCTGGATAAGTATTGATAACAAGATTTTTAAGATGGCAACTATGACCATGAAATTTGAAGTCTATTTAACACCATTTTAATTTAGAACCAATTACACATTATAAGAAGTCTTACTGGATGTTTGAAGGCAACATCTTTCTTTAGGATCGGTGAAAACCTTGTGTCAATACAATCATCCATTCGGGACGAATATCAATAAAAAGATTTTTGAGATGGCTGCAATGGCAGCCATATTGGATTTCAAATTGGCACCATTTTCATTTAAGATCTGCTAGACATATAAAAAAATCTTTTGGTGAAAATCCTATATCGATATGACCGTCCATTAAGGAGTATTCATAACAAGCTATTCCATCGTGGTGGCCATATTAGATGAACATACATGTGTTATGACTCTATGGCCTAAAATTAATGTAACAGAAAGAAAGTGAAACCAACTATGTAATTAAAATCAACAAGCAATTTATTTCTAGACAACTAAAGTGAAAATTCTAAAGACACTTACAATAATGTGAATTAAAGTCCAAATAATCCAATAATCCTAAGTGTCCTAATCACAAGTCCTAAATATAGAATGTTCCGAATGATTTCAAGTAGCCTTGAATGTCCTGATATGCCTGAATGATGTAATACAGAATATCTTTGAATGAATTAACAAAAATCCCAAAGTCAAGTATTAATCCAAAATGAGAATGAGCACTGTTAGTAATTCCAATTAATATTTCAAAAAAATCATTCCTCTCTCTGAATTTCTTTGATTTTCAGAACAATAACATCTGATTACTAAAATAAATTCCTTAATAGACTGATCTTTATAACATGAGTTTAGTATAGGAATGGAAACTTGTTTGCCAAATGCTCTATAAATATAAAGACAAGTCACCTGACAGAATATCTAGAATGAGTAACTCTAATGGAAATTTACTGTGCGTACGTGACTTTTCTCACAAGACATGGAAAGTTCCAATCTAAGGACTAAATACTATATAAACAAAACTAACCTTGAACTCAAATTCTAAGTAAACACCTTCTTTACCATAATCTGACTGAAGTACAACTTACCTCATGGACACATATTATAAATTCAATATACATAACACATGCATAAATCTGTATTCCTGATACCATTTAATTAAATGTTGAAAATCATTTGAATCCATCCAATGTAACAGAGTTACGATTCTTTAAGATGGTCGGTCCCTCATATGTCGCAGTGTTGATATCCTATCTAATCGTAAAATCTCTTATAAAAAGAATATACTGAATGTATTTGCCCCTTCAGATATATTGTGACTCGATAAAAGAAATGAATCGCAGTTTAGTAGATTATGAAATACATGTAACATTTACAGATATGTATGCTTGGCATTTTTAAATTTTTGAATCCCATTCTAATCATTCAGAATAATTTATTACATCTCCATTTAGGTAAATGTCATTGTAAGGCATTTCTTTTTTAACATTAAAATGAAATAGAGATGGTTTCAGAACATGATGCTCAAACATGATTAATGTTCACTCTGCTGAATACCAAACAACCCATTGTCATAGTGAAGTTTGAATATTGTAATAATAATACATGTCAATAATATTCACATGCTGATACTGCTTCCACTTTATCAACAGTGCATTACAGCACAAGCACTGATTGTTCAGCTTGTATGAAAATCAATGCACAACATTGTGAGCAATACTCGGGACTAAGAGGAAATTTGAATCATGGAAGCAATATTTCTTGGGCTTTTGAAATGATGACTTAAGTAGTCTTTGACAGTCTCTGTTCAATCTTCCATTGGAAAAATGACTTCAGTGGTCTTTGACAGTCTCTGTTTAATCTTCCATTGGAATGATGACTTCAGTAGTCTTTTACATTCTGTTCAATCTTCTGTTAGAATGATGACTTCAGTAGTCTTTCACAGTCTCTGTTCAATCTTCCATTGGAATGATGACTTCAGTAGTCTTTCACAGTCTCTGTTTAATCTTCCAATTAAGCTGAGACGTGTCTAATCATACACACAGTGAGCTAGTCATCTATGGCAGTTCTAACAATATGAACTTCATTGCCATTGACAACCAGTCGTGGTCAAGGTCATTTTACGGCGATGCTTTCATTGTAGTCTCAACATGCAGGCCCTGGCCATCTTGTCTTACACTAAAAACTCTGTTATTTACACATTGACCCTGGTGTAAAAGTTTTGTCTTCTCAACAAATCTTCTACTATGGCAAGGTATGACATTTGATGTAATATCAGAAAATAAGAGATGAGTTTATGAATCAACGTATGAATGACATCAAAAGATAAAGGAGTAAAATCGAGGGTGGGCGGGATACAATTGAGAATTTTAGTGAAAAAGGAGTCGGGTGACAAAGGACTCAAAACTCAGCCATGTTTGAAAAAAGTAAATATTTATTTCCAAAATGTGACCAGGTTGTAAAAAAGACAGAACATTGCACTTTGTATACTAATACTTTGCTAACAATATGAAAACCAAACCATAGCTCCAAGTAATGGAGATTGCAGTTTGGTTTTCTCACAAAATAAAATTTGGTTTCTGATAGCAGCATACTAGTTTCATTCACAACATTAAATCACTCAAGAAGCAAAAGGGTTTTCTCCCAAGAAT
Source organism: Margaritifera margaritifera (assembly GCA_029931535.1). Lineage (NCBI taxonomy): Eukaryota > Metazoa > Mollusca > Bivalvia > Unionida > Margaritiferidae > Margaritifera > Margaritifera margaritifera. The sequence goes on from JAQPZY010001597.1 coordinate 2,892,157, forward strand.
TATCTAGGTTGTATAACCGACCTTTAATAAGAAATAAATACTTGTCAATTTATTAATTTAAAATATTTTAGCAGTAAACAAAAAAAAATTAAATTTAAAAAAAAAGAGTAAAAACAATTGAAAATAGATAAAACATGTGCAACTGTGTTTGAAACTTTCAACAGATAGTACCAAAAAGGTAAATTTTATAATATTAGAAACAATGCACACATTTAAAACTTTCTGAAGAATCATTAACTGACAAAATTTACAAAGTCTATAAAACAGGTGTGCAAGAAAGTTTTCCTGGTTGTAATTGTATATCAAATTTTGTGTGTATGTGTAATGTACATGTCTTGTGTGTATTTTTGTGTGTATGTGTCATGTACATGTCTTGTGTGTCCTTTTGCTCTGGAAATGCATGTGTTAGGGTGTAAGTGTCAATGGCAGAAAGCATCTGACATAACAATTACCTTTTGTATCAAGCATCTGGAAAATGTCAAACATTTTTGTATTATATGATATTATTCATTTTTTTCTTCCACCATTCTTTCAAATGTTTAAAAAATGAAGCGGTTAACAACTTGAACAGAATTTGTTTCAGCCATAGACCTCCCATGTGTCTATGATACAGGATGTTTAGACTGATAAATAGCCATGACAAAAGTTCTCACCACATGTCTTACATACCAATTTTTTTGTTCTTCCAAATTTATTACTCTGATACTTTCAAATTCACTCAAGAATTCCATTTTGTCCATTTTATGAAATAGCACACCCTGTATTCCACCATGTATACAAATTTAAGGGTACATTAGTGAATTTCTCTGTTACATTATATTTGCCAAATGTATAGAATCTCTGTTTTACTAATCTTCTTTAAAGAACTTTTTACCCAATCTATTGCAGACATTAACTCTAATAAATTCTTGGAAATTACTTTTATCACCATTTTAATTGGTTCTGAATGAGAAAACTATATATTTTATAAATATGGTCCATGCTCTTCATACCTGTTCAAAGTCCAAAAATAACATTTGTTCGGTAAATTTGTTATTTCCACTCTGATTCCTTGTATCATAATTTTTTTTCTTCAAAAGTCACTGGTCTCTACAAATTTCTCGTATAACTGTCATTCAAACTCCTGAAATAATGAGTTTGAAGTACACAATTGTGATCAGTTAAAAAAATGATTTTAAAAAACACAATTGTAATTAGATAAAATAATGATTTAAAAGTATACAATTGTGATTAGATAAAATAATGATTTAAAAGTATACAATTGTGATTAGATAAAATAATAATTTAAAAGTATACAATTGTGATCAGATTTTAGTTTTTAGGCTACCATTTATATTGTCCCAAACATACTAGCTGCTTTTCTGTGAAATTCCCTTCAGATATATTTATCTACAACATTCTCTTCACTTTGATATTTTTGATGTTTCAAAGGTTAATTACTGTTTTGAAATTTCTTCAATCAAATTTTAATATCAAAAAATGTGTTCTTTAAATATCTGGGATTAAATTAATCCTTTTGAAATGACAAAAAGAAAGTTTTAAATGTTTCTCAAAAAAGTATGATAATTATATGTCATAGTTTCAAAAATCTACCAAGGTGTTCACAAGTAAACACAAATCCCCTTGCCAACAGGAAGCACATTTGTAGTCAAACAATATACAGACTGGTATGGAGGATTGATGCCAAATAAATTGGAAGTTAAATGCTTCAATGCAGAGAGATATGCCACAACAGCCAACCCAGGCTGGTCTGGAGGATTCAGAACTCTTACCCACTGCTTGTGAGTTTATGATAACAACTGAGCCACCATGTGGAGAGAGGAAATATTACTGCAATATACTACTCACTGACATGCATCAACATGCAAAGTTTCATCAGTGTAGTGTAGTGTTGAAACAAAATCTGATTACATGTAATAGGGATCAACATGCAAAGTTTCATCAGTATAGTGTCAAAACAAAATTTGATTACATGTAATAGGGATCAACATGCAAAGTTTCATCATTATAGTGTCAAAACAAAATCTGATTACATGTAATAGGGTTAATGATACACAGTATGTAACAAACAAATGATTAAATACAAATGTCACTCGGACATCAAAATTAGGTCACAGTGAATTAGTTTTTGCATGGTCAAGTTACCTTGAGATCCATCTACACACCAATTTTCATAAGTGTAGGTGAAATGGGGTCTAATATTTGAGAAACTAATGCACTGGATTCCAACCTCAGGTCGTGACCCAAATCAGGGTCATGTGGGGTCCTCTGTAGGGTCGTGATGGGTCATCGGAACAAATCATATCATAAGCCTGAGGTTCGGGAGGTCCTGTTGGTGGCCAATTTAGGGTCGCAGCAAAAAAAGGTTGGGAACCACTGGTCTATTGAATGGTCATCTTAAACTGAGCTAGTTTTGGTATCATTCATTTATGTTAAGATACATCCACATATCAGTTTTCATTAGTGTAAATCAAATAGTGTCCAAGGGATCAAGGGTGTAATGAACAATTAGCTGAAAATACACATCATTCAAGCATGAGAATTAGGTCACTGTGGCCTAGTTTTGATATGGATGAGTTACTCTTATTGAAATGCATCCACAGACTAATTTTCATGACTACAAGTGAAATAGGAGGATATAATGAATGAACACACGAATAAACATATAAATGGACACAAATGATGGGACAAAATGCAATATACCCTCCCAACTTCATTGCTGAGGGGATAAAAACAGACAGACATATAACCTGTCTCGGTCATCACAGTGATTTTGAAAATACAGGGTTCCTAGTTAGAAAATTACACATTATATATACTACACTAAATAACTTTCATATTAATAGTACAATGAAGATACAAGTAAAACGAGTACATTATTGGTACATTATATACCCACCATGTGGTAAATACTATTATTATTATATTTCCTTTATGTAAAATCTTTCATTTCAATGGTCAGATACTCGGGCACTAAAAGATGTACCATTTAACATGTGTACCATGCCAATATCACTGTACCCATTTAACACGTGTACCATGTCAATATCACTGTACCCATTTAACACATGTACCATGTCAATATCACTGTACCCATTTAACACGTGTACCATGTCAATATCACTGTACCCATATTACACATGTACCATGCCAATATCACTGTACCCATTTAACACATGTACCATGTCAATATCACTGTACCCATTTAACACATGTACCATGTCAATATCACTGTACCCATTTAACACATGTACCATGCCAATATCACTAAGCAACATAGTCTAGCAATACTAAATGACACACTCAGCCTTATCAACAGGTGTTTTCTTTGTCTCAAATGCAAGGCATTCACAAAATTTGGTCCCGGTAAAAGACTAGGAATTCTGGTTATTTTGTGGAAACCATTTTCTTCTTTTGGCCCAAGTGATCTTGACCTATTGAGCCCAAAATCCATAAGTGCCTTTCTTGTGTCAAATGCAAGCCATCCACAAAGTTTAGGCAAGGATTGTGGCATAGGACTCTAGTTATTTTTGTACAAATCATTGTTGTTCTTGGAGTCCCTCTGACCTTAACCTTTAACCTTTTAACCCCAAAATCAATAGGTGTCTTCCTTGCCTTAAATGCAAGCCATCTACAATGTTTAGTCAAGTTATGTTGTCGAAAACTCTGGTTTTGTGGCAATCATTTATCATTCTTTCAGTCCCTGTGACCATGACATTTAACCTCCAAACGAACAGCCCATTTCTTGTATCAAATGCAAGCCACTGACAAAGTTTGGTCAAATAAGGTGTTAAAGAACTGGAGACAGTGGGGTTTTTTCTTCTTGGAATCACTGTGACCTTGACCTTTTTACCCCCAAATCAACAGGCGTCTTATCTCAAAATTCAAGCCATTTACAAAGCCAAGGTATCCGATATACATATGGTAGTGGAGTACACGAGTTATTATGCAGAAACAAAATAGGAAACAAACAGATACCAACATGATACACTTCACCTTATAGCAGACATAACAAAAATTTATATTTACATATAAACTGATACTTCTCTTTACTCAAAAACTGTATTCTCTGACATAATACTGTATAGTTGTAATATGGCAGCTAATTGCTGTGTTGTCCCTTGTAAGAGGCTAACAATTTCTACCATAACAAAGTGGTCTCAGAAGTAGGGGTTGCCTCTCATGGGGAGGGGGTTTATCAGGGGTTTGAATCTCTTGTGATGGACCTTGTAAGAGATAGACCATTTTCTTGAGATAAAGTAGTTGACAAAAGAATATTATCTAAGTTTACCTTTGAAGTATTATGTTTTTGTCAATCCCTCTTCCTCTTCTACAGGTTACATTTCACTTAACAATAGCAATAGTGCACATTCAACCAGTTCAGTGTGTCATGAATATGCACTAAACCTTTACACCATATAGAAGGACATTCACAATTATGTTTATTTAACAATAACAGTAACTGAGTAAGGAATTAATCACAGGAATGTGCTTGAAAATTATGTGAAAAAAATGCAAATTACCTGATACATCTATATATATATATCACCAATAATATTAATAGAAACACCAAATATCAATAATGCGATATTAACATGTTCACAGTGCATTGACATTTTTTAAAAATTATATTTTAAAAACACAGCAGTACTGGACTAGGCTAAAAACTGTGCAAAACATTTGCAGTAAAAAATGAATTTATAACTTTATATACCATCTTTATGGTAGGTAATTTTCTGATGGGATAACTGATTGTCTAAAACAAAAACTACTTGTGCCATGTATTAAGTTTTGTGTGTCTGTGTTTTTCACCGATAGTTTGCACGATTTTGTAGTTTAACTTGTGAAGTTAACATTTCCTAACAAACTGAAGTTTCTCTTGATGAAAACACTACATATACTTGACATGAATCTTTTTAGAAATATTACTGCTATTGAAGAAAATGACCTACAACTTATTATGTACAGACATTACTAACATTTATGATATGTTGGGGTATTTTTTGTTGATTTCTCCTATTAGGTGGACATGGTCCATTTGTCATCAGAATTAAATTAATTGATGCCAGTCTTCCAAGAGATGAAGTGGACATTTCCCAGTTGGTCACCATAGACCAAAGGCATTGCAAAGTATGTTGGTTGGGCAAAAAGTATCATACGTGTCACAGGTGATGAGCAGAAAAACTGACCAACCTGAAAGAAAAGATAAAAGTCACATATTAAGAATGTTCATTTTTGTAGTCATTTATTGTGCAGCTCAAAAAGACATGAGCATTACATTATTATGTCACTGATATGATGTCACTTGTAACCTCAGTGTGTCACTTGTAACTTCAGTGTGTTATAGAGCCATGAACTCTGGGAGAGTCTGGACAAAAAGACATGAGCATTACATTATTATGTCACTGATATGATGTCACTTGTAACCTCAGTGTGTCATACACCCATGAACTCTGGGAGAGTCTGGACAAAAAGACATGAGCATTACATTATTATGTCACTGATATGATGTCACTTGAAACCTCAGTGTGTCATAGAGCCATGAACTCGGGGAGAGTCTGGACAAAAAGACATGAGCATTACATTATTATGTCACTGATATGATGTCACTTGTAACCTCAGTGTGTCACTTGTAACTTCAGTGTGTTATAGAGCCATGAACTCTGGGAGAGTCTGGACAAAAAGACATGAGCATTGCATTATTATGTCACTGATATGATGTCACTTGTAACCTCAGTGTGTCATACAGCTATGAACTCTGGGAGAGTCTGGACAAAAAGACAACAAACACTTTCTTGATGTATTTGATAAGAGGAATCTGTGATTTTTAACCTTTGCAAATTCTGTGAATTTTTAAATACTTTCCAACAATAATTTCATGGACAGTTAGGAACAGGGTACTATTTCCTATACTTTTGCATGTATTGACCCATACACAGGGATAGAAACTATTATTTTATGTACAGTTGGCAACAGGGTACTATTTCCTATACTTTTGCATGTACTGACCCATACATAGGGATAAAAACTATTATTTTATGTACAGTTGGCAACAGGGTACTATTTCCTATACTTTTGCATGTACTGACCCATACATAGGGATAAAAACTATTATTTTATGTACAGTTGGCAACAGGGTACTATTTCCTATACTTTTGCATGTACTGACCCATACATATGGATAGAAACTATTATTTTATGTACAGTTGGCAACAGGGTACTATTTCCTATACTTTTGCATGTACTGATCCATACATAGGGATAGAAACTATTATTTTATGTACAGTTGGCAACAGGGTACTATTTCCTATACTTTTGCATGTACTGATCCATACATAGGGATAGAAACTATTATTTTATGTACAGTTGGCAACAGGGTACTATTTCCTATACTTTTGCATGTACTGATCCATATATAGTCATAGAAATTTAATTAGGTATAGCACTAGAAAATGCACATGAACCAAATCTAATTATAGTATACACTTTTTGATGGTTTGGGATTTGCCTAGACCCTTAACTATGTAAAAATTTAAATTTTTCAAAAAGTTAAATACTCTATTTCCGGAGCTATCATCCTTAAGGGAAAGAAAAACACAAAGTACCGTATATACTAGCGTACAAGTCAGATTCAACTGCAAACTGCACAAAACCAGCTCTGCCATTGCATAATATGTCAGCAGATCTATGTTTATGCAGTTTGTTAGGAGTAATCAGTAGAAGAAACAACACAGACCCTTATTTGCCGGCACTTTATGCGTTGGCAGATTAGGGTCTATGTTTGCAAATGGACTCAACTTCTATGTGAGAATATATGGTACCATATTTACCCATCTATTATCATCTTTTGTCCATCATAAGATATACCTTTGGTAGTGTGTCTAGTGGCAATAGGGTGAAAATGTATTGGAATTCAACCCTGGACAAGTCTTGTAACTAATTTTAAAATTAATCCTGAAATGTAGATCATAGCAACTTAGTTTTGATGTGCAACATATGTTCATCATATACACTCACAGTGCAAGTTTGATGTCAATAGGTGAATTAATTAAGGTCTTACAGCAGACAGAGTAAGTGAATCTGATATGCCACATGCTTCTCCAAGCAAAACTGAATCCTACTGTATATACAGCTTGCTTCATGAAGCCGAGATATAATTAGGTACAACATTCTCTTTTACAATATCAAAGCATAGGTAGTTTAATGAGTTCATTCAGACTAGACTATAATTTATTTCATTTTCAAGCCACTGATCATGATATCTGCTTCAGATGTCAATGTCAATGTCAACCCTTAGAAGCCAGATTTTACCTGGTGGTAGTAACAAACTTTGAGTAACCTTAAGTGACAGCAAGTGTGATCACCACTACAGGCATTGCTTTTATGCCTGGGCCTCAACTTGAATAGCCAGGACAAATAAGGCCCCTCATGCAAAGCATACATTCCACTGTTCTCCTATCTACTGATTCACTATACAATACACAGTACACCTATTGATAGTCAATGGTCACAATATACATTAATATGAAGTTTCCCTTAAAATAAATATGTTGATTCATACTTTTAACTTCAGTAGTTGGAAAGGGCCTTCTAGAGAGGCTAGTATGTATATACCTGTAGCATACAAAAATCAATGTGGTAATGAGTCAAACACAAATATTTAGCCTAAGTCAATAAAGCAAAAAATGTAGGTCACAGTGACCTTCTTTGGTTATATGGGTGTAGTACTAATAGATGCATCCAACCATTAACTTTCATGACTCCAACATGAAAAGTATCCAAGGAATAAACTTTAAAAAAAAATGTAACTTAAGTCAGAAGAGCATGAGATAAAAGTCACAGTAACCTATTTTTGAGGTAAGAGAGTATCACTTATAAAGGTCACATTGACCTGTTTTTGTGGTAAGGCTGTAATACTTATAAAGATGCATCATATAAGCAAGTTTCATGATTAAAGGAAGGATATTATTATAAACAATAAAACAAAAGTACAATGAATGGTGCATTATATGCCTGCCCTGTGATTAATAGTCTTTTATGTAGATAACAGAAATTGTTGTGCAAAAAAAAACACTTTTCCTCTTTCAGTCACAGTGATCTTGATCTTTGAACCCCAAATTGATGGGCTTCTTTCTTACCCAAAATCTAATTCAACTACAATGTTTCGTTCAGGTCTGTGATGTAGAACTAATGTTATTGTGAAGAAACCATTTTTCTTCTTTCAAACTGATCTTGGCTTTTGACCTTTTGACCCCAAAATTGATTGGCTTCTTCCTTACACCAAGTGCAAGCCATCCACAAAGTTTGATAACTGTAGATGTTGAAGAACTTGAGTTATTGCACAGAAACCATTTTTCTTGTTTCAGTCACAGTTACCTTAAACTTTGACCTTCTGGTGCCAAAATTGATAGGGTTACTCCACAAAGTTTGGTTAACTGTAGATGGTGGAGAACTCAAGATATTGTGCAGAAACTAAATTTCTTCTTTCAGTCACAGTGACCCTGACCTTTTGACTCCAAAATTGGTTGAGTTCTTCCTAGCCCAAGTGCAAGCCATCAACAATGTTTGGTAACTGTTGACGATGGACAACTCGAGTTATTGTGCTGAAACGAAATTGGTAACAGACAACATGATAATATAATATGCTTTACCTTATGGTGGGTGTATAAAAAAAAACTTAACTTAGGCCAGTAAAATATGAAATACAAGCCACAAGGATTTTTCTAAGGGTGTGGTACTAACCGATTCATCCAATCATAAAGTCGTATGTATATACTTAGAACAGCACCTAAGAAATGAACTTTAAACACAAATTTTGAACAAAGTCACTAGTGCATGAAATACAGGTCATATTGACCTACTTTTGTGATAAGGGTGTAATACTTATCAAGATACATCCCCTCACTATGTCAGATATGATGTATATAATGTGTGAAGAACTCTCCTTGGTAATGAGCTAAATGCAAAAACTTAACCAAAGCCCCAATGAAATATGAAATGTAGGTCACAATGGCCTTCATTTGTTTTAAGGGTGTGCTACTAAAAGAGATGCATATCATCATCAAGTTTCATGATTCTAGCATGAACAGTGCTTCAGAAATTAACTTAAAAAGCAATTTAATTAAAGTTGGTAAAGTGTGAAATATATGGTGACAATGACCTACTTTTAAGAGAAGGCTGTAGTATCAAGATGCATCCTTTTCAACAAGCTTCTTGTTTCTAGGAACAATAGTACTTGTATTGGATGCAAAAAGCTACCATGGTTAAAATCAAATGCAAAAACTTTTCCTGGAATATATCATCATCATGCATGTGCAAACTTAGCCCCCTTGTCCCTCCCCTTCCCCCTGTAGCTGCATGAAACCCACTCCAAACTGTTGTCTAGGATGTAGGAAGAAAGAATGGTTAAGATTCAATTAGGCTGTGCACATGTATAGACTTTTACATGTGTGGATACCTATGCCAATGCTGCAGGTAGTGCAACAGCTCTCCTCTTCTTCATAAGAGGCAAGCTCAAAAAGAGTCATGGTCAGATCTAACTGGACACCTTAGAGTTTGTCTTCTACTTGAGAGACCATGTGATGCTGATTTTATGTCCAGCACTGACCATTGCTATTGTGCCCCAATGTTCGGCACTAAACCTGCCCTGCATCACTCAGACAACTGGATGAAAAGGATCCAGGGAGAATCATGTATTCTTAGTCTCAACAAACCACAGATTCTGCAGTAGAAGCTCCAATCTTATAAGGCACTATATTTTGTAACCTTGATATGTATCAGTGTTACAGTGTACCTGTTTTAACCAAACAAAAAGCATGATAAGCATCAGTGTTACAGTGTGCCTGTTTTAGCTGAGCAAAATTGGTGATATGCATCAGTGTTACAGTGTATCTGTTTTAACCAAACAAAAAGGATGATATGCATCGTGTTTCAGTGTACCTATTTTAATCGAACAAAAAGGGTGGAAACCATCAGTGTTACAGTGTACCTATTTTAATCAAACAAAAAGGGTGGAAACCATCAGTGTTATATTGTAAATATTTTAATCAAACAAAAAGGGTGGAAAGCATCAGTGTTACAGTGTATCTGTTTTAACCAAAACAAAAAGGGTGATATGCATCGTGTTACAGTGTACCTGTTTGAACCAAACAAAAAGGATGACATGCATCATGTTACAGTGTACCTGTTTGAACCAAACAAAAAGGATGACATGCATCGTGTTACAGTGTACCTGTTTTAACCAAACAAAATGGGTGAAAACCATCAGTGTTACAGTGTACCTATTTTAATCAAACAAAAAGGGTGCAAACCATCAGTGTTACAGTGTACCTATTTTAATCAATCAAAAAGGGTGCAAACCATCAGTGTTACATTGTAAATATTTTAATCAAACAAAAGGTGGAAAGCATCAGTGTTACAGTGTATCTGTTTTAACCAAACAAAAAGGGTGATATGCATTGTGTTACAGTGTACCTGTTTGAACCAAACAAAAAGGATGACATGCATTGTGTTTCAGTGTACCTATTTTAATCAAACAAAATGGGTGATAAGCATCAGTGTTACAATGTACCTGTTTCAAGTGTTTGTTCCACACTTTGATGGTCTTGTCATCTGAGGCTGTGAAAAGAAGGTCCTTGTACTCCAGAATATTGGTTATTGCCTTGCCATGAACCTGAAACATTAAATGCATTATTGCCTGCCATTACAATAGACTCAGATCTACTGTCACATATCCCACCAGCAGATAATCAGGGTCTACACTAATTAGAATAGACCCAGATCTACTGTCACATATCCCACCAGCAGATAATCATGGTCTATACTAATTACAATAGACCCAGATCTACTGTCACATATCCCACCAGCAGATAATCATGGTCTATACTAATTACAATAGACCCAGATCTACTGTCACATATCCCACCAGCAGATAATCATGGTCTATACTAATTACAATAGACCCAGATCTACTGTCACATATCCCACCAGCAGATAATCATGGTCTATACTAATTACAATAGACCCAGATCTACTGTCACATATCCCACCAGCAGATAATCATGGTCTATACTAATTACAATAGACCCAGATCTACTGTCACATATCCCACCAGCAGATAATCATGGTCTATACTAATTACAATAGACCCAGATCTACTGTCACATATCCCACCAGCAGATAATCAGGGTCTACACTAATTACAATAGACCCAGATCTACTGTCACATATCCCACCAGCAGATAATCATGGTCTATACTAATTACAATAGACCCAGATCTACTGTCACATATCCCACCAGCAGATAATCAGGGTCTACACTAATTACAATAGACCCAGATCTACTGTCACATATCCCACCAACAGATAATCAGGGTCTATACTAATTAGAATAGACCCAGATCTACTGTCACATATCCCACCAGCAGATAATCAGGGTCTACACTAATTACAATAGACCCAGATCTACTGTTACATATCCCACCAGCTGATAATCAGGGTCTATACCAGATCTGCTTGAAATCTTAAGTAGAAAAAAACAAGTCTAGACCTTGACCTCATAGTCACAAAACTGTCTGAACACAAAAAACTGAACTCGGGGGGCCCAAGACTGGAAACTGGAAACCATATTTAAAGCCTTTTCACATTGATGAAACTTGCGTAAAGATGCCAAGTATACAATAAAAAGCTTTTCCTCTTATTATTCTTCATGGATTCTGAGTGAAGTCACACAAAGTCAAAATTTCTGTATTTTTAGTCTGAGTTTAAATTTTGAGCTTCTATATTTAGTGACTATGGGACCTGATCTGCCAGCATTAAGTGCATTAAATGCTGGATGATCTGGGTCGATACTGTTTGCAGTTGGATTTTTTTTTCTTGATACAGTTGGATTTTTTTATATTTTTTTTTCTTAATACTTAAGCAAATACTGTAAAATGTAGACCATTCTACTCAGACTGTTAATCCATCTTGATAATGAGAATTTTTATTTATCAAGTCATGTGATGTAAACATCTGGTGTCAGGCTCTAGCAGGGATACTGAATTTTGATTGGCTCTACAGTAGATGGAAGAGCCACAATAGAGGATATCGAGTTGTAAACTGTCAACCAGGAGGTCTTGGAAAAAAAAATAGAAGGTGAATAAAATTGTTTTTGTAGTGTCAAATTACTGATGGCTGAACAGAAAAAGGACTACCCTTTATGCCTGTGCACTATGAGTGTGATTTTCAAGCTATACATGTGTGAAATTGCCCCAAACACTTTGATAGCCCTACCTCCACAAAGAGAACTATAGGTACCCATATCTGTATCGATAATGACCATCAGAATAAAATCTAACTATTGGGACAGATTTATCAGTCTAAGTAGAATGGTACTGGTAGTACTGAAAATGGGATCAGGCCACTGTTATTAAGAGACAGGTTTCACAGTATGTTAGGTTATATTAAGTTACAGTCTTCATGGATCATACTCACTTGTAGTACCAAAAATATAGGAACAATTGGGAATTTCTTACTTGAAATACAGAACAATTATATGACTTTTTCATAAAATATAGGATAATTATATTACACAAATTGAATATTTTTCCAAAAAGAAACAGAAAATTGTACACCAAAGAACCAACACAAAATGAAAGAGTCCTCCCCTGCATATGTCTACCATGCCTCCCATTTATTACAAATAAAACTTATACTACAAAATTAACATCCTTTTGCATTAACACAGTTTTCCAATTTTCTGTCAATCACCTTTCTTAGCTGATGATGTACAGCCAGATTACACAGAACTGAACACAAAGTTGGCAAGGCCAAAAAACAAAGGTTGAAAGTGTCCAAATTATAGAAATTATAGGGCAATTTTCTAAAATACAGGACTTTTAAAGGATGATATATTTTTTTATAGGAATTATAGGACAATTTTCTAAAATACCAGACTTTTATACGATTCTACATATAAATACAGGACTTTAATATTATTCTATATATAAATACAGGACTTTTATAGGATTCTATATATAAATACAGGACTTTTATAGGATTCTATATTTTTTATAGAAATTATAGGGCAATTTTCTAAAATAGAGGACTTTTATAGGATTCTATATATAAATACAGGACTTTTATAGGATTCTACATATAAATACAGGATTTTTATAGGATTCTATATATAAATATAGGACCTTTATAGGATTCTATATATAAATACAGGACCTTTATAGGATTCTATATATATAACTACAGGGCTTTTATAGGATTCTATATATAAATACAGGACTTTTATAGGATTCTATATATAAATACAGGACCTTTATAGGATTCTGTATATAAATACAGGACTTTTATAGGATTCTATATATAAATACAGGACTTTTATAGGATTCTATATATATAACTACAGGGCTTTTATAGGATTCTATATATAAATACAGGACCTTTATAGGATTCTTTATATAAATACAGGACCTTTATAGGATTCTATATATATAACTACAGGGCTTTTATAGGATTCTATATATAAATACAGGACTTTTATAGGATTCTATATATATAACTACAGGGCTTTTATAGGATTCTATATATAAATACAGGACCTTTATAGGATTCTATATATAAATACAGGACCTTTATAGGATTCTATATATATAACTACAGGGCTTTTATAGGATTCTATATATAAATACAGGACCTTTATAGGATTCTATATATAACTACAGGACTTTTATAGGATTCTATATATAAATACAGGACCTTTATAGGATTCTATATATAAATACAGGACCTTTATAGGATTCTATATATAAATACAGGACCTTTATAGGATTCTATATATAACTACAGGGGTTTTATAGGATTCTATATATAAATATAGGACTTTTATAGGATTCTATATATAAATACAGGACCTTTATAGGATTCTATATATAACTACAGGACCTTTATAGGATTCTATATATATAACTACAGGGCTTTTATAGGATTCTATATATAAATACAGGACTTTTATAGAATTCTATATTTTTTATAGGTGTTATAGGGCAATTATCGAAAATAGAGGACTTTTATAGGATTCTATATTTTTTGTAGGAATTATTGGATGAATATGATCCATGATTCTTGCAAAGCTGATTAATAACAGTGCCCACCTTTGATGGTGGATGGGCATCATTTGTACAAACTTGAAAGATCTTCATGTTAGGATGCTTTCTGTCAAGTTTGGTCTAATTCTCTTTGGTAGTTTAGAAAAAGACATTTAAGTTTTTTTCTGATTTTAGTAAATATGGCCATATTAGATGGCAGATTGGAATCATTTGTACACCTTTGCAAGGTTTTCATGCCAGGATGCTTTCTGTAAAATTTGATCAAATTATGTTCAGTAGTTTCTGAGAAGAAGTTGTTTAAAGGTTTTTCTATTTTTAGTAATGGTGGTTATATTTGATGATGCATTGGCATCATTTATACAAATGTGAAAGGCTTTTATGCCAGGATGCTCTGTGCCAAGTTTGGCTTAAAATAGTCACAATGTTTTTGATTAAAAAGTTGAAAATATCAGCTCCATAAGGACAATGAACAAGTTTTTCTATTTTTGGTAATGATATCCATATTGATGGTGGGTCAGCATCATTTGCACAACTTGAAAGGTCTTCATGACAGGATGCTTTCTGTCAAATTTGAAATTGGTCTGGAGGTTTCTGGGAAGAAGTTGAAAATGGCAATTATTGATGGACACTGAATGACACATGTCGGATGCAGGACCATACCATATGTTCGCGTGGCCTTACAGCCAGGTGAGTTAATAGCTAGAAGGAGTGACAGTCACACAGTGACCCACACTGAAACAAAACTTGAAAACAAAGGTCACAACTCTGTGTAAAATGAAGGAGACCAAACCCACAAAAAGCACATACAAGTCTCAGAGACCATGTTCGTAACAAATTGTACCAGAATATGTTTAATAGTTCATGAGATATGCTGGTTACAAGCAACATCCCATTTGGAGATACAAGTTCATTGTCAAAGGTTGTAACTCTATCCAAAATGGAGTTGACAGTACAGTATCCATAAAAGCCACACTGAGGTATAGGAGACAATGTACACACCAAATTGCATTAGAATATGTTGAATGGGTCCTGAACTATGCTGGTTACAAGTGTCTGCTGTAGTGAAGATTTAAAATTGATCAAAAGAGGTCAATAACTCAATCAAAATTGGACCTGAAATGATGAAACCTTTAAAAGGCACATCTACATGTAACATGCAATTCAGCAACTAAATAGTATCCAATTATGTGTAAGGGTTGCAAAGCTATTGTGGTTACATGAAGAGTGAATAGATGGATGGAAAAGGTAATTACTATAGGGTTCCCGCATTTTGATGTGGGACCCTAATTATTAATGAATTATCAATTGCTTTATTTCACATAATTGGGAATTGATACTACAACAGAATTACATATTTCTCAGTTGATTAGCTGAAAGTACCTCTCCTGGTATTTGTTTTCCTTCTAAAAAGTAGTATGTTGGCATTTTATCAGCTAAGATTTTGAGAAAACTATAAATGTGTTCATAGAACAAGGATGCCCCGCCACATTGCCTTAAACTGGCCATAACAGAAAACCTAACCAAGGTGTGACAGACAGAGGAACAGATAAGGGGTAACACCATTTGCCCTACCACTGTTGTGGTGGGGCATAAAAGTGATGAGCTGACCAAGTCAAAGTGAAGTTATAATGGTAAGATCATTTAGGTAATAGGTGGTGAAAAGAACGGAATTTTTATACAAGACAGACAAACACAAATTGAGTTTAACAAGGGAATAGGTTTCTTATGGAGACCACACTGTTTTCTAGGCATTTTTCAAAATGGGACATGGGCTTTAAGCCTGGTCTTGAGACTGGAGAACTATGTTAGTACCAAACACTAATACTCTTACTTTTTTAGCTGTTTGTTTCAAATCCTGTAAACAAATTATCTGCCCTAGTGAGTCCACAGCCCAGAAAGTGCTGCTAGACCCTGTGATATCCATAATCCAAAGGGGTGGTTTCTTGTGTTCTGGAATGTCCTTGTCAACATCATTGCTCTTAACCTGCCAATCCTTCAGGATTAGCATGGATTTTCCAGTTCCCTAAAGAAAGAATAGATCAATCAATCAATCAATCAATCAATCAATCAATCAATCAATCAACAACAATTATGACAGCATGCCATCATAAATCCCTACATGCATTTATGATGTTGAGGTAAAACCTTGCATGTAATGTTGCTCCTTTTACAAACTGTCATTTGAAATTCAACATTAACAATTACTCAGTGGAAACGGAACTGTTGGACGAAAGTAAACGTTTAACAGGGTCAAAAGCTCTGTTAAATTTGGACTAAAATAAGTTGGGCAATCACCATCTTACCATAATGTCTGTAATATTTCATACACATTAAATTTTCATACACCATCAATATATACAAATTATAATTATTTCTTGCTCTCTAAATTTTGATACAAAAAAACATATTCTTATTCAATTATGCAAATTTTAGGGACCAAAGAAAATTATAATTTTTTCATTTAAAATTATTTTTACATATGAAAAAATAATCAACAAAAATGAACAGACAGAACAGTAGATATTACTGACAGTATGTTACCTTACATACAAAGTCTACCCAACTGCAAACAGTAGATATTACTGACAGTATGTTACCTTACATATCAAGTCTACTCAACTGCAAACAGTAGATATTACTGACAGTATGTTACCTCACATATCAAGTCTACTCAACTGCAAACAGTAGATATTACTGACAGTACGTTACCTTACATATCAAGTCTACTCAATTGCAAACAGTAGATATTACTGACAGCATGTTACCTTACATATCAAGTCTACTCAATTGCAAACAGTAGATATTACTGACAGTATGTTACCTTACATATCAAGTCTACTCAATTGCAAACAGTAGATATTACTGACAGTATGTTACCTTACATATCAAGTCTACTCAACTGCAAACAGTAGATATTACTGACAGTATGTTACCTTATATATCAAGTCTACTCAACTGCAAACAGTAGATATTACTGACAGTATGTTACCTTACATATCAAGTCGACTCAATTGCAAACAGTAGATATTACTGATAGTATGTTACCTTACATATCAAGTCTACTCAATTGCAAACAGTAGATATTACTGCCAGCATGTTACCTTACATATCAAGTCTACTCAATTGCAAACAGTAGATATTACTGACAGGATGTTACCTTATGTATAAAGTCTACATAACTGCAAACAGCATGAAGCAAGATCTGCTGGCAGATAACTTACTGAACAGTTATTTCTGTTCTTCTGTTCATAATTGTATGTAAGTAGTGTGAACCCTGATCCGTTGGTGCACTGTATAATGGCAGATCTGGTCCCGTATTCTCATAAGTTTTTGAGCATGAAGCTTAAATTAGACATAATGCTTGAAGTACATATACATCATTTAAATAAAATACATAGAACTGGGATCAAATTTAATCAAAGTCTGAAAGTTCTATGATTCTTAAATTAATCTATATAAAGTAATAGATTGTCAAAATGTTCAGATTTTGAGCATGGGCTTGAGTTTCGGACTCAAAATGTTTTGAGAATACAGGGCCTGGACTATGCTGTTCATGGTTTGTGTTATATACAGGTAAAATACAGTATCAATGTACCAAATTTGATCTCAATCCATTTGACCTTGTTTCATAGTTCTGATTAGAAAAAAAAATAAGACAAATATATGTTGGGAGTGTGAAGGCTATAACAGTATGCTTCACATCATCAACAGAATATAGCAGGAAATTGAAAACTTTATACATGTTGAAAATAAGTCAAAAGTTTCATGGTAAATTCAGAAATCTCCCTTCATACTGGAACAAGGGTTCCACATAATTGGCCAAACCATTCCATGATGTAAGGCTGTATGGTAAGATATTATAACCATCCCATAATGCAACATTCTGTGGTAAGGTATGATGTGTAACTTTCAAAAAATGTCACCACCATAAAGTGACAACACGTGTATTGCTGCTGTCTGCTAATGTAGACGAGAAAAAATAGTTCTGATAACAAAATCAAAACCTGGTAAACCCTGGAAATGTCAAGCATTCGAACTTGTCCATCCATGTGTGCAACTGTCAACCGGTTTGCTTCTGGAATGTGAAGTCTGAGCGGCCATGTTTTATCCCTGTGGGGGAAAAAAGTTATTGTTGTGTTAATACAGTGATGATGATAATGATGATGATAACGATGATGACAACAAAGACTAGGGTTCCCACAGGTTCCGTGACTTTTCCCCAAAATTTCTTCCTGCTGAGTTATTTTTCCCTCATCCTATTTTTCAAGCTAAATAAAACATATGTTAATGACTGCATTGCTTTAAAACTGCATTCATTTACAAAATGGTTTCTAATTAATATTACAGGCATGTTCTTTGTAGCGCCTAACAATGTAAAATCATTGTCTTACCACTGAAATCCACACAGATCATCCAGTTTGGCTAATTTAATTTTAGGGAAACCCCTGAGTTGTGGTCTAAAAAACATATTACTTACATTATTAATACAGAAGAATTACCATAGTAGAGCTATTCATTTCCATTGTGTACCCATCAGGACATAATAGGTAGAAGAGAGATGTTTATTAAAAAAAAATACTATCAAGAAAATAATGAGATTATTTCTTCTTCCCTGCAGATTTTTTGCATGCTTTCTTCAGAACTAACATTTCTATGACTTCAAAATTTCCTGACTTCTCCATTTTGTTCAAATGCCAAATTTCCCTGAGTTAATCTAAAATTCCTGGATTTTTTCAAAATTGATTACTCCACAACTTTACTCTGAAATGTGGGAACCCTGGATAATGACAACAGTGATGATGATGATGATTAAAATGATCATGGTTGACTACAATAAAAACTGCAACAGCAGTAGTAGATAGCAAATTTGTAAGTAAATTATGTTCCTCAGAGAATACTTACCCAATCACATTAACATTAGGGATATAAGCCTGCTACCTCCCGAATCCAGCCCTAATAAAAAGATGAAAATTGGTCTTTTCTATCAATCTTGTAGACAAAGGGCAATAAGTCTTGCCCATTACCTCCCCATGCCACCACCAGGTGTCGTTAGTTATTAAGCTGACCGATATACCAACGAGGATACTCACATGTTGGGGTGGTTCGGAGGATTCTTAAGTAATGTGATTGGGTAACTATTCTCGGAGAAACATAATTTACTTGAAAATTTGCTTTCTCCTACAAATACATTCCCTGATCACAATAACATTAGGAGAATAGGTAATAGAAGGAGAGAATTTTGAGCATCCAACCTATACCTCGGGTATTCTTCTAGGGAATAACGGCTGGATTCCCCATGTGAACAATAACCCATTCTCCTAATTTGATAACCAACACAGCCTAGGATCACGTGATCTGTGACCCCTATATCCAGTTAAGAAGATGATTATTGAAATCTTCTTAGCGGCAAAATTTCACTGGCGAATCCAGTGAAGCTAACAGGTTCTGTTGACTTTCAACTGGGTCTGGTTGTCATTTGGGCTGCCACCACAGGACCCACCATATTCAAAGTTTGTCTCTGCGATGCTAAATCTCCGAGATAAAAACTGACGAAGGTTGACTCTGCATGCCAGCCAAGAGCTTCTATTATGGTCGAACACGAGGCTTGCAGAGATTGCTCTAATTTCATGAGCTGAAATATTCATGAGGCAACTCTGATCTTTTGAGAATTCAGAGTATGCCGAGCATATAACCTACTTCAGCCACAAAGATAGGGTTTGAGGGGTGGTATCCCGCTTCCTGCCTTTCACCAGGAGAAAGAGTCGCTTGCATCTGCCATGACTTGCCGCTGTGCACTTCAAGTAGTGCTTGTGGGCGCGAACAGGATCTTGCATGGCCGCTGCTCTCTACGGGTCTATTGAAGAAAGGGTGCATATGATGGCTCTCTGGTTGCCCAGTGACAGCCTATTTTTGGCTATAAAGCCTGGTTGCATCAAGAGGACCACTGAACCATCTGATCTGAACTGTAGTTTGGGTCAATGGAAAGGGTATGTAACTCGCTCACCCTGCATGCTGAAGCCAAGGCTATCAGGAAACATGTTTTGTAGGATAGTAGCTTCATTGAAATGTGGGCTAAAGGCTCAAATTTATCTGAATTGAGCAATGTTAAAACCCAGGACAGATTCCATTTTGGAAACAGGGTGAGGGATTTGGGTCAATTCAAATCAAAATTGGCTAATAAGTCTGATAGATCTTTATCCTGACCGATATCACTTCTGCCATAATGTCAGAATATGTCAAATATCATGGAGCAGTTGCCTTTGATGGTAATTGTGGCAAACTGTTTCTCCTCATATAGCCAGAGAAAAAGGTCCAACAGTTGAGCGATTGAGGCACTCAAAGGGACGATGTTATTGACTCGGCACCAGTCCCTGAAAACACGCCACTTTCCCACATAAGCCTTCAGAGTGGAGGGACTTCTTGCACACAATATTCTCTCCACAATTGAAGATTTATATTCTTTCTCTTGCAAGGCTATCCAGACAAGAGCCACACGTGAAGAAGAAGATGGTCAGGGCAGGAGTGGAACACCTGTGACCACGGTTATTTGAGATTTAGCTTGGCCAGAATCTTCCTTGGCAGATCTATCACTAGGTTGAGTAGATCGGTGACACAGGACTTGTCCTATTTGAGAGGGGCTATCAGAATCATCTTGCAGTTCTGACCCCTCAACTTCTGGATTATTTTCGGTACCAAGACTGTGGGAGGATAGGTGAAGCCCCACAACCCCTCCCAACTGATTGACAGTGCATCCATGACAAAAGCTTCTGGAGAGATGAAGGTGAGCAACTGGTGATTCCACCTTGTCGCAAAAAGATTGACCATCGGACACCCCAATGTGTGCAAATCCGATGAAAGACTGATTGATGGAGAAACTATTCTGTATGAATGACTTGACCTTTTCTGGATAAAGTATCGGCTGGATAGAGTGTTGACCAGGACACTAAGTCTGCTGGGAATGTGCCTGATTTGCACACTGATATGAAGTTGGTCACACCAATGTAGAAACTGCCAAATCAAAACACACAGTTTGGGTGATTTGGTGCCCCCCTGTTTGAAGAGGTAGGTCATCACTACAGAGTTGTCTGACATAATTAGGACTGTTTTCCCTGAGAGTCGATCATTCCAGAACTGAAAGGTGCTGATGACAGCCTTCATTTTGAGAAGGTTGTTGTGGAGACACAGGTCCCCTGGCTCCCACATGCCGCCGACAGTAGCGAAGCTTGGCAACAGGTGGGCAAACTAACCGTACATACTGGCATTGGTATATAGTCATTTCCGATTACGGCTTCTCCAGAGGAATCCCTGTCATGAGCCAACCTGTGTTGCACCACTGACACAGGAATGATTGTGCCTCATGCATGATCCTGACCTTTTGATTGAGGGGACTTGAAAGGGGCACCATTGGACCAGCAAGATCATCTGTAAGGGGCACATAAAAAGATGGCTGAACAGGATCAAATCCGCCGCCACATTGAACAATCTGAGGAGTTGCAAGAACTCTCTTGTGAAAATCCAAGTCCTGTTGGAAACAGACTCGACAAGTTCAATGATCTGGACCATGCGACATGAGGGAGCTGTATCAGATTGAGATTGGTGAGAAACTCCATACCCAGGTGGACAAAACGCTGGGATGGTTGAAGATTGGACTTTTCCAAGTTTGCAAGAAAACCTAGATGATTCAAAAGTGATTGAAGATCATTTCTGCCCTTGAGGAGAATAGAACTTACCATATGTTTATGGAGAATGTCGTCCAAGTATGCTGTCGTCGCTGTTGATAAGTCGAACGGAACAGGGTGGCGACGCAATCTATGATTTTGGTAAAAACCCAGGGGCTGATGTTTTGACCAAATGGTAGAACTTGGAACTGATAAACCATTGCAGGAAGTTGACAGTACGGAAAGCGATGCTTAAAAACTAGCGACACCTAGTGATGGTAAGGGGAGGTAATGGGCAAGACTTATTGCCCTTTGTCTATATGAGATCGACAGAAAAGACCAATTTTTTTTCTTTTTAGTTGAGCTGGATTCAGGAGGTAGCAGGCTTATATCCCTAACGTTAATGTGATCAGGGAATGTATCTGAAAAGAAAGTTGAATATCAACTAATCTAACAATGCCAAAAACAAGAAAAAGGACAACATACTACTACTGATATTTCAAACCATCCACACTACCTTTAACATCTAATTTTGTTGGCTGTATATGATGTGTTGCATGGATAGTATAATAATATGCAACAGGATGGTGTGTATGGGTAGTATATAATATGCAATAGGTTGTATAGGTAGTATAATAATGTGCAATAGGTTGTCTAGGTAGTATAATAATATGCAATAGGTTGTATAGGTAGAATAATAATATGCAATAGGTTGTATAGGTAGTATAATAATATGCAATAGGTTGTATAGGTAGCATAATAATCTGCAATAGGTTGTATAGGTAGCATAATAATGTGCAATAGGTTGTATAGGTAGTATAATAATGTGCAATAGGTTGTATAGGTAGTATAATAATATGCAATAGGTTGTATAGGTAGCATAATAATATGCAATAGGTTGTCTTGATAGTATAATAATATGCAATAGGTTGTATAGGTAGCATAATAACATGCTATAGGTTGTATAGGTAGTATAATAATATGCAATAGGTTGTATAGGTAGCATAATAATATGCAAAAGGTTGTATAGGTAGTATAATAATGTGCAATAGGTTGTCTAGGTAGTATAATAATATACAATAGGTTGTATGGTTAGTATAATAATATGCAATAGGTTGTAGGGGTAATATAATAATATACAATAGTTTGGTGAGGAAAACTGCAGTTTTACTGATATAATCAAAAGTGTGGATTCTTAGAGATTTTACTGAATTTGTTTCTATGCTATCTGAGGATATACACAACCTCTAGTTCAAAATCAAATAAAGTCAAATGACATCCTATGGTTTCCCAGTACTGAAATTGCAAGATACAATGAGGACGTTTTCTTTTCCTGCATTAATACCTAGTTTGCTAGTCCTTGTCATACTTGAATGTGCATTTTATTCTATATGTTCTTTAAAGGTTTATGTGCCCTTCTTGGTCACTGTACCATGTATTCAGGCCATATGACTTCAAATGAGCACAGCAGAAACTATACATTGCAATTACTTCCAACTGATAGGAGTACCAGGAATACATTATTGCAATTACAAATAGGTATCAATAGTTAATCAACTGCCACTAAAACAAGCAATTATATATTTTTGAACTTTTCAAAACTTCATCAAAAATTGGCAAAGTCCAAAAGATTCACATGTAGTTCTGTATTAACCCCCTTAACATGTAGTTGTAAAGTTGAGGTTATTCGTTCATAACATCAGTGACCACTGTCGTTTGAATAGATGAACACTGTGTTGTGAAAACACCTGCACATGTGCTCCCCATGTACATTAATTGTGGTTGTTTCAAACAAGTTTTGAAATGTTTTTGACTTTGTCATTTTCTGATGAAGTTTTAGAAACTAAAAGAAAATAAACTGCTTGCTTAAGTGGCAAAAGCTTATTAAATATGTTTACCCATTTGTAATTACAAAACTCTAATCTAGGTACTCCTATTACAATACTTTAATCTAGGTACTCCTATTACAATACTCTAATCTAGGTACTCCTATTACAATACTCTAATCTAGGTATTCCTATTACAATATTCTAATCTAGGTACTCCTATTACAATACTCTAATCTAGGTACTCCGATTACAATATTCTAATCTAGGTACTCCTATTACAATACTCTAATCTAGGTACTCCTATTACAATACTCTAATCTAGGTACTCCTATTACAATACTCTAATCTAGGTACTCCTATTACAATACTCTAATCTAGGTACTCCTATTACAATACTCTAATCTAGGTACTCCTATTACAATACTCTAATCTAGGTACTCCTATTACAATACTCTAATCTAGGTACTCCTATTACAATACTCTAATCTAGGTACTCCTATTACAATACTCTAATCTTGGTACTCCTATCAGTTCAAATTAATTGCAATGTATAGTTTCTACTGTACTCATTTGAAGTCATATTGCTAAAATACATGATGTAATGACCAAGATGGGCACATAAACCTTAAGTCATGTGTCTTAGCTAATAGGTAAATAATGTAATTGTCTAACTGAATCTATGCAATGGGTTTTTCTGTGTGGATTGGTGAGGGTGGAGGCCCTCATATCAAAGTTGCCAACACAGAGATTCTTTTACTATAAATCATCACTTCAACACAAATTTTCATCCTTCCAATACATACTCCACACTTTAATGTCATTTTTCATCCTTCCAATATATACTACACACTTTAATGTCATTTTTCATCCTTTCAATTTATACTCCACACTTTAATGTCATTTTTCTACCTTCCAATATATACTACACACTTTAATGTCATTTTTCACCCTTCCAATATATACTACACACTTTAATGTCATCTTTCATCCTTCCAATATATACTACACACTTTAATGTCATTTTTCATCCTTCCAATATATACTACACACTTTAATGTCATTTTTCACCCTTCCAATATATACTACACACTTTAATGTCATTTTTCACCCTTCCAATATATACTACACACTTTAATGTCATCTTTCATCCTTCCAATATATACTACAAACTTTAATGTCATCTTTCATCCTTCCAATATATACTACACACTTTAATGTCATTTTTCATCCTTTCAATATATACTCCACACTTTAATGTCATTTTTCATCCTTTCAATATATACTCCACACTTTAATGTCATTTTTCACCCTTCCAATATATACTACACACTTTAATGTCATCTTTCATCCTTCCAATATATACTCCACACTTCATTGTCATCTTTCATCCTTCCAATATATACTACACACTTTAATGTCATCTTTCATCCTTCCAATATATACTACACACTTTAATGTCATTTTTCAACCTTCCAATATATACTCCACACTTTAATGTCATCTTTCATCCTTCCAATATATACTCCCCACTTTAATGTCATCTTTCATCCTTCCAATATATACTACACACTTCAATGTCACTTTTCATCCTTCCAATATATACTACACACTTTAATGTCATCTTTCATCCGTCCAATTTATACTCCACACCTTAATGTCATTTTTCACCCTTCCAATATATACTTCCAATATATACTCCCCACTTTAATGTCATCTTTCATCCTTCCAATATATACTACACACTTTAATGTCATTTTTCATCCTTCTAATATATACTACACACTTTAATGTCATCTTTCACCCTTCCAATATATACTACACACTTTAATGTCATTTTTCATCCTTCCAATATATACTACACACTTTAATGTCATCTTTCATCCTTCCAATATATACTCCACACTTTAATGTCATTTTTCACCCTTCCAATATATACTCCACACTTTAATGTCATTTTTCACCCTTCCAATATATACTACACACTTTAATGTCATTTTTCATCCTTCCAATATATACTACACACTTTAATGTCATCTTTCATCCTTCCAATATATACTACACACTTTAATGTCATCTTTCATCCTTCGAATATATACTCCACACTTTAATGTCATCTTTAATCCTTCCAATATATACAGTCATCACTTCAACAATATTTATCATCCTTTAAATACATAGTCATCATTTCAAATTTCTTAATCAATTTTCAAGAAATTCTTGGACAATAGAACTTTTTAAACTCAAAGTATCATGGTCACCAAGTAAAGTTTTTAGCTGTGCTGAGTTTTTTTTAGGTCACATGCAACAGAAGACTTTACTCAGGATTGAGCAAAATATTCAAGTGATACCAATTTGAGTCACCAATGTTTCAGTTATCAGTTTTGCCATTTATTCTTGAATCTGAAGAAGTAAAAAAAATCATTGCAGATTATTTTCTACAGAAAAGCTTTGGTTGTGGCAAAAATGCAATGCTATGATTAAGCTGAGCATCTCTTTTCTTGTAATGGCCCAATTTCACTCACTGATCAATGGTAGGTGGCAATTTAAACTCTGTGGTACTGTTGTTTTGCTGTGTGCTCCACACTTTGACTGCTCCACTCCAGTCACATGAGTAGAAGACCTCACAGTTGGCTGGCCTCAAGTGGTTCCAGATCACATCGCTGACAGGGCTGCCTACCATGTATTTCAGTTTCTTCTTAAAGCTGCACAAAAACAAACTGACTTGTATGTAATCATAGAATAAACAAGTATACAAATTAAATAACAGGTAACTTTAATGTTACTGTATGACAAGATCATGTAACTTGTATTTAGTACTTACAACAGCAAAGATTTTGGTAAAGCATGATCTGAGGTGGATGAAATAAGATTAGATATAGGTCAATACAAATTGATGCCCCCTCCAATTTGATGCAATTGAATGGCTAAGTTCTAAGTCAAACAGGGACCATAGCTCTGTTAAATGTTGTTGAAAACAATGAAACTCAAACTGGCCTAGATCTTCAAAACACAAAACACTGTACCAATTTTGGTTTCAATCTATGTAGTCCTTCTAAAGTTACTGAGTGAAAACATTGTACCAATTTTGGTTTCAATCTATGTAGTCCTTCTAAAGTTACTGAGTGAAAACATTGTACCAATTTTGGTTTCAATTTAAGTAGTCCTTCTAAACTTACTGAGCGAAAACACTGTACCAATTTTGGTTTAAATCTATGTAGTCCTTCTAAAGTTACTGAGCAAAATTGAAATCTGCGACAGACATGACATGATGGGACAGAATAGGAGAGAAGGACATGGGCCCGCTCCATACATATGGTTGTGGCATTAAAACACACAAACACACCAAAAAAAATTAACCTTAAATAACTGACCATTTACCATTGCAGTTGGCAAATCCATGGATCATAAATTACACAGATCATCACAATTAAAACTGCAGCCAAAATATTCCATAATAAGAAAATATCTACCTTAAAATATGTTTCTGATCTGTATTATTTACCATGTAAATACTCTCCCTACCTAAGCCATAAGTAACTTACTGAATTCATTTATTTTTATAGGTACATATCTATTTGTTATGTTTAACATTAAGTGTCATTTTCATTGGTACTGAAGTTTATGGACATGAGGGGTAAGGAAATGCTGTTTACTTCAAAGATGGATAATTTTCATGGTGTTTTTAAAGCATGGTTTGAAGCTATCATGAAATCAATGAAAATTGATATACCCTATGAATAAAACTCAATGCAAACTCAATGTAATGCAAAATGCAAAAACAATTTTAACTGAAAACAGCATTCCTGAGGTGTAACAAGAGTACCATAAATGGCACATAATACAGCTGCCCCATTTTAAATAGTCCTCTATGTTGTTAACTGAAAGTTTTGCGCAGAAACAATTTTTTCTTCTTTCAGTCTGAGTGATCTTGAACCTTGAACTTTGACCCTTTGAGTCCAAAATCAATAGGCTTCATCCATACCCTAAATGCAAGCCATTCACAATCTTTGGACTAGGCCTATGATGTAAACTATATTACAGTGCAAAAACAAATTCTTGTTTCAGTCAGTGACTTTGACCGTTGACCTTTAGCCAAAAAATCAACAGCCTGCTTCCTTACCCCAAGTAAAATCCATCTACAAAGTTTGGTTGAGGTATGTTGTGCAGAACTAATGTTATTGTGTGGAAACCATTTTACTTCTTTCAGTGACCTTGACCTTTGATCTTTTGAGTCAAAAATCAATAGAGTTCTTTCTTATACCAAGTGCAAGCCAAACACAACTTTTGGTAACTGTTGATGATGGAGAACTCAAGTTATTGTGCAGAAACCATTTTTCTTCTTTTGGAGAGAGTGATCCTGACCTTTTAACTTTTGAGTCCAAAATTAATAGGGTTCTTCCTTAGCCTTAGTGCAAGGCAGCAACAAAGTTAGGTAACTGTAGATGGTGGAGAACTTGAGTTATTGTGCAGAAGTCATTTTAGTTCTTTCAGTCAGACTGTCTTTGACTACTGACCTTTTGAATCTGAAAATTTATATAGTTCTTCCTTACTCCAAGTACGAGCTATCCATTGAGTGTGGTAACTGTAGATCATGGAGAACTTGAGGTATTGTGCAGAAACCATTTTCCTCTTGCAGTCACAGTAACCTTGACCTTTGAGCATTTTGAGCCCGAAATCAATAGGTTTTTTTTCTTACCCCTTTCCCCTTTCTTTACCTGAAGTGCAAGCCATCCACAAAATCTGGTAGCTGTAGATGGTGGACAACTACAGTAATTGTGGAAACCAAATTGGTAACTGATAGACTGATGGATGGACATCATAACATAATATCCTGTGCCTTATGGTGGGCATATAAAAATGAACATCTGCTGACCAAATTTAAAAAACAAACATAAAATTACTTATCATTAATATCACCCTACTCTCCAATTTAATTTTTAAAAAAATAGTACCTGTATGTTGCTTGGGAGTGTTTGACAACTTCCCATAGAATCATTGTGCCATCATCTGAGCCTGTGACAAACTGCAAGCCATCCGTCCCAATAAAGCAGCCACAATTTACTGATTTTTCATGAGCCTGTAAAAGAAAATATACATAAACTGTATATTACATTTTAATAACCGATGTTACTAGACTGAATTTTATATATCTGATATGTAAAATACATTTTAAAAATTTAATGCATTCAAAAAGAGACATTTCATTAATTTCATTGACAACATTTGAATTCATTCCAAATTAGATATTTCATTTCATCATGTTGCATCTAACAAAAAAGGTCCATCAAAATTCATTATTTTAAAAGAATTTGCATAATTTCTGACTGTTACAGAAGAACTAAGAAAGAGGCTGTCAAATGGTCAGGATAGACAATTTTGAGGTTACACAAAATTGTGGGGGAGGGTCCCAAATGATGAAATATGGAAAAGTACATTTAAACATTCATTAAAGTTATGGTTGCATTCATTCAGTAAGGATGGCATTATGCATTGTTGGCACACAAGACAATTTGGTACTGCTGAGTAAGGATGGCATTATGCACTGTTAGAACACAAGACAATTTAGTACAATTGAACGGCCTGTCTTCTAGCAGGAATTTTCAATATGGTGGACTAATGCTCACAATGAGATGGCACAGCATTTTTTTCCGATTTTAAAAATGCACTTTTCATAAATTAACAAGTATTACTTGCCTTCAGAAAATGTTCATTTATTGAATATTGCCAAGTAAATGCATCTACCTACAAAAATGGGGGGTGAGCATCATCATAGATCAGTATTTACTTAACACTTGAATATCAGTCTTCTTTTTTCAGCACCTTCTAAATTATTACCTTCTTCATTCCCAGTTTTACTACTCTGCATGTTCCTACCACCACTGTCTTCAAAGTAATCAATAATTTTACATCCTGCCATACTTGACAGTGCAGAATGATCTCTTATCTACTACTTTCATGTACAGGAAATAGGCCAATGTTTGTGTACATGCACCATTCAAAGAAATGATATCAACTGGAGTACACCTCCTGGACAGGTGTTTCTGCTATAAATATTGCAGGGAATTTCCAAGCATTCTGTTGTAATTAATCAATGACTGCTTTGTTCTGCATGAAGAGATGGTGCATCTCTGGATTCTGTATTCTCATACCCTGCTTACACATCCAGCTGGCAAGCTCTTTACTGAAGAAAACAAAACAAACTGCATGTAATGCTCATGGTGAGCTACATCTCTTGACTGTTAGCTTTTGCCATCTAGCAGCCTTACAGTAGGCTTGTTAGCCTAGAGGCAGCCTGTATAGTAGGCTTGTTAGCCTAGAGGCAGCCTGTACAGTAGGCTTGTTAGCCTATAGGCAGCCTGTACAGTAGGCTTGTTAGCCCAGAGGCAGCCTGTACAGTAGGCTTGTTAGCTTAGAGGCAGCCTGTACAGTATGCTTGTTAGCTTAGAGGCAGCCTGTACAGTAGGGTTGTTAGCCTAGAGGCAGCCTTACAGTAGGCTTGTTAGCCCAGAGGCAGCCTGTACAGTAGGGTTGTTAGCCTAGAGGCAGCTGGTACAGTAGGATTGTTAGCCTACAGGCAGCCTGTACAGTAGGATTGTTAGCCTACAGGCAGCCTGTACAGTAGGGTTGTTAGCCCAGAGGCAGCCTGTACAGTAGGGTTGTTAGCCTAGAGGCAGCTGGTACAGTAGGACTGTTAGCCTAGAGGCAGCCTGTACAGTAGGGTTGCTAGCCCAGAGGCAGACTGTACAGTAGGGTTGTTAGCCTAGAGGCAGCCTGTGCAGTAGAGTTGTTAGCTTAGAGGCAGCTTGTAAAGTAGGGTTGTTTTTAGCCTAGAGGCGGACGAATGCCACCTCTGAATGCAGTCCTGCTGTAACAAAGAAAACTTTGGACAAAATGGGGCCAACAGACCTCTTAACCTCTTCCTTTAGGCAAATTTGCCACTGAAATGCACTTAATGAAAAGTCTTCTAAGATTTATATTGGTCTATAATTATTGAAAAGTCTTCAAAGATTTATATTGGACTCTAAGTAATGTAATCTTAGCATATATGTATACTGTGCCCACATATAACGTACACTCAACTTTAAATGGCATAGACCCAGGATATGAAATTGCATAATATGCCAACAGGTCAGAGTGTATGCTGAATATTTGAAATCATCAGCAAAACAAATAGAAGAGACCCTGAAATCCCATTGTATTTTTAATGTCAGACCCTGAAATCCCATTGTATTTTTAATGTCAGACCCTGAAATCCCATTGTATTTTTAATGTCAGACCCTGAAATCCCATTGTATTTTTAATGTCAGACCCTAAAATCCCATTGTATTTTTGATCTCAGACCCTGAAATTCCATTGTATTTTTGATGTCAGATCTGGATGTATGCTGTTTTCAAGTAATGTACATTATAGGTATGCTAATATCAGTCATGATGTTTTGGACTGTACCTTTAAAGTCAGAACACAGTAGAGTCTGATGTCAGTCCTGGATGAGCTTTCATCTGAGGTATCAGCCCACAGTTTCAATACACCATCCCTGAAATGAAACATAGCAATATTTATTTACTTATTTATAATAGCTTTCATTATAAAATAAATATTACAAAACCTGAAAATTGAGTAAAGATGTATGTACAGTCAACCTGTCAATAGTAGCCACCCATGAGAAAAGGCCACACAAGTCTCTGAATGCAGGTTCACCTTTCAAACTTGCTTCTTGAACAAATACCATGCACTGAATACCATTCTTCTTTTCTTCTTCTTCTTCTTCTTCTTCTATGTATTATTATTATTATTATTATTATTATTATTATTATTATTATTATTTCAAGCAATTGGCATAATTTTCTGTTCAAAGAATTGACTGTATAAAGTTATCATTCATAAATTCTGGTGGAAAAGAGTTTCTGTCATAGATCACATTAAGTTTTCCCTCTATCTATTTTTCATGTAGTATGATTTTTTGTATATATATATATATATATATATATATATATATATATATATATATATATACATATATATACAGTAAGGACGTAGCTAGCTCAGCTGCTTGTATATTGCAAATGGAGCTGCCTGTCTTAGAAGTAACAGACCTAGGTCAAATATAGAAAGTGTCAACCCAATGACTTACAGGTCACCTTGGATCAAAGACTTGTGATGCCTTTTAAGTCAAAACACTGTTCCCATCACATATTTACTATCAAATGTGCAAAACAAATTCAGCTTTCAAACACTGCTCATTTCTGAGTGGTAATTATTGTAAGTAAAAAGCAAAACACAAAATAGCTAAAATATTATAATAGCATGGAAAAGTCTGCGTAAAATCTGTGATCCGATAAAAATGAACAGATAGTTACAATGTACATACCATATTTTCATTAAATATCCATCCATGTTTGATACGTAAATGTTAACTAGCATTTATTCATTAGGTTACTCTTTTTAATTTGAGAATAGATAATAGACCAACACTACAGTCACTGTTTCATATTAGATATTTTGATGGTTCAAAATTTTAAAGGAATGCTATGCCAAATTCTGCAAGAACAGAACTGAGGACAAAAATGTTTGCACATTCTGACATGTGTATGAACACAAGAGTCCAAGGAAAAAGAAAAAGATATTCTGTATGTTGGATATGACTAAGACATCCAAATGAGATTGTGTTCTATTCTTTTCTGACCCTCAAATTATTAATTGGCAAATGGAATATTTAGCTTGGACTTGGGACTTAGCATCCTGGAAAAGGGTAGCAATGCAATAGTAGCAGGCAATGTTACTGCTATTAAAACATAATTTAACCTAAGTCAGTGAAGTTTAAAATATGGGCCATAATGACCTATTACTGAAATGACAGAGTATAGCTCATCAATATGCATCCCCAAGTTTAATGATTCTAGATAGGATTGTATGTACATAGCATGCCAAAACCCTATGTAGTCATGAGCTAATTGCAAAACTTATCCTAAGCCAGTAAAATGTGAAATGTAGGTCACAGTGACCTTTTTTAGTATGGGTATAATACTAAGAGTGATGTAAATAATCACCTAGTTCAATGGTTAAATCATGAACAGTAAAAACATCAAATTGAACTAAAGTCAATGAAATGTGAAATATGGGTTACAATGACCCACTTTTAGGATGAACATACAATACTCATGAAGATGCATCCTCTAACCATGTTTCATGATTCCAGGTATAACAGCAATATACAACAGATAAAAAAACCAATGTGGCCAAGTGCTAAATGAAACAATTTAACATAAGCCAGTATAATAGGAAATGTAGGTCACAATAACCTTTTTGCATTGTAAGGGTGTGGTACTAATAGAGATGCATATAATCATCTAGTTTGATGATTCTGGCATGTGCCTGAGATTGAACCCAAGTCAGTGAAGCATCATATTTGGGCCACAGTAAAGTACTTTTGTAATGAGGGTAATACTTATCAAGATGCATCCCTTCTTGGTATAACAATATGTATAAAAGGTGCTAAAAACCTATTTAGTTATGAGCTAAATGCAAAAACTTAACCTAAGCCAGTAAAATGTGAAATGTCACAGTGACCTTCCCTTTTGGTAATGGTGTGGTACTAACAGAGATGTATACAATCATCTAGTTTGATGATTCTAGCATGCACAGAGCTTGAGAAATAAACTTAAAACACAAAACTGAAGCAAAGTCAATGAGACATGAAATATAGGTCACAGTGACCTACCTTTGTATTCATCAAGATGCCTCTTCTCACCAAATTTGTTGATTTCAGGTATAACAGTATTTATACAGTGTACAGAAAACCTGAGTTACATGCAAAAATTTAACCAAGACTACAAATAATGTACATGAATGTACAAAGTTAGCTTCCCTATGGCAGCCATATTAGACATCAGATCGGCACCATTTCATTTAAGACCAACCAGACATCATAAGAAGTCTTTCAGTGAAAACCTAATGGTGAAATGACCATCCATTCTGGAGGAGTAGCAATAACAAGTTTTAAGATGGCCTCTGTGGTGTCCATATTAGACATCAGAATGGCACCATTTTCATTTAGAACCAACTAGACATCATTAGAAGTCTTCTAGTGAAAACCCAATGTCAGTGACTTTCTGTTCAGGAGGTGTGGTGATAACAAAATTTTCAAGATTACTGCCATGGCGACCATACTTGATGCCAGATCAACACCATTTTCATTTGGCAGCAACTAGACAGCATAAGAAGTCTTTTAGTGAAAAATCTATGTTGATATGACTATCCATTCAGAAAGAGTATCAATAACAAGATTTTCAAGATGGCCATTCTGGTGGGCACATCAGACATCAGATCAGCACCATTTTCATTTAGGACCAACTAGACATCATAAGAAGTATTTTAGTGAAAACTCCATGTTGATATGACCATCCATTCAGGAGGAGTAGTAATAACAAGATTTTCAAGATGGCCACTGTGGCGACCATATTGGATGTCTGCATGGCACCATTTTAATTTAGGACCAACTAGACCATGGGATGAATGTGTGTGTAAAGATTCATGGCAATCCTCCAAGTAATTTAGGATGAGTAACGATAACAAACTTGTGCTAACAGACCAACGGACGTTAGATGACGGAAAGATGATGGACGAAAAACCATCCCATAACCTCTTCTGGTCTATGACCAGCAGAGCTAAAAACCATAAACTTATGATAGTTGCCCCCAAAATGTAATTACACCACTCCCTCAATAACCTGTGAGTGATGGGGTCCAAAAACATCACCCACAGCATCAATGTAGGTGCAAGTTAGTAAGGTACAGTTTTCCCTGGGACCTTCTTCTGATTGTATCCTTATCTAAATATAAGCACAATACTGCTAAAATTTGCATGAAAATTATAAAATTCTTTCAAATATTTAGAATTTGTAAACTAAATTTTTATATCTCAATGCAAATGCTATCATATCTGTTTCTGCTCCAGGTGAATAGCCACAACATCTTAGTCCAGGTGACTTGGATATATGTTGATTACAGTGATCTCACACACCACATCTTAGTCCAGGTGACTTGGACATATGTTGATTACAGTGATCTCCCACGCCATCACATCTTAGTCCAGGTGACTTGGACATATGTTGATGACAGTGATCTCCCATACCACAACATCTTAGTCCAGGTGACTTGAATATATGTTGATTACAGTGATCTCCCATGCCACAACATCTTAGTCCCACACACTTCTATATTTGGGTGAATGAATCAGTTTGTGCTTGAAGGAGGTTTTTGTTTCATACTGGTTAGCCAGCTTCAGATACATCCCTAAGTGAAAATTTAGCAAATTGGTTATTACTGTGGTGTTTATCCCTTCTCAAAAATAGACTTATCCAGCATCCCAACATGCATTTTGGATGTCACCACAAGGTATTTTGGATTCCAAATTCATGATGCAGGATTATCATCAGCAAAGTCATTCACTTGGTTATAACAGTGTTTACACTGAGATACAGAAGGTTAGTTTAACAAGAGGCCCAAGTCAGCCTGATATCGCTCACCTGGCTTACATAACTTAACAGCTGACCACTTCACAAAGCAGGCTTATGTAGTATTGTAAGAACACAACCTATGTAAACTATCTCCCAAACTTTATATCATGTCAATTTTACATATTTTACTACAGCTCAATAAAAATTCTTTCCAAAAATAAAGGCATAATCAATATGCATAGTCTCTTGCTCATAACTGAAGTCATCCAATCCAAGGTCTTTAAAAGTGAAATTTTCAGATGAAGTTTTTATCTGTGGTCGACAGTGTTACATTGCCTTCACGCAAATTGAAACAATAATTCTTGGGGGGGGGGGTATTGTTAAGGCCATGGGGTTTTTTTTGCTTTTGGAAATT
This sequence comes from Margaritifera margaritifera, assembly GCA_029931535.1. Taxonomy (NCBI): domain Eukaryota; kingdom Metazoa; phylum Mollusca; class Bivalvia; order Unionida; family Margaritiferidae; genus Margaritifera; species Margaritifera margaritifera. Next base: position 2,927,613 of record JAQPZY010001597.1, read on the forward strand.
AAATCTGTAGTTTTTCAGAAGAAAAGCATGTGGATTTTTGAGGTATTTTTGTTCTTAAAAGCTAAAAATACAAAATATAAATTTCAAAACAATTTTAAGCAATTGCACTGAATATATCAAATGCCATAAATAATGTACAACACATGTGAAAAAAGGTCAATGTTTCAGGCACTTTAACATATCAATACCAGCAACAGTCAAACTTTATTTTGCAAAACATACCAAACTTGCTTCCAAATATTTAAGAATTTCAAATGTGGCAAAGTTTTTTTTTTAGAAATAATGCTCTGCAAATTAATTTATAAACTTAGACATGGTTTTTACAAAAGATATGTTCATATTTGAGCAAAATCAGTATCAGAATAAACACAATTACTTGCAAACAAATCCATATAATTGTGTAAAGAAATTCTGATCATAGTTTATGCCAGCCTGCAATTATACATATTTTCTAACAATATTTTTACTAACTGTGCTGAATTTTATTAATATGCACAGATCTTGCTCACAATAAAAATCATTAGACAGCTTGATGAATTAAGTTTATCTACCAGTTTACTCAAAAGCAATTTTTTAAAAACCATTCTCTCGAGTGGTAACAAGTTGAGCTAATCATATACAAATAGACCTCATTAATACACAAGGATATTGCTCATTAATGAACTCATGCAAGATCTTGATTATATAAGCCAAGTTGGATCAAAATTTGACAAGATAGTATGGCCTCCAGAGTGGCAACACGCCCAGGAAATCATATGCAAGGTCACCTCGTTAATATGCATGGATCTAGCTCATTATTGAATTCATCCAACAGTTAATGACATAAACCTACATTCCAAGATTGATTAAAATCAGATCAGAAATATGGCTTCCAGAATGGTAACAAGATCAGGCAATCAGATGCAAGGTCACTTCATTAATATGTGTGGATCTTTCTCATTATTGAACTTGTCTGAGATTTTTATGATATAAGCATATATTCCAAGTCTGATCAAAATCAGATCAAAAACATGGTATCCAGTGTGGTAAGAAGCAAATGTTGATGGACGGATGGATGACTGACAACTGACAATGGACAACAGACACAGTACCATACCATATAAGCTCATCTGGCCTTATGGCCAGGTCAGCTTAAAATTCAAAATATTCAAAAGAATTGAATCATTTTCATGCAAATTTTAGCAAATACAGTCAGATGTACAAAGGGTTACAATGTGCAGCGGGTCCTGGAGAAAACCTTTCATATCCAAACTTCAGTTAACATTTGGATGGGGATGGGGGTGGGGAGCAGGATTTTCCACTATCATTGTGTATTATAGGATTAGTAATATATAGCTTTGTTTTACATGAATATGATTCTAACATACTGTAATATTTAGGAATATGAAATATAAATATTAAGCTAATTAAAGCAAATTAGAAGTTAATGACTGATATAAATATTAAGCTAATTAAAGTAAATTAGAAGTTAATGACTGATATAAATATTAAGCTAATTAAAGTAAATTAGAAGTTAATGACCGATATAAATAAAGTTTATATGCACTACTCATATTTGAATGAAACAGTCAAGAAGGAGTTGCATCCCTTGCAGAACTTGGCCTGTGTATCCATCCACTGAACCCAAATACTACAATTAAAGTTTTATAACTTGATTTAAATGAAACTCAACACATTTGTGCTGAATTCTTCCTCAAGTCAGCAATTTGATATGTCATTATAAACCACATCGTTGATGCCACATCTTAACAGATGACTCGATTCTACTCCATATTGTTTCTAGTAATAAATGGAGTTGGCACATAGCAATTGCACCATCATGGGACATTACCCCCCAAATCATAGAGAAGAATGAAAAGGGAGAAAGAAACAAAAAACTTGAGCTATCAGTGACAGGTGCATCGCAAAGGGCCCTGCTCACAAAGATTTGCTCCATTGGGTCTTAAATTGAGGAACTTATGTTGGGAAACCAAAGTTAGGAGAAGATGAGCATTCAGGGGCTATGACTCCTCTAAATGAGGACATTGAATGCTTGAAATCCAACTCTTTCAAGGACTCCTCAATACAAGAATCATCCCATATAAAGATGCATAGTTGATCAAACAAGGGCCATAACTCTGTCCAAAATGGAGTAGATGAGACAAAATTCATAAAGACACATCTAGATCTCTGAAACAATGCATCAGAATATGTTGAATGATTTTTGAGCTGTACTGATTGCAAGCAACATCCCATGTAAATATATGAAGTTGATTGACAAGGGTCATACTGTCCAAAATGGTGCAGACATGACACCCCCACCCCCAAAGTACATCTAGGTCTGAAAGACAATGTTCTTACCAATTCCATCAGAATATGCTGAATGGTTGTTGAGTTATGCTAACTGTAAGCAATATTCCAAGTTTCCAAGCGAAGATAATAGTTTGCTTAACAAGGGACATAACTTTGTCTAAAATGAAGCAGACAAGACTAATCCATAAAAGGCACATGCAAGTCTTTGAGACAATGTTCATACATCAAAATACTGTATGCTGAATGGTTCTTAAGTTGTGCTGGTTACAAGCAACATCCTATGTGAAGATAGCAATTGTCAAAGGACATAACTCTGTCCAAAATGCAGTTGATGGGACAAAACCCATAAAAGGTACATCATGGTCTATGAGATAATGTTCCTACAAAATTGTATCATAATATGTTGAATGGTTCTCGAGCTGTACCAGTTACAAGCAACATCCTATGTGAAGATATGAAATGAATTATCAAAGCCAATACACTATCCAAAATCGAGTTGACGAGGCAAAACACATAAAATGACTTCTCAGTCTATGAAACAATGTTCAAACCAAATTGCATCAGAAAATGTACAATGGTTCTTGAGCTATGCCAGTTACAAGCAACATCCCATCTGAAGATACAAGCTCATTGTCAAAGGCTATAACTCTATCCAAAATGGAGTTGATGAGACAAAACCCATAAAAGCCACATCTTGATCTATGAACAATGTACGCACCAAACTGCATCTAAATATGTTGAGTGGTTCCTAAGCTATGCTGGTTACAAGAATCTGCTGCAGTGGAGATTTAAAATTGATTGAAATAGGACAACAACTCTGACAAAATTGGACATGAAAACACGAAACCTTTAAAACCACATCAACATGTAATAGGTAATTAACAAACCAAATTGCATCCAATTATGTGCACAGTGGTTACAAGAAGTATGAATGGATGGGCAGATTGATGGATGGACAGATGGACCAAAGAATGGATGGAAAAGGTGATTACTATAGGGCTGCCACATCTCAATGCAGGGCTCTATTGAGAAGCATTCTACTGGAACTTAGGTCTCATTCCCAAACATCTCAATGCAGGGCTCTATTGAGAAGCATTCTACTGGAACTCAGGCCTCATTCCCAAACATCTCAATGCAGGGCTCTATTGAGAAGCATTCTACTGGAACTTTGGCCTCATTCCCAAACATCTCAATGCAGGGCTCTATTGAGAAGCATTCTACTGGAACTTGGGTCTCATTCCCAAACATATCACTATCAAGACACTAGATTTACTTGAGGCATAAATCATACACATCTATAGTGTGTGATTTAGACAAGCAATTAGAATGAGCCTCCAACCGGATTGTACTACAATAGTGGTATGTGCATGTATTGTAAACATATGGAGATAATTAATCTGTCAAATGATGCCTAGGTCATTGTGGTAGAGGATTAATAAATTCCCATCTCCAGTCAAATCTGCTAAGTGGGCAGAGTTATTTCATAATTACCTTTTATTATTCTATCGATGTCACAATTTACTTGATACCTTAGCAATTGGATGTAAGACTCTTTTGACAGAATAATCTCTTTGTATTTCACTTAGTCTATTGTATTCCCCAGCAATATATACAAATCACCAGAATAAGTAAAATAATAAAATGTTGTGTGTATATTCGACATCACAGAGTGATAGGAATTTACCAAAAGGAACAAAATGGGAGCATTTGTATCTTATCACACTGTAATTGGATATGTGAGTTGTCAGGGTGCAAATTAACAAGGGAGTGGTGTATATAGTACTGAAATCTACAATATGCATAGTGGATTTGACAAGAATGTTCAATTGATTTTAAATTTAAGCAACAAGTTGAATAATATTATATGCCATAAGCCATTTGCTGTCAGTGGCATGTACTATTATTCAATTAGTTTTATAAATTAAATCTAAGTGGAAAATGAATGCTAGATTATATTTATCAAATAATATTAAGGACTTTGCATTATTCTTTTCTGACATTGCTAAAAGTTGTATCACTGTGTGACATGATTTTTATGACATGTCTTGATGCTAATAAAAGTTAACATTATGTGATAAGTAACCTACTCCTGGATTCCAAATGGTGATAAATTTCTCTGTAACATCACAGTAAACAAAATATTTTAAACAAATGTGTTTACATTCTATATTCTTAGCTATGATTGTCACCATCTCTATTTTTATCTATCTATACATCCATCTACCCATCTCACCTATCTAACAACTTAATAATTTCACCATCTCTCTCTCGCTCTCGCTCTCTCTCTCTCTCTCTCTCTCTCTCTCTCTCTCTCACTCATGTGTCCTAGACTTTGTTCCCTATTTCTAGCTAGGTTGCATTTTGTCTACCTGCTCAGACTACCTGTAATGTTTTTTTCTGAACATATATACCATATGTACCTGTTCCCAATGATCAAGCCAGTACCATTACCATCTACTGCTATTTTATATCTATGACTGTAGCCATCTCCATCCATACATCCATCCACACCTCTCGTCCATCAAGCAACTTAGCAATCTCACCATCTCTCTCTTTCACACATACAGTTATTACGTTATAAATAATCTTGACCAACTTTCGCTCATGAATCCTAGAATTTCTTCTCTATCTATAGTAGGATTGCATGTTGTCTACCTTTTTTAGATTATAATGGTTTTTAAACATATGTGCGATATATACCTGCTGCCAGTGATCAAGCCAGAACCACTACCATCCAAGGTTGTTGCAACAAAGGTCACAGGAGCATCATGGCTACCAAGGAGATGCTCATGTGACAAGTCAGGTGACCACAACTTCACACTTCTGTCCAATGAGGTTGAGCAGAGATGACCAGTGGTGTCTGAAGCAATGGCTATCACTTTATCAGAATGTCCAGTCAGACATGCCAGTTCATTTGCCTGTAAGAGGGAAAATGAAACTGAATAAATGATATCAGAAGAAAGTCTTTCTATTAAAAGTGAACATTTTGTTTTTGTAACCAGGTGGTTGTGAATTACTTTTTCTCACCAGCAATCAAAGAACCAATACTGAGTATTGATGTCAATAAATAGCTATACTTCACTACCTCTTGAATCCTGCTCTCCTGGAAAGATGAAAATGTTGTCTTTCTCATCCATATACCATATAGATAAAGGGAAGAAACTCTCACCAATTACCTCCTCTTCCCACCAATATGTGCTACCCATATACCAGATGTTTACCAGTTTAGGCTGAACAATAACATCAACAAGGATGCTCACATTATATTAATGTGATTGGGCAAGTATTCTCAAAGAAATATAATTCACTAAAAATGTACTTTCTCCATCTAATTCCCCAATCACATTAACATTAGGAGTATAGGTAATAGGTGGAGGAAAAGCATGAGCATCCAACCTCTACCACGGTTACCCTTCAAGGGAGATATGACTGGAGTCCCTATATGAAGAGTAAACTCCTCCCTAATAAGAGGGCAGCACAACTGATGGTCATGTGACACATGATGTCATTATAATGGTAATGATAAACGAATGGCATTTTCTTACCAAGAAAAAAATCTGGGCTGATCCAGCAAAAGCTACAAACCCACACCTGTGAGGTTGTGCTGTCGTTAACATGGTCTGATGGTCATTTGGGCTACAGTCACTGGACCTACCAGTTTCAATTCTTTTCTCTGCAAGGATAGCACTTGAGATAGAAGCTCGAGAAGGTTGACTGTGCATGCTTCAATGATGTCTCAGATCAAAATGTTGTGTTCGAACGCGAGGCTTGCAGAGATTGCTCGAATTTCATCAGCTGAAATTTTCATGAGGCAAAGTGATCGATGATGTCTTAGGGTGAAGACTCAAAATGCCACTGTCTTTGACTTCCTCCATCCCTCCTTGCTTCTCAAACATTTGCACAGCATCATGGACCACGTTTCCTTTGACCACTTAGCGCAAACACTACATGGTGAAACTGAGCACTTAGTACAAGCTAGGCATATCTCGTGTGTCGTCTCATGTGTGTCGTCACTGACCTTAAACTTATTGCACTTCGATCATTTGGTCATCATTGTGTGATTGAAAAAACAAGAACTACAAAAACAAGGGGAAATAACAACCCATAAGCGTTCACAATAACAATAACACACTCATTAATAAACAAGCAAACTAATATTCAAGCAGTGTTCACAAATAAGAAAACTAACAGTGAATACCAATGATACCATGTTGGACTACAAGGTCAGGAAATCAAAGTCCACAAACTGCCAAAAATGTACACAATTATTGATTAAAATACAAAAATAAAGTTGCTAATATGAAGCAAATAACTTAATAATCAATACTATACCAGCTTCATAAATGGATAGGTAGAATTAAAGCTGATTTCTGATGCATAATGAGAGGCAATGTGGTGCAATGTTGATTTTACCACAATGCAAGCTGAAACTGTTAAACATCCAATATACAAGGGAGATAACTGGTGAGAGTTTCTTCCCTTTGACTACATGGTTTAAAGACAACAAAGACAACAATTTTGTCTTCCCACAAGAGCTGGATTTAAGAGGCAGCAGAGTTTATTTCCTAACATTAATGTGATTGGATATTCAACACAGAAAGGGCAATACATGATGCCTTAATTGTTACTTCTTTGCATTCATATAAGAATGTGGGATGCAAATTTTACCTGTAGGGGGTGCCATACTCTGACTGTCCCATCATCCCCACATGTAACCACCATGACATCCTCAAGCTTTATATCCTTCTTGGCTTTTTTGGGGTCAAGGTCAGCAGAGGTGTCTGTCCATGTGGCCCAGTCTGCATTCTCCTCTTCTAAAAACAAGAAATTCACAACTGAATACATTAGCAACTGTAACATGCTACACGTACCTGATTGGTCAAACATCAATTTATAGCAGTAACAGTGTTATAAATTGTAGGCAACGTTGACACAAATGTAAATTCATAATGCTCCTTGTGATTCCATATTGTTGACAATGACCACATTTTCTAAAATGCATTGAAATAGGAATCATTATCAAATTTGTATATATTGAAGCAATTAAGGACATCAACAGTACTTTGATTTGCAGTTTCAAACAACTATTGAAGACCTCTTTGGGTAATGCCATCGGGACACTAGCACATTAAATTTATATGTGACATATAGCTAGAATTGTGTCACAAAAACACATATACCCCCACTGCAGACCAAAAACTGAAAGGCACAAAAAGTTCCATTTTTATTTTTACAAATGTGATAAAGTCAAATCAGGTCACCTACATATATATACAAACATGCGTACCAAATTGTATTTGTTTACCTCAAGTGATTTTTGCTTACTTGAGCTAATGAAGGTTTTCATATTCAAAAAAAAAAAAATCCCAAAAGCTACAATGTTTCTTCAATAATACTTACTTAATCATAACACTTTACAAGTCCACTACCTCACAAATGCGTCCCTCTGAAGAAAAAAGACATTAATGTCTTTTGACTTGTTTTATCACTAAAAGTGCTAAAATGTCATATACTTGCAGAGATGAAGGTCAACTAGAGTGGTCTCCCCTGGAGAGAGGAATTGTACAAAATCTAGTAATTCAGGTGCAGGAAAGGTTTTGGAGGGATTGCCCATATTATGGTCACATATCATCAAAAAAACATATTTTACTTCAAAAATTGGTTTCTTCAGACACATTACTCGATCATTATAGATTAGAAGAATAGGTATGAGGTGGAGGGAGTTAGATCCCATTACCCCAGAAATGACTCTGGCTCTGGTCTCCTAACATATCAGAAGCAAGTCTGAGTATCATGTGAGATATGGACAAAGCATAGCACACATCGATGAAGAGATGCAGTCTTCAGGAAAAATAATTTTGAATGAAAGTTTAAAACCTGTGTCATTACAAAACTGCTGAGGGACCTGAGAAGGAATCTGTTGCATAGCTGATATAGGACCTACCAGGTCAAATTGAGCATTTTTGGATAAAAGATCTCTCAGACAGAATCTTGAGTGGATAACCCAATGAATCCAGGATAAAAGAGCCTGAGTGGAAATATTGTTGTTTTCTACTCCGAGAGGTAAAAGCAAGCAATATGTCCCTTTTCTGATTGGCTCAGTATGTTTCAGGTACCACTGCAATGCCTTAACGGGGGTCCTTTGAAGACAGTGGTTTCAAAGAAAAGACTGATTTCTCATGAACTGGAGGCTGTTCTTGGCTATGAAACCTGGAGCTGTCTTGAGAAAAACTAAACCATCATGGCAGACCTGCAAGTAGTTTGGGTCAATTGGAATTGGCACAAATTTCACTGACTTTGTCTCCTAAGGTGACTACAATGCAGGTCTTAGATCAGTGAGGTTTTAGATAGTGGTTCAAGACAGGTTGGAGACAGTGGTTTGAGACAGGTTGGAGAGGTCTTTGCTTTGGCCTATGTCCTCTCTTCCATGATCATGAAATGTATCAGACAAAATTGGAACAATAGTCCTTGATAGTGATCAGGCTTATTTCTTCTCCTCAAAAAGCCACAGGAGGAAGTTAGTGATTTGTGGTACCTAGGCTTTGAAAGGAGTGATGTTTCTCTGCTCACACCACTAAGAGAAGACTATTTTCCCTCATAGGCTTTAAAAGTGGTGGATCTTCTTGACCAAGAAATTCTGTCCACCACTTGTTTGCAGAAATGTTTCTTTCTGAGGGCATGTTTGATATGAGCATGTTCAGCATTTGTTATTTGGGATGGAAAACCTGCATTCACAGTTGTTTCAGCAGGCATTGAGATGGCAGGATTTTCCTGGAATCTCTACTGCTCAATTCTGGAGATCATTTATCCATGATTTTTCCCACTGGAGGCAAATAATCAGGATTAGTCAGCAAACAGATTCCCTCACCTTCTGAATGACCTTGGGAATCAGAAGGGCTCAGGGAAAGGCATACACATCAAGACCATTCCAAATTAGCACAAAGGCATCAGCTAACCAGGGTTTCAGATCCGGGATTGGGGAGAGATGAAGGTTGGGAGCTTGGTATTCCACTTCATCACAAAGAGGTGCACTATGGGTCGATTCCAATGGGCATAAAATAGATTATACTGGTTGGTGAATGGACCATTCTATGTGCATCACTTGATTCTGTCAGGATGGTGAGTCTGCTAGAATATGAAGCCTGCCTGGGATGTGGTGGATTTGAAAGTGGATTTGTCAACAAGGACACCACCTGAGAAAATCCCAAAGGAGAAGGCAGAATTATGAGATCTTGGTTCCCATTGCCAATGGATATAATTGATGATGACGGAGTTGTTGAAAAAAATCAGAACAGCCTTTCCAGATAGTGTCTCCCACCATGATCTAAAGGCATTCACTGTGGCTTTCATCTCCAGGAGGTTGATGTACATGGACCGCTCCTGAAAGAACCAAACCCTGCTTACCTGAAAGCAGGGCAGGAGATGGGCACTGCAGTCAGTTATACCCAAGTTCATGCAAATTATGATTTCCTGCGACTGATCCTGAATACACGTCATAAGCTATGAGATGTCCTCCCATTTGCTAAATTGGAGCCTCATGTACTGTATTTTATGCATGTCTTCAGACAGTTTGTTTATGGACACCAACATTTTTTGCCAAAATAATTGTTCATGTTTCATAATTTTTTGACATCATTTTGAAAGAATTTTATTCATGCACTTATGTTATCAGACAAAATTATCAGACAGACTGATACCACTTTGGAAAGTAGAGGAATGGCTTGTGTAACATCATAAATAGCCCTGACAAGTTAAATCAGGGTTCATACAGATCAGGCGAATTGAAATTCGATGACTTTTCAATGTCCTTTTAATGACCAATTTTCAGTTTTCAAAGACTACTCTCAGTATCAAGTGTTCTATTTCCAGTTACTGATTTAAATACAAAAAACAAAAATAAACACAAGTTATAAATAAATGTAATGAAATATGAAATGCAATTGATAATAAAGTCATTGTAACTGCACCTAAATATTAAACACGGCTCTCTAACTGCTGTACTTTCTCATACAGCTACAACTCTAGTACTTTCACTTGCTCTTCTTTTTCTTTCCGTTTTCTTCTGATTCCATTGGACTGAGATATTAGTATGATTGTCCTTTTCACTTCTGCTTCATCTGCCAGTTTGTCTGCTGCCTGGAAACGGCTGCTGACATCCGCAATATTTCAGCCTTCAGCACATCACTGCTTTGCTTGAATCTGTCACCAAAAATGCACCCTGATTGTCAGTCACTGAGTTTGCAGAACCCACTGACAAAGTTGAAACTGGCTTTTATGATGAAGATAACAGTGATGACAAAGAATTAAATGGCATTGTTTGTGCTGACCCTATGAATGCTGACATTGAAACAGCAGGCTTGTGTATTTTCATTAGTTCCAACTTTGGGCAGCAGTGCCCATTCCTGCAATATCAATGTTTTTCTTGCACACTATGCAAAGCACTCTGTATTTCAAGGTTGTATCTTTTCTCAGCCGCTTAATGAAGTCTTTGTCTTGCAGCCAACTATTGCTGAATGTGCACTTTCCAGGCATTTTGCGATGATCACTCATTAAAAAGACTCTAATGAACCATCCTTGCTTAGCAGAAACACGTGAAGTGAAAGAGTGCGCATGCGTTAATTACATCATGTAAAAGTGATGCTATGCACCACGTCTGATTACTTCCCATGGATTCTGATAATGGCAGAATGGCTAGCAGATGACAGAAAAATCAAACTGTACTTCCAATCCTCTCACAAATTTAAATAAACGACTCAAAAGCAAAATTCTCCATCATATTTTATTTTTAAGCAAAATCACTCAAATTCAAGTACTTTCAATGACCTAGGTGAAAAATCAATGACTTTTAAGGCCTTGAAATGTGGTGTTCATTTCTCAATGACTGTCAATGACTTTTAATGACTGTGCAAATCTTGTAATGTATGATTCAAATTGTTGAAAATTGGGAGAACCACATTTCACTATTCATGAGATCACTAACACAGACATAGCATATAACAATGGTTGAGAACTATATTACTCACCTGCAGAGGACAAATAACATTGGTTGAGAACTATATTACTCACCTGTGGGGGACAAATAACATTGGCTGAGAACTAAATTACTCACCTGCAAAGGACAAATAACATTAGTTGAGAACTATATTACTCACCTGTAGAGGACAAATAACATTGGGTGAGAACTAAATTACTCACCTGTTGAGGACAAAATCTCAATCATTAAAGTATTTGATGACTATGTGACACTTTTTTAAAAGAGAAAACCTTTAAAGTCAAAGTCTTAATCTCTAAAATTTTCTTTAACACTTCCATTGTGGATAATACTAAAGCCTGCACCTGGTCATGTACCTGTTGTGTTTAAAGGAATTGATTTCAGTGTGCCATTAGGCTAGGCTGCTTCCATTAGAGAAGGGTGAAATCTGAAGCTGAACCAAGTGTCACTTCCCACTTTACAAAATCAGACTCAAGATCATGTATCAAGTTATCTACACGGAATAACATTAGGATAAAATAATATTTAGTAACAATTTGTATTTTTAGTCATAAACTTGACATGATTGAAAAGAAGCTGTTCACAATCTACTGGGGGTATTCTAACATACAAATGTACAGAAAGGAAATTTAAATACTAATAATACTACTACAAAAATTATTATTATTATTATTATTATTAAAAACTAAAACACATCGTTTTGGTACAATATTGGCCTCTCACTGTTCTGCCTTGAGGCCAAAGTGATTTCTCCCTATTTTGGGATCCTGGGATGGTCTCTGACGATGATTTATTACTTGGAATAAAATGCAATAAGGTTGAGTAATGATATGCAGTGTAAGAACTATTGACCATTTGAATAGAGAATTAAGATGGTTCCTTATTGCCTACTGTATGATGAAATAGACAACTGAGATGCAAAATATTCATTGACGGAGTATACTTTCATGTGATGAGAAAGTCCTTGACTTGCTCAAGCTTGAGAAAGAACACAATACAAGGTATTTTCAAGGCCTCTTGAACCAGTGTGATGACTAGGTACGAGCGGAAGTAGTAAATGACAAATGATAGGATCTGACACAAATCCATATACCCCAGGGGACACCACTCTCATCAGATGTCTATCTTGATGAGTAAAATATTATTTTAGCACTTTTAATGCTAAAACCAACTAAAAATACTCTGGTAACATCTTATATCACTTGGAAGGGCAGTATTTGTGATGTAATGGAAGGAGTAATAACGTATTATGATCAGATAATGTGATAATGTATTTGAAGAAGAAATTGAAAATCCACTGTTATGGCCTGAAAATATAATAAGGTCATTTGTTGATAAGCTTTTCAGGATCGAGAGATGCATGGACAGGACCAAATCAAGATTCCATTGCTGCAAGCAGTAGGGACATACAAAATATTGATTAGAACAGTTGTACATCCCCTTGCTGCAAGCAGTAGGGACATACAAAATATTGATTGGAACAGTTGTACATTCCCTTGCTGCAAGCAGTAGGGACATACAAAATATGGATTGGAACAGTTGTACATTTCCTTGCTGATACTGTTGCCAACATGACACAGAATGATTAAACCTGTCTCTCCATGCCCTTGTGTATTACCACAATGATACTGTCACCAACATGACACAAAATGATTAATCCCTCTCTCTCCATGCTCTTGTGTATTAACACTATGATACTGTTACCAACATGACACTATGATTAACCCTCTGTGTGTACCCATAGTGAAGTAATTTCTTTGCTCTTGTCCATTAACACTATGATAATCTCTGTTTTGAGAGTACAGTATTTTTGTTTTAAATATGAACTGAAAACAAAACAATTTTACATGGCTTGCAAGATTCAAACACTTGCAAAATTATTCAAGTGAGAATTTAAATGCTAAGGCATAACCATTTGAGTCAAATTCTTCGCTATGTTCGATCAAGCAAATGAACTTTATGAACAATGCATGATATCTACACTGAGGTGGCATTATGCCGATCGCATGTTCAACACACATACTTGACTCATGTATACCTCCTAAAGGGTAAACCTGCACGATCCCTTCATTGAGGTAGTATTGTGCTGATCACATGTAGGACACACATACATGACTCATGTATACCTACTGATGGGTGAACCATACACAATCCCTATTACTGATGAGGTATTGTGCTGATCGCATGTAGGACACACATACTTGACTCATGCATACCTTCTGATGGGTGAACCATACACAATCCCTACACTGATCAGGTATTGTGCTGATCGCATGTAGGACACACATACTCGACTCATGCATACCTTCTGAAAGGTGAACTATGCACAATCCCTACACGTATTGTGCTGATCGCATGTAGGACACACATACTTGACTCATGCATACCTTCTGATGGGTGAACCATACACAATCCCTACACTGATCAGGTATTGTGCTGATCGCATGTAGGACACACATACTCGACTCATGCATACCTTCTGAAAGGTGAACTATGCACAATCCCTACACTGAGTCGGTATGTATGACACACGTACTTGACTCATGCATACCTCATGATGGGTGAACCATGCACGACCCCTACACTAAGGTGGTATTGTGCTGATTGCATCTAGGACACATATACCTGACTCATGTATACCTTCTGAAAGGTAAAACATGCACGACCCGACATTGAGGTAGTATTGTGCTGATTGCATCTAGGACACACATACTTGACTCATGTATACCTTCTGAAGGGTGAACCATGCACATTCCCTACACTGTGGTGGTATTGTGCCGATCACATGTAGGACAGACCTACTTGACCCATGCATATGTCCTGCTGGGTGAAAAATGCACGATCCCTACAATGAGATGGTATCGTGCCGATCGCATATAGGACACACATACCTGACTCATGCATACCTCCTGAAAGGTGAACCATGCACGATCCCTACAATGAGGTGGTATTGTGCCAATCACATATAGGACACACATGCCTGACTCATGCATACCTCCTGAAGGGTGAACTTTGACCAGTACATATCCTGCCAGTATCCACTAATAGTGTAACATGTTCTCATTGACTGTATTGTCTTCCACCTTGTAAGAAACAACTTTTTTGTGTGTGAACTCAATTAAGAGACACTTTTTTAGGAAATGCGATTTATATAAGAAATGTTTACCCTATATTTAAAAGATATTATGCATTTTACTTTCATCTTTTATTTTATATTCCTTTGACAAAATGTAACATTGTTACCTTTTATCTTTTACCTTGTAGTACTATATGATTGTTTATTTTGATGGTTTTATCTTCCTAACATTTTATTTGCAATTCTTTATCTTTACTTTTTTAGAACTTACATTTTAATTAGTGCCATATAGCTAGTACTGTACTGACATGCCATTAAACCCTATAAATATATACATACATACATACATACATACATACATACATACATACATACATACATACATACATACATACATACATAGATAAATACATACATACATACATACATACATACATACATACATACATACATACATACATACATACATACATACATACATACATACATAGATACATAGATACATACATACATACATACATACATACAGAATATGAAGTTTCTATAATGGAATCTTACCAGCAGCATCCTCCTTGCCTGCCCCTGACACACTGACCAACATGTCACAGCCATTGACCCTCTGTTTGTGTCCATAGAGAGTGGTGATCTCCATGCCTTTATGTGACCACACCTTCACTGAACCATCTGAGCAAGTGGAAACTATACAGCCATACTGAAAATAGAAATATGTTGAGTTTTTTAAAAATACATGTAAAATCATCAGTGTGCGTGTGAGAGAGAGAGATAAATTAATAGGTCAGTAGATGAGCTGTATAAATAGATCAATGGAACGAATGAAAGAAAGAAGGATGGATGGATGTTTAGATGGATGGATAATGAGACAGAAAGATACATATATGTATATATATGTCTACAATCACAAATATGGATGAGTATGAGGAGAAAATGGTTATTCACCAGTTAGATTTCACTGACAGAAGGATCACATAAGTATATGTTTAACTTGTTTGAGAATTTTCAATTTACTAGATATTATGTAGCTTATGACTTGATGGTAATTCAGTAAGTTTTGATTGGACCAAATAAAGAGCTATTCTAATCACAAACTGTCCAATAATTGAATGGGTTCCATATCATGGCTGTCATAAGTCTTCATGACCACCCATAGCAGTCTCTTTTACATAACATGTCATTCTGGACTTCATGACCACCCATAGCAGTCTCCTTTCCATAACATGTCATTCTGGACTATACTAAGGAAGAATGTTTTTCATTATCTTGATGCATTTGTTGTAAGTAAGTGCTCTACCTTTATATGCATGTGCAACAAGGTCCAGAATGTTTGTTACATCCAAAAGTTTATAACAGCAGATTTTGTAATTGGAAGTTGTACATTAGTAATAAGAGGCCCAATTGGGCCTGATATTGCTCACCTAGCATACATTGATCTATAAGGCATATGCAGTAATGAGGCAGGTGGCTTGGATTGACACCCGTGTCAGGATAATTTTCAGTGATTGGGTAGAAATTAGTTCTATTTGACATGTTGTTTAACTGTGTTTCTACTTTAAGTAACTTCAGTTGACTAGATGGTACATTGGCATCTTTTGTATGAATGTGAAAGGTGTTCATGCTAGGACTTTACCCATCACATCTGGTCTGATATGATAAGGCAGTTTTGGAGAGAAAGTTTGTTGTATATATGCTGTAAATTGTAAATTTATGCCAAACATTTCTTATCGAAAGTTGAGCCATATGACGGTAGAGAGTGATTTCAAGGAAGGCAATTATGAAACTTAATAATGGAAACAGTATCTACACTATTCAATAAATCAACTTATTGGTAAATATTATTTACCATTTTTTTAATACTAATACTTAAACTGTAAATTATAAAAGAAGCCTGAATTTTCATTTACTTACCCTGTATGAGATATGGTTGATGGCTGACATATGCCCCACAAGCATTTTCTTTTCTTTACCAGACTTAATGTCCCACACCTTGAGGTTGAAATCACTGGATGAAGTGATGAGAAAATCACCAGTGTTAGACCACTTACAATCTGAGATCCAATCCAAATGACAATCATTTAGAACAAGTTCTGGTTCTGAGGTCTCATCCAGGCAGACTTTAAGGAGATCCCAAATCTTCACACTCTGTAATTTGAATATACAAACGAACTAATGAATATACACATGCTTTCAAAAGTCATGAATTTTGATTATCCAGGCAAAACGTACTCTTTCCAATATATTTTAATGAGATAAGTTTTCATGTAATACTGGTTAAGTGTATGTGTTTGAAAGATTATGATTGCCAGGTAGTACCAAGTGAATAATTAAGTAGGAATGATGATCATATACAGTTACCAAAAGAGTTTGAAGCCTCTGGCTTTGTGCTCAACCCCCTCCCCCCTTTCAAGTTCTAGATTTTATCTTTACAAATTATATCTGAACCAAATACAATAAAACTCCCATAATTATGGTATTGCACACAACAATATATCAGTTATTTGTTATTATGTACATTGCATACATAATCTGTTGTAATGGTATTTTGAAGTAATGATATATATATATATATATATATATATATATATATATATATATATATATATATATATATATAGGTGTCCCTTGGATATCATTACATCCAGTATTTATTGTATTAGTATTTTAAGGGAACATTCTGCTGATCTATATGATTTCTAAGTGCTATAGAATTTCTAATGCGATAGGATTTCTAAGTCATATAGGATTTTAAGTGCTGTTGAATTTCTAAATGCTACAGGATTTCTAAATGCTATAGGATTTCTAAGTGCTGTAGGATTTCTAAGTGCTATAGGATTTCTAAGTGCTATAGAATTTCTAAGTGCTATAGAATTTCTAATGCTACAGGATTTCTAAGTCATATAGGATTTCTACATGCTGTAGAATTTCTAAATGCTATAGGATTTCTAAGTGCTATAGGATTTCTAAGTGCTGTAGGATTTCTAAGTGCATTAGGATTAGGATTTCTAAGTGCTATATTATTTCTAAGTGCTATAGGATTTCTAATGCTACAGGATTTCTAAGTCATATAGGATTTCTAAATGCTATAGGATTTCTAAATGCTATAGGATTTCTAAATGCTATAGAATTTCTAAGTGCTATAGGATTTCTAAGTGCTGTAGAATTTCTAAGTGCTATAGGATTTCTATGTGCTATTGGATTTCTAAGTGCTGTAGGATTTCTAAGTGCTAAAGGATTTCTAAGTGCTATAGGATTTCTAAGTGCTGTAGGATTTCTAAGTGCTAAAGGATTTCTAAGTGCTATAGGATTTCTAAGTGCTGTAGGATTTCTAAGTGCTAAAGGATTTCTAAGTGCTATAGGATTTCTAAGTGCAGTGGACCAGTCTCAGCATTACTGAAATGCATTTTTTTTCTCCCATATGGAACTCACCATGTCCCTGCTAGCTGTTGCAAGTTTGGTACCCTCAGAGTTGAATGTACAACTAGTAACAGGTCGAAGATGGCACTTCAGTGTCACTAACAGGTTGACAGATTTTTTCCTTCAGAAAAAAGTAAAGGAGGAATGAAGTTATGCAAGAGTTTACTTTGTCAAAAAAAGCAGTTGATTCATGCCTCACTTTTACATCTGCAATGTTACAACTTTTTTATAAAGCATTATCTGGCAATAAAAATATAGTGTAAACATCAAAATTTCCATACCATGAGTGAAATGACACAAACATAGACTATATTGACAGTTCTCTCATTTATTTCATAAAACAAAAAGCTAGCCGCAACCTATTTGTCAGACCTGCCCCCGAGCTTTTGGTAAATTGGTACAGATCAAGATGTATCCACATAACAACTAACACGACCATATAGCCAACTATACTTAACAATTTGACCACATAAATAACACTGGCTTTAATCTAGGGTATGGATGAATGGGCATACAGATGTATGAATCTATGGGCAGAAATGCCCATGGACACCATTGTCAAGCTTCAGCCAAGGTGGACTTGACCACATCATTACATTTCAGTATTCAAATAGACACTAGAACAGTTTTTTGTGAAACTACCTTTATTTTATGTGAAAACAATGATATAAAATAAAGTAATAGCCTGACTAATTTTGCATGTGTAGTCATAAATTTCAGTACTATTTTGCTGACAGATATGATTCTAATTGTAGTCATAATTTTCAGTATTATTTCGCTGACAGAAATGATTCTAATTGTAGTCACAAATTTCAGTACTATTTTGCTATCAGAAATGATTCTAATTGCAGTCATAAATTTCAGTATTATTTTGCTGACAGACATGATTCTAATTGTAGTCATAAATTTCAGTACTATTTTGCTGACAGACAGGATTCTAATTGTAGTCAGTGATTTCAGTACTATTATGCTGACATATATGATTCTAATTTTAGTCATAAATTTCAGTACTATTTTGCTGACAGACATGATTCTAATTGAAGTCATAAATTTCAGTACTATTTTGCTGACAGACAGGATTCTAATTGTAGTCATAGATTTCAGTACTATTCTGCTGACATATATGATTCTTATTGTAGTCATAAATTGCAGTACTATTCTGCTGACAGATAAGATTCTAATTTTTTAAAGGGTAATTGTAAGCTGGATGAAAGAGTTATGGCTATGAGAGTGACAATCATTGAATGTAGTGCTTAACTAGAAATGGAGTTGACAGAATAGGAAGTATGTATGGACGTATGTATGTATAGAGTTGAATGGCACATCAACACAATCCTGGCTTTTTAGTACAGAGCAGGTTAAGGCATCCTTCCAAAAAGGCAAATAAAGTAAAGATAAAAGCATCCTTCCGAAAAGGCAAATAAAATAAAGATAAAGGCATCCTTCCAAAAAGGCAAATAAAGTAAAGATAAAAGCATCCTGCCAAAAAGGCAAACAAAATAAAGATAAAAGGCAAAATACGAAGTAAAATCCTAATAATATGAAGTCCAATTGGTGATATCAATTAAGTCTTTTAAAAGGTCCAAGACCATGGGATACATCCCAGGTCAAAAAGGTAACCTCCATTAGTCGACTCTTATGATCTGCAGGTGGGTGCATTGGTCTATTCAACATTCCCGAGCCTACTGAGAGACAGAACAGCAAATCTCACCTTTTAATATTTATGCAGACATAAGAAGTTCATATTTGTCAATGCCCATAATGATCCACACTGAGTGATAATGATGACATGCATGATGGTATATGCATGTCACAGTGACATTCTTTAAGTATAGTGGTACAGTACTCCTAAAGATGACTGTACAACCAAGTGTCTGAGAAAATGACCTAGACATATTAAATGAACATAGTTACTGAAGTGCAAAAAGTAGATCAATAACCAACTTTTGGTACAGTGGTTCAGTATTCCTCAAGATGTATACAGAGATAAATTTTTATGACAGTACAAGCAATAGATAAGTTTTATTTCTAGTAAATATTTACCCATTAAATCTTACACAATTGATTATGCATTCATTCAATCTACATCACTGAGGTCTGCACATCAATATTTGTAGACACTGAATTGAACTTATATAAATCCCAATTTGTTTTAAGTTTCATTCACACATTAATGTTTTTTTCCAAGTCAGGAGAAGAAACTCACATGATAAGGGATATAAATACATCTTGGCCTGACAGCCTTAACGTATCCTTATGCCATATCAAACTCTTTCTTTCCCAGCAACTCATAACAAAGTATATGTAGCCTTGTATCTAACCATATAAATACAATTTTTATTGCATATATTAATTGTTATACACTTACAAAAATTGAATTCATCTAAATTTTTACAGATGGAATTTTCCCCATAAATTTATTACAGCAGGATGAACAAAAAGACTGTAAACAGTGGTTTGATGGGACATATTTATAAATGTCTATGACATCACAAGAAACATTTTTATAGTTTTCAAGAAACTAACCTGAACAAAGAAGTGTATGTCTATTAATGATAACTAAAATGACAATGACCATAATGACAATCACTATGATGCTAGGGGTTTAGCATAAGCTCTCATGCTCTTTAATAGGGCTGAATTTGAAAGCATTTGAGTCGAACATATCAATCTTATAAATATCCTTTCACAAATTACTTATCAGTCTGAAAAAAATTTAAATATGTCAACATAAAAGGTAACAAACATACTTATGAATTATATGTCTGTATTCTTTAGATTTTTTTCAATTTACTGCCAATGAATTGCTGTACTATGCATAGAATGATTTTTCCCCTCATTGTCTACAAAATTATATATGCATTGACAAGAGAAATGAACTTTCCAAAAATAAAAAATTTACTTGGAAAACTGGTACTGAAGAGGATTGTCGTAGATAGAACAGGTGAAATCCTCAGAAGCAATGGCAATGTATTTTGGTGTTGCATCAATGCACAGT
Source organism: Margaritifera margaritifera (assembly GCA_029931535.1). NCBI lineage: Eukaryota > Metazoa > Mollusca > Bivalvia > Unionida > Margaritiferidae > Margaritifera > Margaritifera margaritifera. The sequence goes on from JAQPZY010001597.1 coordinate 2,948,400, forward strand.
ATTGGCTTGGAATGGTTTACCATTTCATACATCTTTATCTTGAGCTCACTGTCAAAAATCTATAAAGGGAAAAAATATTTATAACATGGCAAGTTCAATTTCTGACATTTGTTCAATTATAGACATGAAATTTAACTGCACAGATTTAGTTAAGTTAATAATAAGCTCTATCATCTAGCATTAAAATAAAAAGAAATATGTTTCATAAAACTATGGTGAAATTATAATACAATATAAGATATAGTTACACAATTGAGAAAGGTCTCTTTAATCCCGACACTGCAGACATTTAAATACAGTGCTCCCTTGATTTTCAGCCTACTTTCATATATGCAAAAAATGGCATGAAGTTGAGGGTGACAAAATTGACCAGCAATAATTTATATTTTTTAGTAAAGCTTATAGAACAATTCTGATAAGAAACTTCATTGACTGTAAGCAAGGGAGACAACAATATTGAGTGGTGTGATCATTGTAAAACACACATACCCTGACTTTTGTATCATCAGACCCTGTGATAATGGCTGCTCCTCCACCTATGTATTTAATGCATCTGATAGAAGCTGTGTGGGCAGTATGTTTCTTCTCAACCATACCTAGAAACAAGGAAAACAAACATGGAGTGCAAATCAATGAATGAATAAATGAATGACGAAGAGCAGTTAACTTAAATACAAATCTACAGTAAAAAGGGCATTAGATAATAATAATAATTATATGTTGCTGTGACTATGACCTTTGTCTACTTGATCTAGGTGCAAAATGAGTATCATTCTCCACTCAGAGGAAAGATAAGCAAAAGAATGTTGACAGTTTAAACTACAAGGGTTCAGATAAATTGGTAAAAGAGGTTGGTAATCAGAGTAAAAAGATTGGTGATCCAAGTAAATAGGTTCATTTAATATATAGAAGTTCTGTTGTGACTTTCAAATCAGTCTGAGCGATCGAGGGTGTTAAAATAAACTGAGTTCAAGCTAACAAAGTTCTACTAAATTTAAAGTTGAAATAAATGGCAGAGAAGTTAACTTCTAATATTCTAATATAAAAACTTCATATTTGGTTTATGTTGCAATGACCTTAATCTTACACTTTTTAACCAAAAATGAAAAGGTTTTTTCTAGTCTTCAGGTCAACTGACCTATCAACAAGTGTAATCAACTGTGGTTCATCAGTGATCCAAGTGGACAGTTAACTAAATATATTGCCTGCCAACTGTGCAGCCTTGTATCATCACCTGTTTGCCGATTGCTTGTTGTGAGCATGTGAATTGTCAAACATAGAGAACTCTGACAACTTGACAGATTTAAAAATTTGAACATGAGCAAATCACATTATAACTTCTCATTTTTCTTCTTTTAGGCATAGTGACCTTGACCTTGACCTTTTAACCCCTAATGGATTATCTTCTTCCAAGTGCAAGCTATCCACGTTTTTTTTTTTCAAGGCCAATGATGTAAGCTAATGTTATCATGCAGAAACCATTTTCTTCATTCAGTGACAGTGACCATGAGCTTTGATATTTTGACCCCACAATCAAACTTATTCCTTACCAAAAGTGCAAGCTATCCATAGTTTGGTCCTGGTATGTGATGTGTAGAACTAATGTTATTGTGCAAAAACCATTTTTCTTTCAGTCACAGTGACCTTGATCTTTGACTTTTTGACCCTAAGACCAATAAGCTTTTACATTACCCCAAATGCAAGCTATTCACAAAGTTTCATCTAGGTCTGTGATGTAGAGCTAATGTTTTTATGCAGAAACCATTTTTCTTCTTTCAGTCACAATGACTTTGACCTCTAAACCCCAAAATCAATAATCTTCTTTATCCCAAGTGCAATTTATCCACAATGTTTGCTACCTGTAAATGGTGGAGAACTCAAGTCATTGTGCAGAAACCATTTTTCTTCCTTAAGTCACAGTTACTTTTTTCTTTGACGTTATGACCCCAAAATTGATAGGATTCTTCCTTACCCCAAGTGAAAGCTATTCAGAAAGTATGGTAACTATAGATAGTTGAAAACTTGAGTTATTATATGGAGACCACTTTCTTTTTTCAGTCAGTGACCTTGAACTTTGACCCCAAAATTGATAGCATTCCTCTGTACTCCAAGTGCAAGTTATCCATAAAGTTTGGTGGAGGTAACTGCTGCAAAACCAAAGTTATTGTGAAGAATAGAAAAAAGTCAACAGACTTATAGTCAAATAGACTTACAGGGTCATAGTATAATACACTCCACCAAAAATTATATTGATCACCCTACTGCCACCATCACTGCTGGAAAAGTAAAACCAATGTCTTATCATGTTTATGCAGATGAGACAATAATATGATGAATTCATTATTTTTTGTGGTGTACAATTTTCATGGATTTCCTGGTTATTCCTTGATCAAACCATAAATTTCAACACGCAACATAAGGTGTTTCATCTTCAAAGAAATCAGTTATCACAGCCAATAATTTAAGTAAATGCAAGAAGAAAATTTTCTGCAAATCCAAAAAAACTGATACCCACAAAAATTAATGACTCTATAGTGCTATGTATTTTTGTTTGTATCACATGACAGGATTTAACAGTTTCCACTAATTTTGTTTGACTCACCTGTTAAAATATCAAATATTCTAACATCTCCTTCATGGTAACCAACTGCAATAGATTGTCCATCTGGTGCAATGGCAACTGACATAGCAGGTCCAAATTCTTCACCACCCACACACTGCACTGGTTTTCCGAGGTGTCCAGACCATACCTTTTGAAAAACAATTTTTAGAGTAAATATGTTTTTTCAATAACCCTTACTTGATCATAATACGTTAGGAGCACAGACCCTGTAACAAGTAATTTTACGTATGTATTCCATTCTTTTTCTCTTTACATTTAATCTGCATTCAATTCACATTTGCATTTCAATTATCATCTCATCATTTTTTGTTTATTGTCTCAGAAATTCATTTACATCTCGCATTTACTGCTTCCATCCTTTCATTTCCTTTCATTTTTGCTTGCTTCAAATGAAACGGAAATGCATTTACTAAAATCTGACTTTTTGTTTTCAAGAGTTTTAAACATGTATGTATGTATGTATTGAAGTTAAAAGCACATCAGCACAAAAAGGCTATATGGTGCCATTAAAAGTAAAGTTCTAAATATGTAACACAAGTCCTTCGAAGAAGCTGACACTCAACTGTCCAAAATTAATCACCAGAAATCTAAGATAAGACCGTTTCTTCTTTTTAACAGCTGAGTGTTGAAACCATCTCTGATATTCTTGAGTGATAACAAGATTTATTGGATGTAAGATGTAAGATCAGCACCATTTTCATTTAGGACCAACTAGATATCATAAGACATCTTTTGGTGAAAACCCCAAGTCAATATGAACATCTATTCAGAAGGAGTAGTAATAACATGATTTTCAAGATGTCTGCCATGGTGGCCATTGTGGATGTCACATCAGCATCATTTTCATTTGGGACCAGCGATACATCATAAAAAGTCTTTTGGTGAAAACTTGATGTTAATACTAACATCCATTCAGGAGGAGTAACGATAACAAGATTTTCAAGATGGCTGTCAATGTAGCCATATTGGATGTCAGATCAGCACCATTTTCATTTTGGACCATCTAGATATCATGAGAAGTCTTTTGGTGAAAACCCCATATCAATATGACCATCCATCCTGCAGGAGTTGCTATAATAAGATTTTCAAGATAGCTGCTGTGGTGGCCAATTTCACTGTAAAATCAGCACCATTTTCATTTAGGACCAATTAGATATTGTAATAAGTCTTTCAGTGAAAACCCCATGTTGATATGACCATCCCTTCAGAATGAGTAGGAATAACAAGATTTTTAAAGATGGCCACTGTGGTGACCATACTGGATGTCAGAGTGGCACCATTTTCATTTAGGACTAACTATACCTTGGAATGAATGTGTATCTAAAGTTTCATGGCAATCCTCCAAATAGTTTAGGAAAAGTAACGATAATGAACTTGTGCTAATGGACAGATGGACACTGGACAACAGAGAACAGGGTATCCCATAAGCTCTTCTGGTCTATGATGAATAGAGCTAACAATGAAGGATTGCACAACAAATTTTAGGAAGATAAACACTTTCAAATAAATGTTAACAAAAAGTACAAAAAAGATAAAAGATAAAAAAGGTATACATGTTAAAATTCTGTAAAAGGTATATAAAATACATGATAAAAGTAACAAATATAAATCCTTCAAATATTGGGTCCAATTTTTTATATAAACTGCAGTCCCTCAAAACGTCTAAAATTTTCTCAGGTGGTACATCATCGTAGGGTTCCTTGAATTAGTTCATATAAAAAAAACTTCTGTCTCACAGGGTGGAAGTCGATACACTTGACAAGAATGTGTTCCACTGTCAGTGGACACAGACAGGGTATGCACTCTGGTTGAGGGTCAGAACTATAGCTTTCCTATCTGATCTTATTAAAAGTGTGCATCAATGAAATAACAAATGCATAAAATGCTAAAGAATTTACAATAAATTAAAATATAAAAGCAACTGCGATCAGTTTTAAAATATTTCTGTAGAGCATTTGTCAGCAAATTTTTTAAAATTTTATTTCTTATTTGTTTCATTCAGTAACAATTGCACAATTACAATCACTGGTGGTGATGTCATCACATCAATGGTCTTTACTTTTTATGCCAGCCTCAACAAGAGTAATGTCATGGCTTGTAAGTTATTTGTCAGTGTAAAAAATCTGATCTTGAAATATAATGTGAAAAACCTTTCAACTGTGGAAATTTAGTGGCATCTTGACAATACAAAATTTTCAAATCCAATCATGAAATGTATTAATGTTTCATTCCCTATTCATTCACCATTCATCATTCTGCATTTGCACTCTCTGCATTCTTCAAAATGAATTCACCTTTTCATTGGTGTTCTATCTGCATTCCATTTGCATTTCCTTTTGAGTAAGTAATCAAGAATCACTCATAAAAAAATAATAATACAGAATTTATAATGTATTCAGTTTGACATTACATTCTGCAACACAAGCTCATGTAAACATTAAACACGCAATTTGAAAAATTTCCTGAAAATAACTCACTGCATTTTTCAGGCAGATTTATAACGGATTGTCAAGTTTCATATTTTCAAGGCAGTTTTCATTTAGTGGCATAGAATAACCCAGCAGGTTGGGTTTCTCTTTGGCTTTCACTAGGTTGAGATTCTTTATCTTTGGATGGTTGACAAAAGTAAATAAGTTGCTGCTGCTACCTAAATCAGCTGCATGCTTAGCGTTTTAGATTCTAGTCTTGTATATATGCTTTTAGCTACTGATTGCCCTAAATGTTGTATATATGCTTTTAGCTATTGATTGCCCTGAATGTTGTATATATGCTTGTAGCTACTGATTGCCCTAAATGTTGTATATATGCTTGTAGCAACTGATTGCCCTAAATGTTGTGTATATGCTTTTAGCTACTGATTGCCCTAAATGTTGTTTATATGCTTTTAGCTACTGATTGCCCTAAATGTTGTATATATGCTTTTAGCTACTGATTGCCCTAAATGTTGTATATATGCTTTTAGCTATTGATTGCCCTAAATGTTGTATATATGCTTTTAGCTATTGATTGCCCTAAATGTTGTATATATGCTTTTAGCTATTGATTGCCCTAAATGTTGTATATATGCTTTTAGCTATTGATTGCCCTAAATGTTGTATATATGCTTTTAGCTATTGATTGCCCTAAATGTTGTATATATGCTTTTAGCTACTGATTGCCGAAAATGTTGTATATATGCTTTTAGCTAATGATTGCCCTAAATGTTGTATATATGCTTTTAGCTATTGATTGCCCTAAATGTTGTATATATGCTTTTAGCTACTGATTGTCCTAAATGTTGTATATATGCTTTTAGCTAATGATTGCCCTAAATGTTGTATATATGCTTGCAGCTATTGATTGCCCTAAATGTTGGCTTGTGTCACTTACAAATGGTTTTGGATGGATTTTCATCCCTTTTAGAAGATACTTTTATTACTTATATGCTTCTGATGCAATAATACTTATCATATATGTGTGCTTAGTATGTTTTCCATAGTCTGTCCTTGTCCTTCTATATTTAAAATTGGTATACATGTAAATGGTATCTTAAGGATGTATTGGCCAGCCATTATTTTAACCATTATATTTTAACAGTACATGTAAGCGTAGAGTATATCCTATTCATGTAAATTGACTTCTCTGCATCTAATATTTAAACTGAAATTATAAATTCGTGGGGAGGAGAATATCTTAAGTATGTATTAGCCAGCCATTACACATGTATATTTGAACACTGCATATGATTGAAGAGAGAGTAGAATCTTTTCATGCAAAAGATTTTCCTGTATTGGTTATTAAAATATAAATTATCAATGGGGGGAGAGGTAGAGGTATGCAGTTTAGGTTAGAATTATAATTTTACAAAACAAAATTCAGACTTTAAATAAAATGTGTCTATGTCTATTGATAATATTGGAAATATCCAGCAGCATTTTATCTGACACTTTTGTGTATTTACAAACACCAGCAATGGATTTATTGCCAGTTTGTTTCATAATTTCAATCTTCGAAACATTATACTGATACAAGGATGTGGCACAAGTTTTCTTGCTGCTATGGATGGTATACCATCCTTCAAACCCCACTTGGAAGCACATATCCTTCATGAAATAATGTAGTTTGTTGATACCGACCACCTGAGAGCTATAACACAAATGTTCACACACACACCCCCATCAGCTGGTGGTAAAAATATGCATTGTTTCTGAAAGCCATGCAATATCTTTCATGCATATGTATGATTTCAGTTCCTCTGCTGTAATGGCAAACATATTTTGCTTCCAAAAATTGTTTTCACTCCAAATCATGATGCTTATATATGCCATGTGTAATCCAAATAACTTATATCTGCCATGTGTAATCCAAATAATTTATATCTGCCATGTGTAATTCAAATAATTTATATCTGCCATGTGTAATTCAAATAACTTATATCTGCCATGTGTAATCCAAATAATTTATATCTGCCATATGTAATCAAAATAATTTATATCTGCCATGTGTAATTCAAATAACTTATATCTGCCATGTGTAATCCAAATAATTTATATCTGCCATGTGTAATCCAAATAACTTATATCTGCCATGTGTAATCCAAATAACTTGCAGCTGTACAAATATACAGTGCACTGCAGGGAAAGTGATGAATTCAATCCAGAAACTCCCTTGTCCCACATTTGTCTCTCATTCGATTCACTAACTGGCTTTGCCACTTGTTGCAGCAGTGCTTACCTTTGCTTGTAAGTTTTTTCATCTGCATATCTAGAACTTCCTGAAATTTGGTGAATGTGTAAATTTTTGGTCCAAAATGTTCTTGTCATTGATCCCACTGTCATTCATTTTGCGCAGTAGTCCACAAACAATATGGTAGAGTGAACTACAATCTGTACTCACTTACAAATTGAGCTTAACTACAAACTGCATAGACCCAGATCTGCCATTGCATAATGCACCAGCAGATCTGGGTCTATGCAGTTTGCAGGGAGTAATCAGTAGAATAAATAACATAGATCCTGATGTGCTGGCGTATTATGTGATGGCACATCAGGGTCTATGTTGTTTGCAGCTAAATGTGACTTATTAGTGAGTACATGCAGTAGGTGGATATGTATCACTATTATCTTTTCTTACTTCAACCACAAACTTCAACAAATGTGTATTGATATCATCTGCAGTCATTTCAGGAAGGGGCAGAATTGCATACTTCTGAGTTACATGTTTTCCTCCATACTTCACAAACATTGTAGGCTTACAATGTATTCTCTTTGTCTTTTTATTCTGAATTTTCAATCAGATTTTTAATATCCTCTTCATTGATAGGATCACCCTGTCTGTCTGCAGAAGCCTTGTTCACAGGGAACTTTATTTCAAACAGTCCAAAACTATCCTTGGAAACATTTCCATAGTGTCTCAGATAGAATTATTTCTTAAATCAGCCCCTTCAACAACATCTATAACTTGATACAATATAATGTCATCATTCTTAGCCTTTCCTGTGAAAAGGTCTAGAATTTGAGACAAAATGAGGTTGTCCTCTTCGAATTAAATGCATGTGACAGCTTGCATATGTACAAAGAATGATGTTGATGATTTTAAATCACTGACGATTATAATCACATGAGTAATCACAACTGATTGGCTGCCTCAGGCCACTGTAAATGTACAAAGAATGATGTTGACAAGTTCAGTGAGCAATGACAATAATCACATGGTAATTAAAATTGATTGAATGTTTTCAGGCCATTGTATTTATACAAAGAATGATGTTGATGAGTTCAGTGACCAATGACAATAATCACACGGTAATTAAAATTGATTGACTTCTTTCAGGCCACTGTACATGTACAAAGAATAATGTTGACGAGTTTGGTGACCAATGACAATAATCACACAGTAATCAAAATTGATTGACTTCTTTCTGGCCATTGCATTTATACAAAGAATGATGCTGATGTGTTCGGTGACCAATGATTATAATCAAGTAACTGAAACTGACTGACTGATTTCAGACCATTGCACATGTACAAAGAATGATGCTCAGGAGTTCAGTGACCAATGACTATAATCACGCAAGTAATCAAAATTGATTGCCTGCTTCCAGGTAATCATTATGCAAGAATTTCACACCAGAAAAAAAACAATAATAAGGGGGAAGCGGCACACTAGGGAGATACTTGTTACAAGTGGAAAAACAAGAGGCACACTATGGAGATACTTGTTACAAGTGGAAAAACAAGAGGCACACTATGGAGATACTTGTTACAAGTGGAAAAACAAGAGGCACACTATGGAGATACTTGTTACAAGTGGAAAAACAATAGGCACACTATGGAGATACTTGTTACAAGTGGAAAAATAAGAGCTAATCATAAAAGAAACTGGGAGGAAAACCAATCATACAATAAACCAGTTAGTCAATATTCTTTCACATGATTGATAAGATTTGGCACCAAGCCCTCCCTTCATGTCTGACTTCCACCATGACAAGCAGATGACTTTTTAGTACTTCTGTCGCTAAAACAAGCCAAAACTCTAGGAAAACATTTTTTTAGCTTGGGAGAGATGTATTTGCAAAGCATTTGATGTACTTCTAATATATTATGATGGGGTAATGTATTTGAAGAACAAATGTAGAAGGATTTAAAATAAGTTGGAATATTTGCCATATTTGTAAGCATTTAGATTGTAGGGAGTATTTAAATGACACTGCAATGCATTAAACTGGGCTCTATGTCTTGGAATAATAAATATACCTCTGCCAGTTTATTTGCTCTACAGGACTATAAATGTTCATGCTGAATCATCAGGGTATTTTAGATTTTATTATCCTGTCATGTAATTTTTCAGCAGTGAAAATAACGAGTGTTGTAAGAAATTAATCCATCAATTATAAATGCTGACAACTGAAGGACAAAAGTGTTTAGAAATGATGATTATGGATCAACATATAGTCTAATTGACTTTTTCTGACCTCTCATTAACTAACAATTGCCTTTACTCCTTTTACCAATCTCTCTTTAACTGACTATTGCCTTTACTCCTTTTATCTATCTCTCTTTAACTGACTATTGCCTTTACTGCTTTTATCTGACCTCTCTTTAACTGACTATTGATTTTACTGCTTTATCAGACCTCTCTTTAACTGACTATTGTCTTTACTGCTTTTATCTGACCTCTCTTTAATTGACTATTGCCTTTACTGCTTTTATCTGACCTCTTATTAACTGACTTGCCTTTACTGTTTTTATCTGACCTCTCGTTAACTAACTATTGCCTTTACTGCTTTTATCTGATCTCTCTTTAACTGACTTGCCTTTACTGCTTTTATCTGACCTCTTGTTAACTAACTATTGCCTTTACTGCTATTATCTGATCTCTCTTTAACTGACTATTGCCTTTACTGCTTTTACCTGACCTCTCGTTAACTAACTATTGCCTTTACTGCTTTTATCTGACCTCTTGTTAACTAACTATTGCCTTTACTGCTTTTATCTGACCTCTCTTTAACTGACTATTGCCTTTACTGCTTTTATCTGACCTCTCTTTAACTGACTATTGCCTTTACTGCTATTATCTGACCTCTCTTTAACTAACTATTGCCTTTACTGCTTTCATCTGACCTCTTGTTAACTAACTATTGCCTTTACTGCTTTTATCTGACCTCTCTTTAACTGACTACTGCCTTTACTGCTTTTACCTGACCTCTCTTTAACTGACTATTGCCTTTACTGCTTTTATCTGACCTCTCGTTAACTAACTATTGCCTTTACTGCTATTATCTGACCTCTCTTTAACTGACTATTGCCTTTACTGCTTTTATCTGACCTCTTGTGAACTAACTATTACCTTTACTGCTTTTATCTGACCTCTCTTTAACTGACTACTGCCTTTACTGCTTTTACCTGACCTCTCTTTAACTGACTATTGCCTTTACTGCTTTTATCTGACCTCTCTTTAACTGACTATTGCCTTTACTGCTTTTATCTGACCTCTCTTTAACTGACTATTGCCTTTACTGCTTTTACCTGACCTCTCTTTAACTGACTATTGCCTTTACTGCTTTTACCTGACCTCTTGTTAACTAACTATTACCTTTACTGCTTTTATCTGACCTCTCTTTAACTGACTATTGCCTTTACTGCTTTTATCTGACCTCTCTTTAACTGACTATTGCCTTTACTGCTTTTATCTGACCTCTTGTTAACTAACTATTGCCTTTACTGCTTTTACCTGACCTCTCTTTAACTGACTATTGCCTTTACTGCTTTTACCTGACCTCTCTTTAACTGACTATTGCCTTTACTGCTTTTACCTGACCTCTCTTTAACTAACTATTGCCTTTACTGCTTTTACCTGACCTCTCTTTAACTGACTACTGCCTTTACACAACAAAATTTGATGAAACACTTCTTATCTTACTTATAACTTGAAATTTAACTGACTGACTGTCTCATGTATCAACTCTGACAATCTTTATTTGGATGTGAAATGTGAGAAATATATGTATTACCCATTAATTAATCGGACACTGTTATGCTATGCATTGCAATCATGAAAATGGATAGCTTGGCAAGTCCATAGCAACTGTAAAGGAACAAAACATCAGTGAATGTATGAAAACTTTCATGAAAAGGCAAAAAACACTTTATCCTCTCCCAACTTGGTTAGCATGGGGTAACAAGAGAGATCATGCTAATGGTTCAACTCAGGTAAGTTTTTAGCCCCATTAAAGGTGCATCAAAAAGACTATACACACTTTCACCTACCAGTCAGTGTATACCTGCATCTTCTGGTCCAGTATTGAGTATTAAGAATAGTGTTTCCATAATATGCATTCAATTAAAATCAGTCTTTGTATTTGACCATACAGAAAATGATATCAATATACCTTTATCTTGTGGTCATCACTGACAGTAATCATCTCCTTTCCTGTTGGGGAGAAGATGAGTTTGTTGATTGGTAATGCATGCCCATGGATGTTGCCAACCTGAAGAGAAAACGATAACAATAAAAATTTCATACAAGTACATCTGTCTGTGTATGTCCACACACACACACACACACACAGCATTTCAAATGGACCTAAGTCTTAGGAAAATGGCCAATTATTTTTACAGTCTGGACAGATTTGTCACTAAAGATTTCAGACAGATTGACCAATACTCAAAACCTCATTAAATTAGTGGATTCAACTGAAGTTTTCATGCCAGATACAGGTAGGCCCAGTGCTTGTTTATGTCACTGATCGTCACAGAAACTCATATCTGTTTCACAGAATTATGTCATCTGCTGACTACTACTTAATGCTTTTAAAGCAATGCCTACTGTGTTCATTAAAATCGTGTTGCCCATTGAAAAGCAGAAGGATTATGCATAGCCCAAAAAAGGGCAACAACACATCCAAAACCTTAAATAAATTTCCTGCAGAACATAACAAGTAAAATATTTCGTTTATGTGTATAACCCCAAATTATATGCAGATGTGCAAACTAGTTGCAATGCTGTTAGTTACGCTGTACAAGGTTATGAACTTGTGGTCACATGGCATTGGAGATATTTTCAACTATGATAAGCAATTATCCCCTCTGAACTGAAGAGTAGGTCAATTGGGTTTACAGAGTAATTTTAGCGTGTTTTCTGTAAATCTGTTTCGTTTACTGGCTTTTAAAAAATTAAACTGGTGATAACTGATGACTTAGAAATGAACTTGTATTAGAATAGTTTTTGTTTTTTTCTCTGTATCCACTTACCATGGTATTTTTTAATTATTTTTTCCAAGAAATCATAAAATGTGTACCTTATAACTGAACAGTTTTGGTTGTAAACTTAAAACAAGCATATAAACTGTAGATAAACCTAAATTACATGCATCAAATTCCAGAAATATTTATCCTTCTGATAAAAGAGTCGACTTTGCATTAAGATTTTTCATTTGATTCTTGAATTGTTTTAAATGTCTGTTACTTACAGAACAAAGAATATCATAACAATATAAATTGAACTTTAATGTAGGCATTAAAGGTGTGTTTTTAGGAGTCTGCCAAATACTGATCAAACTGCACTTAATTCACTGTAATTAGAAAATTACAAAATCTGCATTATATCTACAACAACAAGGACCAACAAGATTCTATAAGAAGACTTCTGGTGAAAACATCATGTCGATATGACTTTCCATTTAGGAGGAAAACTGATAAAATTTTCAAGATGGCTGCCATGGTGACTATACTGGATGTCAGATCAGCACCGTTTTCATTTAGGACCAACTAAACTCAGTGCTGCATCCAGGGTGACTGATTGCAGGATTCACACTATTCTGCAAGCAACTCCCACAAAAACAGAAGTTTCAAGGGGGAGAAGTCACGCAAAAGAAATAAAATTCCAGCACATTTGATATACTGATGTGTGATAGTTTTAATAAAAATGTAGTAAATTCAAAATAGTTTTCATCTTTAGCATCGAAACGTACCACAGTATCTTTTCTGTAAGCCCGTACCATCTAGCATGGTTTATATTTAGAACTGGAATTCCCTGGAAATTTGCCAATGTGCACGCATATATAATTGTGCCTAGAGGGTTAGTGAAATTGCTCCTATATCTGGGACTTACCATGTTGTTGTTTGTACTTGGCACTTATCAAGTATTATAACTCATTAAATGAAGCAGATAACTGATTTGTTCTGGCATAGTACTGACTGCAGAGAGGATATAAATGCTCCAACTGAACTTGAAACGATGAGATGGGAACTGCTGTTGAAGCAGCCAAACATGGCAGATGATAATGGAGATGAAGCACATTGCAGATGTGGAGATGATGTTCACGTTACTGAGGAAGCTGAGGATGATTGCCCAAGCAAAAACCACAAGTATGATTGAACATTTCAATTAGCATGGACCAAAACATTTTCATGATTGAAACTGAACTACGCGATCAAGAAAGCGAAACCCCTTTAAAGCCAAGGAGGGTTGCATACATTTCAGGACATGCACATTAATGCACTGGAGAGGGTGAAAAAAGGAGACTATTTACTTAGAATCCCAATTAAATGGTAAGTTAGGACAAACAGTAGCAATTTGATGAGTAAGCACTACCCCCCATCCCAGTTAGTTGTGCTACTGCCCCCTATTTTTGTAGGGGGGGCAGTGGGGGAGTTCTCCCTTTCTTGTAAATTCCTGGATGCAACACTGCTAGATACATAATTAGTCTTTAAGTGAAAACCCCATGTCGATATGACCATCCAACAAGATTTTTAAGATGGCCACCTAGATGGCCAAACTGGAGGTCAAATCAGCACCATTTTCATCTAGGACCTACCAGACATCATAAGAAATCTTTTAGTTAAAACCCTATGTCAATATGATCATCCATTCTGGAAAAGAAGCGATACGATTTTCAAAATGGCCACCATAGCAGTCATACTGGTGGTCAGATTGGTACCATTTTCATTTAGGGCTATCTATACATCATCCTAAGTCTTTTAGTGAAAACCTCATGTCAATATGACCATCTGTTTAGGAGTAGGAGCCATAACAAGACTTAAAATGTCTGCCATGGTGGCCATATTTGATATCCAAGGGGCACCATTTTCATTTAGAATCAACTAAACCATGGGATGAATGTACCCATAAAGTTCGGTGGAAATCCTCCCAGTAATTTAGGTGAAGTAGCGATAACAAACTTGTGCTAATGGATGAGGACACACCAGACAACAGATGAAAGGTCATCACATAAGCTCTTCTGGTCTATGACCAGTAGAGCTAAAAATCCTTCATTAGGCAAGACAATGCAAAATCCTTCAATATGCATGCTTTAATACAGCATGTATATTGATCAACAAAATACAAACCTGTGCACCAGTCTGTGCAGCCCACAATTTCACATCTCCATCAAGAGCAGCGGAGGCAATATGGCGTCCTGACGGGGAGTATGACACATCCCTGACTGAGGACTTGTGCCCACGCAGAACCTGAAATACATTATTGTTCATCATGATTTAGTAATAAATGTCATTTCAACAAGAGCTGTTAGTGATGAGTCTTATAGTAATGGTCCCGCCTTGCTTAAGTTTGGTCTGCAGGGCCCTAAACAGAGTCAGTGTGCAGAAAAGTGAATGTGTCTGACAATCAGAGGCCACACATCTATAAAATCTAGAATTCTAACAATCAAAACTGTCCAAGATCTCATCAATATAAAACTGCACAACAAATTTGGTAAAAATGTAATAAGCCCTGGTACTGATATACTCAAAAAGAGGCTAAAGTGGGCCCCGAGATCCCTCACCTGGCTGACTTCTGCCTAATGCATGCAACAGAAGTTGTCCAAGAAAACTGCTTCAGAAGGATCCTTTCTGTAGAAATTTCTTCCAATGCCATTGATCAAAGATATTATGAAAATAATTGTTTCAAGGTCTTATATTTTTCTATATTCATCCATATTTGATGGCATCAGCATCATGTGTTCAATATTAAATGGCCTTTATGCCGGGATGCTTTCTGTCAAAACTGGTCAAATTCTGTTGAGCAACTTTTTGCGATTAAGTTGTTTAAATTGTTTTCTACTCTATAATGGCAGCCATATTTGAAGTGGGATTAGAATCACTTGTAAAAATTTGAAAGCCCTTTATGCTGGGATGCTGTTTTCAATCAGAGTTGTCAAATTCTGTTGAGCATTTTCTGAAAAGAAGTCATTTAAAGTATTTATTATTTTTGTAGTGGTACCATATTTGAAGTTAGATTGGCATCATTTTTAAAACTTTGAAATCCCTTCATGCAAGGATGCTTTCTGTCAAATTTGATCAAATTCTTTTGAGTGATATTTAGAGGAGAAGTTGTTTAAAGGTTTTACTATTTTTAGTAACATTAACCATATTTGATGGTAGATGGGCATCATTTATAAAAACAAGAGACCCCAGTTGGCCTGATATCGCTCACCTGGCTTACATAACTTAGTAGACCATTTTCACTAAACTGGCTTATGTAGTATTGTAAGAACACATTCTATGAAAACTATCTCCCAAACTTTATATCATGTTGCTTTGACCTATTTTACTATGTCCTAATAAATATTCTTTCTAAATACAGAGGCATAATTAATGTGAACAGTCTTTTGCTCATAACTGAAGTCATCCATGATCTTGATGATAATAAACCCAACAGATAAAAAATATGGCTTCAAGAGTGGTAACAAACTCAGCCAATTAGATGCAAGATCACCTAATTTAATATGCGTATATCCCTTTTGCTTAATATATTGCCGAAGATCTTGATCATACAAGTCCATATTCCAATTTTTATCAAAATCAGATCAGTATTATGGCTTCCAGAGTGGTAATAAGCTCAGTCAATTGCATGCAAGTTCATCTCATAAATATGCAAGGATCTCATTCATTAATGAATCCGTCCAAGATCTTGATGATATACGTATATATTCCAAGTCTGATCAAAATTGGATCAGAAATACAGCCTTCAGAGGGTAACATGCTCAGCTAATCAGATGTAAGATCACCTCATTAGTATGAGTGGATCTTGCTCATTATCAAACTTGTCAGAGATCTTAACGATATATGCATATGTTCCTAGTTTGATCAAAATCAGATCAGAAATATGGACTCCAGAGAGGTAACAAGGTTAACCAATTAGGTGCACAACCAATTCATTCATATTCGTGGATCTCGCTCATCATCAAACTCATCTCAGATTTTGATGATATAAACCCATATTCCAAGTTTTACTGAAATCGGATCAGAAATATGGACTCCAGAATGGTAACAAGCAATTGTTGATGGATGGACAATGCACGACGTACGACATATGATGCACAACACACAACGGATGCACGGTCATACCATTAGCTCCCTTTGCCTTACAATAAACATCAAAACCCTTCATGTCATGATGCTTTCGATCAAACTGGTCAAAATCTGTTAAGAACTTTTTGAAAAGAAGTTTTTTGTCATTTTTAATAATGGTGGCCATATTTGAGGATGGATTGGTATTGTCTGTACAGTTTGAAAGCCCTTCATGCAAAGATGTTTTCTGTCAAATTTAGTCTAGTTCTTTTAAGTGATTTTTAAAACTGTTGTTTGATGTTTATTTCAGTTCTGAGTAACTGTGGCCATATTTTATGGCAAATCAGCATCATTTGTATAAACTTGAAACCCCTGGCTATTAAATTTGGTCAAATTTTGTTGTGAGTCATCAAAGGTTTTTCTATTTTTAGTGTTATGGAATTATATATCTTTTTCGTTTAATAATGGTTTAGTTTATTAGTTTATGATCTCTGTTCTTAGTCTAAACAGCTGTCGTCTTATGAGTATACATACGGTAGGCTTGATCGATAGCTGAAGTTTTTAGTACATCACGTGTTAGCGTGTGAGGTTGAACTTTTGACCTAGATTCTATGATTCTTCAGTGTCAATACATTATTTACTATTTAAAACATTGGTACTCTAGTACTTTAGAAATGTCACGCATAACCTAATTTCTGATTGGTTTGGAGAAGGTTGCAATATTTCGAAATACCCAGTTGTTTGTTTAAGACGTAATGGGTTTTTATATTGTTTATGCGCAGTGGGAGACTATATTATAGAATTAATAGCAGTATTCTTCGTTCTTCATGGTTACATTGAATTGAGAGGTCATAACGAATTTGGTTCATTTTGTGTGTGGGATATTATTATTTGGAGATCTATTGATATTAATAGAGTGCGTTTTGGATTAGTACTGTGTCTTCAACTGAATTATCGGAAACATTTCTAGAACTTGTGAGATTCATTATTCGCAAGGATTATTTGGATATAACTTATTCTTATCAACATATTAGCACAGTGAAGGTTACTTCATTTGGAATACTACATTCGGAATATTTGGATTAACTTCCGGAACAGTGAACTTTAAAACAATTTAGGACTTTTAAGGATATTCTATACTGTAAGTTATTTTTAATTCTTTCACTTTGATTGTTTGTTGAAATATTTTAATATTTTAGGAAATTAAAGATTTGTATTTTAAATCTTGAAAGCTTGTTCATTTCTTTTCTTTTGTTACATTACCCCTAGTCGAAACATTAGTAATGGTAGCCATATCTGACAGTGGATCGGCCTTCATGCTTTAATGATTTCTGTCAGATCTGGACAAATTCTGCTGGGTAGTTTTTGAAAAGAAATCAGCTAAAGGTCTTTCAATTTTAAGTAACCTTAGCCATGTTTGATGGCAGATCAGCATCATTTTAATAAAATTGAAAGATCTTCATGCCAGAATGCTTTCTTTCAAATTTTATCAAATTCTGTTGAGCACTTTTGAGAAGTTGTTTAAAAGTTTTTCCACTGGACTATGGGCACCCTTCGGATTCCTACCTATAAACCCTACATATCATAAAGCATGTTTCTGATGAGAGTCAGTTGTCCTTGACATCGTGTATAAGTTTCTGAGCAACATATATGCAAAAACCCAATAAATATGAAACACATTATACATTGGATCAAGGAAAATCTGCCAAATTTTAACTATAATCAATTTCTGAACAACCAGTGGTTTAATTTGTGCCCAAAAAGTTATGAAGAAAGTGGAAATCCCGCATTCCCACACTCTAGATGCAACACTGCTGCATATTAAATATGATTGAAATACATTAATCCTCAGTAAACTTATGCAATGGGGAAACCAATGTTTTAGAAAGAACAGGCAATCAATAGGGTGCCTTAACTCCAATAAATGACAATACTGAATGCTGATATTAAGGTCATGCAAGATCTTATCAACATAAATCTGTATACTAAATTTGGTAGAAACCCAACAATTCTTGGTAGAGTTAAGCTACAGAAATCAAAGTTTGAAAGGACGAGTAATCAGTGACCATAACTCCACTAAATGATGACAGTTAACAATTGAACTCATCCAAGATCTCATGAATGTAAAGCTGTACACCAAATTTGATTGAAATCCAGTGATTCTTGATAAAGTTATTCTGCACAAACCAAAGCTTGGAAGGCTGTACAATCTATGGTATAACCACAGCCTGAAAGGCTCTACAATATAGGACTATAACCAAAGCTAGAAGGCTGTACAATCTACAGTATAACCACAGCCTGAAAGGCTGTACAATATAGGACTATAACCAAAGCTTGGAAGGCTGTACAATCTACAGTATAACCACAGCCTGAAAGGCTGTACAATCTAGGGGAATAACCAAAGCTTGAAAGGCTGTACAATCTACAGTATAACCACAGCCTGAAAGACTGTACAATATAGGACTATAACCAAAGCTTGAAAGGCTGTACAATCTACAGTATAACCACAGCCTGAAAGGCTGTACAATCTAGGGCTATAACCAAAGCTTGAAAGGCTGTACAATCTAAAGCTATAAACAAAGCTTGAAAGACTGTACAATATAGGGCTATAAACAAAGCTTGGAAGGCTGTACAATCTACGGTATAACCACAGCCTGAAAGGCTGTACAATATAGGACTATAACCAAAGCTTGAAAGGCTGTACAATCTACAGTATAACCACAGCCTGAAAGGCTGTACAATCTAGGGCTATAACCAAAGCTTGAAAGGCTGTACAATCTAGGGCTATAAACAAAGCTTGAAAGGCTGCACAATCTAGTGCTATAACCACAAACAAATGATAAATAAATGTGACAATGAAACACTTGCAAGGTCTTGTTGTAAAGGGTTAACCCTAATCCTATTGTGCTTTAATTATTAAAATAATTAGTAAATCATGTGACAACATTTTATATTCTAACTAGAAAACTAAATATCTTCAAGTTGATATTATTGAGAGATGGGGACAATATTGCATCCAAAAGGGGACAGGTAAATGTCTTCATGAATAATCTTCAATGTACATACTGATAAATACATTGGTACTCCACAAATGAATAATAGTGAATTCCCAATACATTACTGGTATGCTAGGACAACCTAAAATTTGATTGGCAGGGATCCTAAATAACAATGGGTTTGTTGAGACAGGTTCCACTGCAAGAAGTAAATCATGTTACAAATATTAAAAGTCTCATTGGTTATCTATGAGATCTTTATATCTTTGTGAAGGTTGTGGAACATGTAATGGTTATCTATGATATCTTTATATCTCTGTGGAGGCTGTGGAACATGTAATGGTTATCTATGATATCTTTATATCTCTGTGGAGGCTGTGGAACATGTAATGGTTATCTATGATATCTTTATATCTTTGTGAAGGTTGTGGAACATGTAATGGTTATCTATGATATCTTTATATCTTTGTGGAGGCTGTGGAACATCTAACACTTATCTATGATATCTTTATATCTTTGTGGAAGCTGTGGAACATGTAATAGTTATGTATGATATCTTTATATCTTTGTGGAGGCTGTGGAACATTAAATGGTTATCTATGATATCTTTATATCTTTGTGAAGGCTGTGGAAGATGTAATGGTTATCTATGATATCTTTATATCTCTGTGGAGGCTGTGGAACATGTAATGGTTATCTATGATATCTTTATATCTCTGTGGAGGCTGTGGAACATGTAATGGTTATCTATGATATCTTTATATCTCTGTGGAGGCTGTGGAACATGTAATGGTTATCTATGATATCTTTATATCTCTGTGGAGGCTGTGGAACATGTAATGGTTAACTATGATATCTTTATATCTCTGTGGAGGCTGTGGAACATGTAATAGTTATGTATGATATCTTTATATCTCTGTGGAGGCTGTGGAACATGTAATGGTTATCTATGATATCTTTATATCTCTGTGGAGGCTGTGGAACATGTAATAGTTATGTATGATATCTTTATATCTCTGTGGAGGCTGTGGAACATGTAATGGTTATCTATGATATCTTTATATCTCTGTGGAGGCTGTGGAACATGTAATGGTTATCTATGATATCTTTATATCTCTGTGGAGGCTGTGGAACATGTAATGGTTATCTATGATATCTTTATATCTCTGTGGAGGCTGTGGAACATTAAATGGTTATCTATGATATCTTTATATCTTTGTGAAGGCTGTGGAACATGTAATGGTTATCTATGATATCTTTATATCTCTGTGGAGGCTGTGGAACATGTAATGGTTATCTATGATATCTTTATATCTCTGTGGAGGCTGTGGAACATGTAATGGTTATCTATGATATCTTTATATCTCTGTGGAGGCTGTGGAACATGTAATGGGAAATTATATTGGATGGATGTAATAAAATACTGAACTAGATTACAATATGGAAAATCATAATTAAGTATCAGAAATAAAGCAGATTTACTTATTCCTAAATCAATATAAAACACAAAAAATGGAGTTAAACCATTTGTCTTTGTAACTAATGTCATTCAGGCTCGCTGACAAAATTGCTGACTCTAAGGAAGAAATAATGCTCAGTACATGGACTTGCTAGGATATAATAAGAAACTAATAACCTATGTACAGTTTATATTTATTAATCAGATTTCAATTTATCCACCTATAATATGTCTCCTATGATAAGACCAGGGGTGGGTGGGCTTACATTTGGACTATGCTTTCTTAAATAAAAGTTTGCCAACATTTTTTTACATGGGGGAAGGGCTTATCATCAAGCACAAGTTTATCATTACTGAAATAAAATAGTACATGTACATGTACATAATGCCAAGATAAGAACAATCAATTGCAGATCTTTTAAAATGATACATGTACACAGTAAAACTTCCCTAAACCAGTCTCTCTGTAACCCGACTTCCTCTGCACACTGGCCACAGTAAAACTTACCTCAACCTCAAGCGGTCTCTCTGTAACCTGGCTTTATCTGCACACAGGCCACAGTAAAATATCCCAAAACCAGCTTCTCTGTAACCTGGCTTCCTCTGCTGACCAAACCACAGTAAAATTTACCTCAACCGGTCTCTCTGTAACCTGGCTTCCTCTGCTGACCTGACCACAGTAAAATATCCCTAATACAGCTTCTCTGTAACCTGGCTTCCTCTGCTGACCTGGCTACATATTTTGGTCCCAATAAAGCCATTCTTATACTAGTGAAGCTTGTTTATACTGACCACCTCTTTAATTTGTCCAAATTTTGTATCCCAACACTGTCAAGTTTAGGGAAGTTTCAGTGAACATATATTTAAAATTTGGGTTAATATAATGATTTAAATGAAAAGAGTTTGAGTCAGATTATCAATAACAGACTGTATGTAGTTGCAAAAAGTTCCCCCATTTCTGTAATGCACAATTTTGGTATATTAGAGACACTGTACAGTTAACCTACAGCTTTCCTGGTGCGATTAAGGACATCCCAGATTCGAAGGCAGCTGTCCCAGCTTCCAGTCACTATCAGCTGTTCCTCAGGGTGGAATGATACACAGTTCACAGGGCTATTAGAAAAAGAAACAACATACATATAATTCAATTTGGAGTGCAGAAAAAGTATGCCACTGTGAAAAATTGAAGTGCAGGTAATTCTAAGCCCAAAAAGTTAACCAAATTTTTAAGCCCACTTGTTGTGTTAATAAAGAAAAGTTCACAAGTGATACAAAGGACTTCATGCACTGCAGAAAACTTGATACAAATTTCTGTTTGTCAGACTCTGTTAATGTACTCTCTTTTATGGATTTCTAATCTTCATCGATTTCATGGTCTCTACAAACCCCAAAAATGTAAAGACCCAACTGATAATGATCTGTCTGTGGAAACAATAGACCTACCCCCAATCTCAAATTCATGAATTTTTAAGTACTGATGAAAATGTATTTTTCACAAAATCACAAAAAAAACTGATACTCACAAAATATAATGAATTTTTGGTAAATCATTTAATTTTATGCTGAGCAAAATGTAATTTGAACAAGTTTGAACTTTGGTTAAATCAACTGTTTTATATGTATTCTGGTCTGTAAACTGTTGAATTTAGTCTTAAAATGTTGTCAACTTTATTTTGTTTGCGGAGGAGGGGGGACATAACTCACTGGAGGATCTAGAAATGTTTTCACTTTCTAAGTTAAGTATGTAAGACATTCGCTGAAGTACAAAAATACCTTGCTGACAAGATCCATATGAATGGTTCCTTATAACATGGTGGTCATGGCTATGTTTCACACAACTCAAGTATCTTTTGGGCTCCTCAGTAGTTGTTTGGTATATCAATGCATTGCTAATAGCAAGGTAGGTTACACATATAGTGACTAACATATTACTGTAGATAGAGGTGTTTGGTATATCAATGCATTTATAAGAGCAAGGAACATTACACATCTAGAGACTAATATATTACTGTAGATGGAGGTGTTTGATAAGAGCAAGGTACATTACACATCTAGCGACTAACATATTACTGTAGATGGAGGTGTTTGGTATATCAATACACTGATAAGAGCAAGGTAGGTTACACATATAGGGACTAACATATTACTGTATATTTGAGGTGTTTGATAAGAGCAAGGTAGGTTACACATGTAGGGAATAACATATTACTGTAGATGGAGGTGTTTCGTATATCAATACACTGATAAGAGCAAGGTACATTGGTATGTTACACATATAGGGACTAACATATTACTGCAGATGGAAGTGTTCTGTTGTGATTATTATTTGGCACATGGTGGTACCTGTAATTTGTTCCTACCTTCCCACTCGGAAGAAACAGAGTTGTTCCCCTTTGTCCACACTCCACACCTTTGCTGTACAATCCCAGGACCCAGTCACCACAAGTTTTCCTGATATGTCTGATGCACAAGAGTTCACTCTTCTCTGGTGACCCTTCAGAACATGCAGTCTATGGAAATATTAGGCAAATATTTTAATAATATTTCAACCTGAAATTTGGAAGTTTGTTTAAATAGACAACCTGTGTGATTTGTGACAGAAATCATAAACAAAATCACAAATTAATACCAACAACTCAACAAAAGTGTGGTGTGTACTCCCCTTGACATGCACATGAGTTTTTTTAAACAGTGACCTTTGGAGAAAATACTAAATTTGGCTTTAATTATTTTTAAGATATGTGCTGATCTGAAAATTAAAATTATAAGTCAGTATGTATTTAATCACTTTTTATGTATTATTTTCCTATTGTTTCCAAAAGTTATGAATTAGAACTAATCACATCATTTGCAAAATAGAAAGAAATAAATAGCAAGAATGCCATCTACTATAGAGGACGCCATACTGTATTCTATTTCTAAATTCCTTTGAAATCATTATAAACGTGTCATAGTAAAAACAATTACCCTGCAAATACATGTACAGCAAAACCTGAATTAAGCTGCCACCTGTAGCAAGTTAAAAAATACTTCCTAAAACAGGTGGTTGCTTGAGAGAGGTTAATTTCTGCATTAATTTGGTTGCAGAGACTAGGAAAAAAAGGCTTTTTAAGACAGATGGTTACTTAAATGAGGTGACCTTTAATTAAGACAGATAGTTACTTAAATGAGGTGACCTTTAAGGTTGTATGTGGGAGGAGTAGCATATTATCTTATTATCTTTATGTAATGTCAATTTAAATGGGCGTTTGGTGACAGGGAAATATTTATTATACTGTCATTTGTGCACCATAGTGTGTATAAAACTTCATTCCATCAGTTTTTGGTTCTTATAAATGTAACCATATTCATTTCTCAAAATAGAAATACAGTTAAAACCTGTTTTGAGAGACCACCCCTTCTGCCAACAAAAAGTAATCTCTCAAGATAGGTGGTCTCTCATAACAGGTCTGTGCAAAATGACTCAGTTTTCAAGATCAAAATTCAACAGGGTTTAAGAAGGAAAAATACCCACAATTACTGTACAGGCTTTGATTCTTTATTTATAGTTCTTGTTAAAACACTGCATTCATTTCATCTCAAAGTAATTTTATATAGCAAAAAAGATATATATCTATCGTAAAAAAAATTCACATTTATATTTGAAGATCACATGTACTATGTTAATATTGATTTATTCAGTGTCCTTTAGTTAACTTCACATTTCTATAAATTTCAGAGTTACTTCAATTGTAGCATAAGAACTGCAGTTAACTTTCATGACACTTACTCTGCCTGTGTATGAATTACACTGTAATGATTTTGATCCGGCTTTGGGTAGATATGGAATATAAATGTATCAATGAATGAAATCAAAAGACAAATTTAACCCATTCTAAAGCAAAATAAATTTATTTATAGACAAAAGCCAAAGGTTTAATTCACCAATGACATAAAGAGATTAACTCCATAACAAAGGGTGTAACCAGCTGCACTATAGTGAACAGATGACGGCTTGGTGTGTGGGTTTTAATAACTATAACATATTAAAAAAAAACAGACAATATGAACCTTCTACAATGACAATTAACTCCAGAAAAGAATAATCACTTATTAAGGATGAAGACAAAGAACTTTTTTACCCCAGGCATTATGGATTGATTCCAAAGACAAATGATGTACTTGACTGCTACAGTGAAGCCCTTTAAAAAGAATTCTGATTATGACATTATTGGCGTTGTGAGGTTTTTCACCAAAGATAAAGAAACTATATGAAACTCTGAATTGACTATGTACATCCATGACTGCTATCAGTAATGATCATCATAAGATGTGCATTTTTTGACTATATACATCCATGACTGCTTTCAGTAATAATCATCATAAGATTTACAGTTTTTGAATTGACTATGTACATCCATGACTGCTATCAGTAATGATCATCATAAGATGTGCATTTTTTGACTATATACATCCATGACTGCTTTCAGTAATAATCATCATAAGATGATATTTTTTGACTATATACATCCATGACTGCTATCAGTAATGATCATCATAAGATGTGCATTTTTTGACTATATACATCCATGACTGCTATCAGTAATAATCATCATAAGATGTGCATTTTTTGACTATATACATCCATGACTGCTTTCAGTAATAATCATCATAAGATGTGCATTTTTTGACTATATACATCCATGACTGCTTTCAGTAATAATCATCATAAGATGATATTTTTTGACTATATACATCCATGACTGCTATCAGTAATGATGATCATAAGATGTGCATTTTTTGACTATATACATCCATGACTGCTTTCAGTAATAATCATCATAAGATTTGCAGTTTTTGAATTGACTATGTACATCCATGACTGCTATCAGTAATGATCATCATAAGATGTGCATTTTTTGACTATATACATCCATGACTGCTTTCAGTAATAATCATCATAAGATTTGCAGTTTTTGAATTGACTATGTACATCCATGACTGCTATCAGTAATGATCATCATAAGATGTGCATTTTTTGACTATATACATCCATGACTGCTTTCAGTAATAATCATCATAAGATGATATTTTTTGACTATATACATCCATGACTGCTATCAGTAATGATCATCATAAGATGTGCATTTTTTGAATTGACTATATACATCCATGACTGCTTTCAGTAATAATCATCATAAGATGATATTTTTTGACTATATACATCCATGACTGCTATCAGTAATGATCATCATAAGATTTGCAGTTTTTGAATTGACTATATACATCCATGGCTGCTATCAGTAATGGTCATCATAAGATGTGCATTTTTTGACCATGTACATCCATGACTGCTTTCAGTAATGATCATCATAAGATGTGCAGTTTTTCTGGCATCATTAATTCAACTTCTGTTTTCCAACTATTGCTGTTTTTTTAAGCCCCGAATAGGTACATGTATGACTTAATGCTACTATTCAAAATTACTACTAATTATGGGGTTATCTTAATTGCTGTACATTTTCATGATGTAGTCAAAACTGGATAAATGATTTTTTTTTTGTTTATTTTCTTATGGATTAAGGGCTTGAGTACTACTAAATAATGATGCATGTCAAAGTTTATAAGCTTATATGTTTATTTTTATAGAATGACAAGATGTGTACAACTTATTAAAAATGAGCAGTACAGAAAAAATACCCATTATACACTATGTTAATCTAAGATATAGGTAAATCAGTAATTTTTACTGGGGAAAAGTTTTCACTGGATTCATAAAAACAGACTGTGTTAGATAAGTTAAAACTGACCTGTGTCCATAATGCACGTCCCAGATGCTAACATTAGTGTCATGAGAAGCACTGCAAAGTCTGGTTGTGCCAGCAAAACAGACGTCTGAAATCACATCTGCATGTCCTCGAAATGTTCTCACCTCCTGTAAGAGAATACAAAATAATTCAGACTGAGTGAAATGCAGGTTGGATATGTAAATACTGGGTTCATACATGATTTATACAATGTAAATACTGGGTTCATACATGATTTATACAAATTAAATGTTTGCCACAACAATAGGGAAGACTATGTGCCCTCAAATCCTTCTTGTGTCTTCCTGCAAACAATGAACATCATAAAATGTGTATGATCGTTATTGTTATATAATGCATCAACTTTTCCATGAAACTGAAAAGAAAACTAGTTACCCTCCCTAGCAATGTTAATGCATGTAGTAGACTTGACAGTATAATAAATATATTGTTGGTTGTTTGCAGAGTAATGTACACATGTAACTAGACCCTCACCAAGATATCATTGCCATCTACAGTTCACATAACTTGTATGTAGAGTAATGTACACATGTAACTAGACCTTCACCAAGATATCATTACCATCTACAGTTCACATAACTTGTATGTAGAGTAATGTACACATGTAACTAGACCCTCACCAAGATATCATTACCATCTACAGTTCGCATAACTTGTATGTAGAGTAATGTACACATGTAACTAGACAATCACCAAGATATCATTACCATCTACAGCTCACATAACCTGTATCCAGAGTAATGTACACATGTAACTAGACCTTCACCAAGATATCATTACCATCTACAGCTCACATAATCTGTATACAGAGTAATGTACACATGTAACTAGACAATCACCAAGATATCATTACCATCTACAGCTCACGTAACCTGTATCCAGAGTAATGTACACATGTAACTAGACCTTCACCAAGATATCATTACCATCTACAGCTCACATAATCTGTATACAGAGTAATGTACACATGTAACTAGACAATCACCAAGATATCATTACCATCTACAGCTCATATAACTTGTATGTAGAGTAATGTACACATGTAACTAGACCCTCACCAAAATATCATTACCATCTACAGCTCATATAACATGCATGCAGAGTAATGTACACATGTAACTAGACCCTCACTAAGATATCATTACCATCTACAGTTCACATAACCTGTATCCAGAGTAATGTACACATGTAACTAGACCCTCACCAAGATATCGTTACCATCTACAGCTCACGTAACTTGTATGTAGAGTAATGTACACATAAATAGTGATGAGAATTTAATAAAATGTGTACTTCTTAGACAATTTTATTGATGCTGCTTTGATAATATTATTGCATCCAATGAATGCTTTACTCAGTTCTCATACACTAATCACTAAGGTTTAATGTAGATAGTACTGCTGAACCCTGGGTCTTGTCTACAAACCACATGATGCTGTACCAGTCTGTTACCACAAGATCTTCATACAAAACTCAATGATGCTGTACCAGTCTGTTACCAAAAGATCTTTATACAAACCCCATGATGCTGTACCAGTCTGTTACCACAACATCTTTATATAAAACCCCATGATGCTGTACCAATCTGTCACCACAAGATCTTTATACAAACCCCATGATGCTGTACAAGTCTGTTTATATCTATTGAAAACTTTACAACAAGATGTTTGTACAAACCACATGATGCTGCACCAGTCTGTTTATATCTATTGAAAACTTTACAACAAGATGTTTATACAAACCCCATGATACTGTACCAATCTGTGTATATCTACTGAAAACTTGACTACAAAATCTTTATAAAAAACCCATGATGCTGTACCAATCTGTTTATATCTACTGAAAATTTTACTACAAAATCTTTATACAAACCCCATGATACTGTACCAATCTGTTTATATCTACTGAAAACTTTACTATAAAATCTTTAAACAAACCCCATGATGCTGTACCAATCTGTTTATATCTACTGAAAACTTTACTACAAAATCTTTATACAAACCCCATGATGCTGTACCAATCTGTTTATATCTACCGAAAACTTGACTACAAAATCTTTATACAAACCCCATGATGCTGTACCAATCTGTTTATATCTACTGAAAACTTTACTACAAAATCTTTATACAAACCACATGATGCTGTACCAATCTGTTTATATCTACTGAAAACTTGACTATAAAATCTTTATATAAACCCCATGATGCTGTACCAATCTATTTATATCTACTGAAAACTTAACTACAAAATCTTTATACAAACCCCATGATGCTGTACCAATTTGTTTACATCTACTGAAAACTTTACTACAAAATCTTTATACAAACCCCATGATGCTGTACCAATCTGTTTATATCTACTGAAAACTTTACTACAAAATCTGTATACAAACCCCATGATGCTGTACCAATCTGTTTATATCTACTGAAAACTTTACTACAAAATCTTTATACAAACCCCATGATGCTGTACCAATCTGTTTATATCTACTGAAAACTTCACTATAAAATCTTTATACAAACCCCATGATGCTGTACCAATTTGTTTATATCTACTGAAAACTTTGCTACAAAATCTTTATACAAACCCCATGATGCTGTACCAATCTGTTTATATCTACTGAAAACTTTACTATAAAATCTTTATACAAACCCCATGATGCTGTACCAATTTGTTTATATCTATTAAAAACTTTACAAGAACTTTATACAAACCCCATGATGCTGTACATATCTATTTATACAGAAAGCTTTATCACAAAATATTTATACAAACCCCATACCAATCTGTTTATATCTACTGAACACTTTAAGACAAGATCTTTAAACAAAATCATAATTTAAAGAAAAGTAATACACGTTTTTCTATCTGCTAGTGCAGGCAAAACAAGAATACAACATTACTTGCCTTTCCTGTGGCCAGCTCATACAGATAGACCATACAATCAAGGCCCCCACAGGCAAAGTACATATTATCTGGTGATATATCAACACAGGTCATCGGCTGTAAGTATATAATAAGTAAAATTGGTCAATATTTATTTATTACATCAACATTCTATATGTGACATTATTCAAGTAATCTTATTCATTATTTCCATTCCTATAAATGGTAACCCTCAGAAATGTGGGACAGATGTTGATGGACCTGTTAACCTCTCCAAAGCACCACAATTTATATCAGAGAAACCAATTATTGCAGTAAATTATGTTTCTTTGATAATTATTAACCTGATCATATTACATTAGGAGTCCCTCCACTACTTTGCAAATCCAGCATTACAAAGTGAAAAAATACATTAACCATATCTTTTAGCTTGCTTTAGCAATACAAGTGGATAAAACATCATCTGTTTACTGTGACTGAGTCATACAAGAGTTGTCTCCATATGTATAATGGGACTGACAACAAATCCCATCATTTGTCAGTTGCTTCTGAAGCAGAAGTGCATGTTCTCCCAGGGATGTAACTGTGGTGAGGTCTTGGGAAGGACTGTCTGTATTATAATCAGGTAATTATTATAAAAAAAAAATATTTTACTCCAAAAATTGATTCTTCTTCAAATACAATACCTGATCATAATTCATTAGGAGAATAGGTAAGAGGTGGAGGGGTTACATATGCTTGCGATTTTTGTAATTGCATAATTTTAGGTTAAAAACAGGAATGAGGGAAAATACAAACTGATGACCAACAGGATTTGGCACCATTCCCTCTAGCACTTCTATTGTTAAAACAAGACAAAAGATACCAAGGTCTTTTTCTATATGGATTTGTGAGGTAGTGGAAAGATTCATATCATAATTGGGTATAAATGCATCCGAAGAAGAAACTAGATAAATTGCTGTACTTTGTTTGTAGAACTGTCATCTTCTGACAGTAAAATAAAAATGTTTACCTATCCTTACAGCATTAATAAATTTATGTAAATTGTTATTTATCAAACATCAATATTTTTCTTTTCTAATGTGACATGCTCATCTTCAATATTTTTTTTCTTTCTTCAAAATGCTGATATACAGTAAATTATAGACTACACTGTATAATATCTGAATCAGAAACAGTGACCACTAGAAAGATAATGATGATGAAGACAATTACTACAACCACAACCACAATAATAATAATAATAATAATAATAATAATAATAATAACAGAATGAAGATTGAATTATCCAAAAGCTACATAATTCATGGCATTAATTTAATTGCAATTTTACTAAGCTTAAAGAACTCATCATACCTCAGGCAAATTGCTGATGGTGAGGAAACACGAATCAGCCTGGACTGGTTTGCTGACCCACTCCATGTAACACTTCTGGTCTGGCTGAACTGTTGGGGATCCCAGAATGGTTTTCATATCCAGTACTGGGGCAGATGTAGGTGGCTCATTGGATGCCTGTTGCCATGTCAATGCTGGGTGGCTAAAATTGTTAGTGTATAACAAGATTGACAAATGTATGAAAGATTGTTAATCAAAAAATTTTGACTGGAAATTTATTTTTGCAAATTCAGTGAGGAAACTGAATTGGTAAAAATATTTTAACTGCAAAAACTGTACTGCATGGTTGAATACATTTAGTCAAGCATTAAAATGTAATTTTCTTGCTGATACACTGCATTTACAATAACCCACAAATTAATTTCATCATTTGTAGAATATTATGTTTTACAGTATTGTATGTATTGGTTCATTTAGCAGTTTCTTACAAGTTCTTAGAAGCTGCCAAATATTAACAACACTTACCTTAGCTTGAAAGAAAATATGCATGGATCAAAGTAAAGACACTCTGGATAAAGTTAATGCATACAAAGGTGTGTACAGTGGATAAAGTTAATGCATACAAAGGTGTGTACACTGGATAAAGTTAATGCATACAAAGGTGTGTACATTGGATAAAGTTAATGCATACAAAGGTGTGTACATTGGATAAAGTTAATGCATACAAAGGTGTGTACATTGGATAAAGTTAATGCATACAAAGGTGTGTACATTGGATAAAGTTAATGCATACAAAGGTGTGTACATTGGATAAAGTTAATGCATACAAAGGTGTGTACATTGGATAAAGTTAATGCATACAAAGGTGTGTACATTGGATAAAGTTAATGCATACAAAGGTGTGTACACTGGATAAAGTTAATGTATACAAAGGTGTGTGCATTTGAAAAGATGACATAGTTTTACCAATGATATATCAATCAGCACTTTGTATAAAAGATCTCTGAAGTTCTGTATAACAATTTAAAAGTTATAAAACATAAACAAACTAGAAATGTGTATATGGAACACAGCAACTTACTTCTGTTAAGATGGTGTTGTATTCACCACGATGCACCCTTGCATGACTCGGCAACCAACAATACCCACAAAAATGACTTAAACATAAAACGCATTAGAAGTCACAGACTCATGAAATATATGTCACAGTGATCCAATTAGAAGTCATGGAAGCATGAAGCATGTCACAGTGATCCAATTAGAAGTCAAGGAAGCATGAAGCATGTCACAGTGATCCAATTGTCAAAAACTGTTGTTATACCCACACACACAAATCTACAAAGTTGCTTGACTATGCCTGAGAAACTGACTTTAATGCAAAACTTAACCAAAGTTTCTGAGGTGTAAAATAAAATTCACAGCGACCTAATTATGGTGAAATGGGATTGCAGTTACCAAGATGTATCCATTTGGAGAGCTACATGACTCAGCTACCAACAATGCCTGAGAACCTGACCCAAAGCAAAACTGAAATAAGGTGTGGTTGACATACATTTGGACAGACAAGATTAATGTCCTGTCCACAGTCATTGCAGACCATAAAAAAAATGAGACAAGGTATGGATAAGATCAGGAGGAACTTAGATATGCCAATGTAGATAGAATATTCACCTGGTTAGAATATGAAGGTTCCTGGAAACAAAAGATCTGTACTCCTCCACCCTGGTTTTCTTTATAAATTTCAGCTGTTCCCTCTCCAAACTCTTGCCAACATCTGAAAAACAATATCAGAAAAAAAGTGAAAGTTTGAGAACAGAAGATCTAGATGAAACAATGTAAGATTAAGTGAGACCTATGAAATCTATTAAAATTGTGAGACCATGTCAATGAAATATTTGCTTGCTCATTTGATGGGGAAGTTAAAAGGAGATAACACCTCATTTTTTTTGTGGGAGATGAAGTTGAAATAAGGAGTAATATTACATGACAAGCTCAGGTTCAGCTGCTTTGATGCATGCAATTACATGATACCTCCCAAATATTGCAGCTTAACATGCCAATATAATTTTTTTTAAAAATTATTTTGATAATTCACTAATGACAGATTGATCTGCTAATGATAAGATCAAAATACAGATTAAACTGCTTTTCAAGTTATAACATCAAAATACTGATCAGACAGCTTTTCAAGTTCCAACATTAAAATACTGATTAGACAGCTTAAGATCAAAATACTGATTAGAAATCTTAAGATCAAAATACAGATTAGACAGCTTTTCAAGTTATAATATCAATATACTGATCAGACAGCTTTTCAAATTCCAACATTAAAATACTGATTAGACAGCCTAAGATCAAAATACTGATTAGACAGCTTAAGATCAAAATAATGATCAGACACCTTAAGATCAAAATAATGATTAGACAACTTAAGATCAAAATAATGATTAGACACCTTAAGATCAAAATAATGATTAGAAAGCTTTTCAAGCTCCACATTCAGAGGAATGTTTGGGGACTGAATTAAAATCCTCCGATTCTGTCTTTGGGTTCAAAATCTTTCCTATGTTTTGCCAAATATTTAATTTGGCAAACCTGTGCATGACCCCCTTGTTCTACTTCTCTTTCTGTACTAGTTACTAACCATTGAAAAACAAATGATTGGTTTCTCTATCAGGGAAATTATAACAATTAGGTCGGGATAAACAGTGACCCATAGTAGTTTATTTTGGTCTTCTTTATTGATAACATCAAACAATGGAGATCCTACTTTTGGTCCAATCCTACAAGACTGCAAAACAAAGCTACAGCAAGTTAAATTGTTTTTAATGTATGCACTTTTTAATACAAAACTTTTTCCAGTGAACAAAGATAAAGATATACTGTGAATCACTTTAAATTTACGGGTGTCAAATTTTGTGGTTTGGTTATAAAATGCATATGTGTGGATACTTAATTTTGTTAATGTCATGTGAGAAGAAAAAAAAACATATAATCTATTAAGCAATGATGTATATATCTTTATAAAAGATAATATCGACATTCACTTCAATGCATTTTCAAACAAACAGGCTTAATGCCTACTGCAGTAATTAGGTTGATTAGGTAAATTATTCATTAATAATTAACATGAATTCTGAGATCTAAATCAAACAAGATGCCAGCAACCTTTTGCACACATGTACTAGCTTTATGCCACTACTTGTATTAAGACTGTCATTAGTTTTTTAGTGTTCTTAAAGACTCCTATAAAAACATAAACTCTCAACAATTTGGGATTAGGCACTAAAAAGCTGATGACAGCAAACCAAGCCTTTTCAAAACAAAGCTTCTATCTTTTCCATATATAAACAAGTCTGTTGAAACTGAGTTTTCACTCTTTCAGCTATCACAATGCTACCAAGACAGTGGTAAAAAAGCAAAACAAATTGAAAGGCGGTAGTGCTCTTGGATGTTTCAAAGCATGTTGCGGGGAGAAGCTGTTGTCTCATTTTAAGGAAAAACAACATCATATCACTGTTTGTGCCATGTGCATGCAATCCCCGGATTTATATGTCATAACCGAGGTCACTGCTCAATTAAATGAATGGGAGGATAGTGAAGATGTACTCTCAGATAATGTCTCAACTGACCTGAAGACATATATTCTCAAGGCAATTCATGCAAAGCAAAGTGGGTTATCTCCACACTTGACAAAAAGTCACCTCTGACAGTCATGAATAAAATGGGCTTTGTGAAAGAGTGACTAATGTACTGATTGCTTTTTCAGCAGTTAATTATATGTATGAAACATGTTTATTAATAAAATGTGCTCGACTGTTCCATTTGCTCAAGGAATTGTGAATAGTACCTATGATGAACAAAATTAAAAATGCAGTGAAAAGATTTTAGTTTATTAACGAAACAACTAATGTTTGAATCAGACATGGTAAATGATTTTACATTAATATATATATATATTTATATATATATATATATATATATATATATATATATATATATATATATATATATATATATATATATATATATATATATATATATATGTATAAATTCAAGACTAAATGCACTTAAAAAAGGTGCAAACTCCAATTGACATGTTAATTTTCTTCAACATTATTACCATCAAGTTCCTTGGATGTTTCCTAATTTCATTGGATTGTATGTTTTAGTGAGTAATAATTATTTATAAATGAAAATGGAGACCATTTATCAAAAATGGATACATTTACTGAAATGTCTTTAATTTTTTGGGACAGGAATTTCGTTTAACTCAAAAAAGTGTTTAGTTTCGAAATTTGTGTGTTTTGAAATCAGCTGAAAATAGTAATTTATTGTGAATGACTTTAAATTGTGCTTGTTTTAATACCAGGGCAAGCAACTGACATGTTAGGCGGGATCAAATTATAAAAAGATAATGAAGAATTATCATTTTACCTTGAGGTCGATAGTCTTCCATCAGCTGTGGTGCCATTCCCATCATGCATTTGGAGTAGACAAATCTCATACTGCAGACAACATTTTCCAACTCCTGGAAACTTCCAGATCTAGTCTACATCGAAAGACAAAAGCTTAAAATGTAAATCTGAATCTCTTACAAACATAATAAAAGGAGATTACTTTAAACCAAGTTAAGGTCTGTGCTACAAATTCATGCATTCAAAGAAATATGTTTTTTCAGTAATACTTATCCAATCTTAATACATTAGAAGTACATCTACTACCTCACAAATCCAGCCCTCCCACGCTAAATTGGATGTTTATTACATCTTTTGGTTTGTCTTAGCAATGAAGGGTCTAAAGAAGAAGACAAGACTCCTGTTGATACTTTGGGTGTCAGCAAATCAACCAGAATGTGGTAGTTATCTGAATGGTGGCTGACTTTTCTTGATACGCTGATGCATGCAGGAACTTTATAAGCAGCCATTAACAAAGTACAAAAAGGTAGGTGGAAGCTGGAAAACCTTTTTGATCAATGCACGGAAGGCTGAGCCTTCTCTGCACATTGTCAGATCAAGAAAGGAAGATGGTGCTTGTGAGCGTGAATCTTCAAAAATGGAAGAATGGGGTGATAGAGAAGCCTCCTTCAGTGCGCGCAATAACTGATCTAGTGAAGCAGATTTGTGTGGGACAGTGAACAAGGCTGGGGGTTAAGCCATGTTAAGATTATCTCTAGGTGTTCACTTTATCACTGACAGTCTGGGACTAGTACCAAGCTTCAGGGAATGGGGTGTCACTGTATCTGGTACCAGGTCATGATGGAGCCAGGACTGGTCATTGACTAGTCCAGTGCTGGTCCACAATACTTCCATGACTCCAGGACTGAGTAATCTGAGATGGTTCACTGATTCCGTTGCCAGTTAAACAAGGCCTTCAGGTCAGAACTAAACCTTGAATGGGCACAGTCAGATATCAAGTGCTATCTATGACTTGAATGGGCACAGTCAGATATCAGGTGCTATCTATGTCTTGAATGGGCACAGTTAGATATCAGGTGCTATCTATGTCTTGAATGGGCATAGTCAGATATTAGGTGCTATCTATGTCTTGAATGGGCACAGTCAGATATCAAGTGCTATCTGTCTTGAATGGGCAGTCAGATATCAAGTGCTATCTATGCCTTGAATGGGCACAGTCAGATATCAGGTGCTATCTATGTCTTGAATGGGCACAGTCAAATATCAGGTGCTATCTATGTCTTGAATGGGCACAGTCAGATATCAGGTGCTATCTATATCTTGAATGGGCATAGTCAGATATCAGGTGCTATCTATGTCTTGACATGGGCACAGTCAAATATCAGGTTCTATCTATGTCTTGAAAGGGCACAGTCAGATATCAGGTGCTATCTATGTCTTGAATGGTCACAGTCAGATATCAGGTGCTATCTATGTCTTGAATGGGCATAGTCAGATATCAGGTGCTATCTATGTTTTGAAGCTGGAGCTGGGTATACTGGAAAGATAGATCATCACTGGAAAGATAGATCATCATACCTCATACCTAGTGTTAGAAATCAAAGGCATAGGTTGAGGCTGTCTTGGAGCTGGTGTGGTCTCCAGTATTGGCTATCCCAGGAAAGACAGTACTGTGGGTGTGCCTGTGTTGCTAGTATTGGTCCAAATGGGCCACCATACCAAGTTGGTACTGGTCAAATTGGTAGTGCCATGAAGATCTGTGCTATTTGCAGTGATGAAAGGAGATGGCTGGGCTGG
Organism: Margaritifera margaritifera; assembly: GCA_029931535.1. Lineage (NCBI taxonomy): Eukaryota > Metazoa > Mollusca > Bivalvia > Unionida > Margaritiferidae > Margaritifera > Margaritifera margaritifera. Next base: position 2,985,490 of record JAQPZY010001597.1, read on the forward strand.
TGCTGGGTTAGAGGTTCATAATGGCAAGGATTGCTGAATTTTTTTCCGAATGGGCAAGCTTTCTGCCTTCAAGGATTCAGACAAAAGGAAGTTGTCAAGGATGCAGCATTACTGGCAATGCTGATGGCATTTGCATCCTTGATCATGCACTTCTTGTAAATTCAATAACAAACAAATTCTCAGTGGAATATGATTCCAACTGGAGCACCACTAGTGTTGAGAGTAATGCTGATTTTGACATAGATACCCCTCCCCCCTCCACGTACGAAACTCTTGAATCTTTCAATATTGCCATGTGGTAGCTGGAAACCCAAAGTGTGAACTGTAAAAATCATGCAGTTAAGAAATCTGAGAGACTTTGCTTGGTATCAGAGAAATAAAGGGATCACAAACAAAAAAATGAACTTATTTTTTCAAAATGTGAACTGACATTTGTTAGGTGTATCAAAAACAACCAGTATTATTGTGTTCTGATTCGTGGTTTAGGGGGCAGGTTCATGCTCTCTGATTGTAGAACCCATTAAATTCATGTTAGGTAATTATTTATGTTTGTTAATTTTTTTACATTCTAATTAGATATTATCGATCTATTTATCTAGTGATAGAAGTATCAAAGATCGAAAACAACACAAGTTTCGATGTTGTTTCTTGAAATTAATGCCTGCTTTTTTAAGAAAAACAAAAATATTGGGGGGGGGGGTCATACATCTGTGTTTCTAAGTTTGTTACCTCACTAGAGACTCTATTTCTCATCCAGATTTGGATGAATTTAGTTATGAGTGAGATCTTCACATATTAATTATGCCTTTTTCATTGAAAATAAATTTAATCAGACAATAGTAAAATTGGTAAAATCAACATGGTATATAGGCTGGGAGATAGTTTACATAAGGTTGTGTTCTTCTGCATGGTGAAATGGTCAGCTGTTTAGTTATATAAGCCATGTGAGTGATAACAGATCCACTTGGGCCTTTTGTTCCTGAAGTTATTTTTTTCCTGTAGAAAATACACATAGCCAAATAAAGTTACTGTGAATCACTCACATTTTGTAACCTGTCTTTCAACTTTTTTTGTAAATACATGAATTTTGTTTTGTAAAGCTGACAGTTCTAGACATACAAAACATTTGAAACATGCATGTGAAGAGAACTGTTCATTAATACAAGGATTTGAAAAATTGTGTACAAAATCAAAGATACTTTGCAACAACTTTACTTTTGCAAACCTCAAATTTTCTTCTTCAAATACATTACCTGATCATAATATGTTGAGAGTATATTGACTACCTCGCAAAGCCAGCCCTTTCAGGCTAAAAGAGATGTTTGCTGTGTCTTTTGGTTGTTGAAAGGTCATCTGCTTGTCCAGGTTGAAGTCAGACTAGAGTGGTCTCCCCTTGGATAGAGGGATTGGGTTACACTCAACATGTCACTCCTAAGTATGCTGTCCATATGAGGTTCAATCTTTGAAGTGAAAACTAACCAATTCTGGAACCTTTTTCATCGCTTGTGATCCAAATTAAATTCTCTGTCTAGTTTATGGTTTTATCATATTTTTAAGTCAGAACTTTTCCACATCCATTTAAATCCAGCTTGTGAACATGAAAAAATGCTTTAAAAAGCTGAAATTCAAAATTTTATATTTGTGCACTGTCCCTGTTCTGACAAATGAATTTTCTTACATCTACACTCATATGGAGATTTAAATACCTGAATTTGCTTTTCTCCCCCCAGAAATTTAAAAAATCTGGCCAGCTATATTTTGTCAACTTGGTCTCAAACATTTGATACACATTTTTGCTTTCTTAAATCGGACATTCACTATTCACTATGACCTCATAGTTTTGCATTTGAACCCTGTGGTAATCATACTGAGCTAGATACCTGCAGTATCTGGTGGATATTGAATGCTTAAACAAAATGTATATGTGCAAAGATAAGCATTCCTTAGTTCTACTTTAAATAATACACGATTCCATTGTTCAAATGTCTGGATTCACTTTGTATTTAGAAATACAAAGCTGCGGAGTAAAAAAGTGTGAAGCTGTGGAGTGGAACCTTCACACCAAATCCCATCAGTTGAAGCTTCAGTTACTAGTTGTCAGTATCGACTTCAGCTCGTGCAGTTACAACTTCAGCTTCAGTTACTAGTTTGTTCTTCTGACATATATTCAACTGTGAGACAGTCATTGTCAACACATATCCACCCCTCCACATCATTGCGAGTAACACCAATCTCAGAACCATGGGTCTTTACAAATGTGTTCCAAACAGCCTCTGCATTAATTACATCCTTTTCAATGACACCTTCAAATCACTCTCTTGGTCACTATATCTGTCACTGACTTATTTTACATTCAAGGCAGTGCCAAGACCCCGCTTCCAGCACCCTTCTATTATCTTAGGGGTGATCGCTCTCCATGCTTGACCACCAATGAATATGATCTCTTTCAAACTCGCTCTCTTGAGAAGGGTGGTAACACCTTCTCCACTGTTAAGCATTGACTGTATTAACAGCATTGACTGTATTAACAGCATTGACTGTATTAACAGCCGATGGTAGTTCTGCTTAAAAGTGCTCATTATTCCCTAATCTAGTGGCTGAATCAAAGATGTTGTGTTTTTAGGGAGATATTCCACCCAGATCTTTCAATCTCATGTTATGACTGAATCAACAGGGGGGTAGGCTGGGCAATTATCTAACAGCAGTAGAGTTTTCTCTTCTAAGCCTCTAGATTGCAGGTGGTTTCTGATGGCTGGGACAAACATCTTGAAAAAACACCCTGTAAATACAGTTGCAGTCCTCCAAGCATTGCAACTGTTTCTTCTTACAAATGGAAGGCTGTCCATGTTTATATGATGGAAACAATGCAGAGATTTGTATTTGCCAATACATAATGGATTCAACTTGTGTGTACCAGTTTTGTTCACACAAAACAAAAGTGTTATCATCTCTTTATTATGTCTGAAGCCCTCCTTTCTTGTGCATGTCCTCTTTGGTAGCTAGAGTTTTGTCCAGCATCATTCAATAACAGAGACCAGCCTCATCACAATTGTAAACTGGTCTTCTGCATATCCCTCTCAGGTAAGCATTTCTCAAAGCTGGTTTGGATAATTGTGTGCTGCCTCCTGAATCACTGAACTTATCTCAACAATGAATTCTGTTTTATCCCATGTCAGCACTGAAATTGCCAAAGCCATCCATGGCTTGCCATGAAATCAGAGTCAGTATCAATAGTTTTCTCTTCCTAGATCTTGAGAATTGTTCCAGAGATCAGAACATGTTGTTCATATCTGCTGTGTGAACCAGATGTACACAGCATCATCTAATGCCTGTTTCTGTTAACCCCATCATCAGAATCAACATCATGCAAGTAATCCTAAATTTCTGCTCATTCTTGAACCAACGTCTGTGTGTCGACTCAGGAATTTTAAGTTCACTACAAAAAAACTTGTGATCTTATGAAGCCTATCTATGATACTATGCTTTTCATTCACCGAGCATACCTTTCACTTGATTCCCTTACTCTCCATGATCACATTCACTGAGTGTGTCTTTCACTTGATTCCCTTACTCTCCATGATCACATTCACCGAGCACACCTTTCACTCGATTCCCTTACTCTCCATGATCACATTCACCGAGTGTGTCTTTCACTCGATTCCCTTACTCTATATGATCACATTCACCGAGTATGCCTTTCGCTTGATTCCCTTACTCTCCATGATCACATTCACCGAGTGTGTCTTTCACTTGATTCCCTTACTCTCCATGATCACATTCACCGAGCATACCTTTCACTTGATTCCCTTACTCTCCATGATCACATTCACCGAGTGTCTTTCACTTGATTCCCTTACTCTATATGATCACATTCACTGAGCATGCCTTTCGCTTGATTGCCTTACTCTCCATGATCACATTCACCAAGTATGCCTTTCGCTTGATTCCCTTGCTCTCCATGATCACATTTGCAAATGATTAGGATAAATTACTGTTTAATGTATATATATACATATATATATATATATATATATATATATATATATATATATATATATATATATATATATATATATATATATATATATATATATATATATATATATATATATATATATATATATATATATATATATATATATAATTACTGTTTACTATATATATATATAATGACTGTTTAATATATATACTTTAATGCCTTTGAACGTTTTTATTCTACCCCTCTTACTTGATTTTTATACAAAAGACATAATTAAAGTGATAAAACAAAGCATGTCTGTTTTAATTAATCATTATAATGCAACAAACACTCCTACAAGTTGCAAATCAAAACAAAATCAGCACTTAGGTTCTCAAAGAAGTGTTTGTGGGTATCGATGTGACAGTCGATTGACTCTTTTTATGCTTGAATAGAAAAGAACATACCATGATTATAATGATTACAAAGAAACCAAATTAAAAAATAAAATTGAGACACGAATTTCACCTGACAAGACATCTTTAATTGGTGTTTATTTCTTACAGTGTTGCCACCTATTAGCATTTATAAAACATTTTTCATTGATCACTTTTGCACCGTAAATTGTTGTTTGATGTTGATTCAAAATTTCTGGGCACTAACTGCCATTTTCAATGATAAAACAAGTAATATATCAAGGTATCATTTATCAATTTTGATTGCAATTTTCTTCACATTCAACAAATAGGGGCCAATTCTTTTGGTATTTTCTAGAAAAAAAATGGGATCCACACCTGACCCTGTGATATAAGTGGGTTCACAAGTTATCCAGGTGCTATAACTAAGGATCAGTGTATTCATCTGAGATCTTGATGGTCTAAGCCTAATTACCAAGTTTGATCAAAATCCTTTCAAAAATACAGCCTCTAGAACAGTAGCAATCTCAGCCAATCAGATGCAAGATCAAATATGCAAAGGTCTTGTTCATAATAAAACTTATCCAAAATCTTTATAATAAATAGCCAATTTACCAAGTCTGATAAAAACTGGGCCAGAAATATGACCTCCAGCGTGGTCATGAGCAACATTTTATGCCAAGGTGAGCTAAAAATCTAAGGTTAAAACACTGATCCTAAAGGTTGTTTCACTGGACAACAGAAAATCTCTTCTGTGTGAAATAAGAAACTAAAATAATAACTTCTGGCAAATATAATCAATGAATTTACCAGATGGTAAGGCAACTCCTTCAGCGCTCTGAGGTTTTTGCCATTCCAGCTTCCATTTCTGTGTGGGTCTGCTTGCTGATAGAAATAACCTTCAAAAAAAAGGATTCTAATGAACTATAAATCATATACAAGACAATAAGTTTTAGGAACTACATGGAAACTCAAAGGTATGCATAAGGGCAAAATTAATTAAATTGGCTGTTAAAAGGACCATAGCTCAAAGTGAAAAAGAGAAGCATTTGAAGGAAACATTGACAAGAAACATCTGTAAGGATAATTACATAAAATGACAGCATATTCCAGATATTGTATTAAAAAAAAAGATCAACAGATGTAAAATTGGAAATTTGCTTATTAATTACTGGTCAAATAGAAAAGACACAACTACAAGAATTTTAGTGTTACAATGCAAACTTCAGAATGTTAAAGCCTGAAAAATATAATACAGTCAGCTCTCATTACAATGACCAATATAATACAGTCAGCTCTCATTAACAATGACCAATATAATCACAGTAAGCTCTTGTTACAATGACCAATAAAATACACTCAGCTCTCGTTACAATAACCAATATAATATAGTCATCACTTGCTACAATGACCAATATAATACAGACAGCGCTCATTACAATGACCAATTTAATCTTGCTGCCATGTTTTCGAAAATGAATTTGTTGGACATATCATGCCTGTAATTTAGAGGAATTAATGTGCCTGTCTTTACCTTGCTAAATGAGAAAAATTTGTCACAAATATAAATCTATACTTCAAATCGAATAACATCAAAAATATTCTTTAAATATTAAACATATTTTTATATTTTTAAAACTCATTTTTCTAGAAATTAAATGTTTACATACTTATTCTCAATCACATCACCAGTAAAATTAAAAGCCCATGGAATGACAATGTCACTGTAAAGAACAATATATGAAGGAAATATGCATGTTCCTTACCTAGAAACAATATTCTGTTTTAAAGATAAAATTACCACTGAACAAGTTTGTTCCCTTCAATGGTGAGATCTTAATATTCTGTTGCAATGAATGTTGTTGTAATGAGAGTTGACTGTGTTTAATATGAAACAAACACTCATGTAAGATTAACTGCAGAGTAAGAAGCCTACCTGCAAGCAGTCGATGAAGAAGAAGCTCTTCCTCCATGGCTGCAGTTCCCTTGAGGTATCTGCGTCTTACAGCGATGTGAATTTCTGCATGTGCTAGTGTCAATCGACTGTTCCTATAAGACAATAAGGCAAATGGATATAATATCATATAATTCTCATTTGCATCCTGTGAATTTGTTGTTTTCTAAGGGCATCAAATTCTGAAGTTTTTCTGGAAATGACTTTTTGTTGGTTCCTAAATTTGTGAACATGTCTCTCATGGGGAAAGGTATGGATCACTGTTTGTTGGATCTTTAAATTTGTGGACATGCCTCTGATGGGGGAAGGGATGGATCATTGTAGGATCTTTAAATTTGTGGACATGCCTCTCATGGGGGAAGGGATGGATCATTGCAGGATCTTTAAATTTGTGGACATGCCTCTCATGGGGGAAGGGATGGATCATTGTAGGATCATTAAATTTGTGGACATGCCTCTCATGGGGGAAGGGATGGATCATTGTTTGCTAGGTCTCTAATGTTTGTGAGAAGCACAGAATCCAGGAAAATCAATACACTACAAATAAAAGTAAATTCACAGTTTTGTCATTTCTCAAAACTGCTGGTTTGCATGTCTTAGAACTGATGCTGCTTTTGCATGTCTTAGAACTGATACTGGTTTGCATGTCTTAGAAGTGACACTGGTTTGCATGTCTTAGAACTGATGCTGGTTTGCATGTCTTAGAACTGATGCTGGTTTGCATGTTTAGAACTGATACTGGTTTGCATGTCTTAGAACTGATGCTGGTTTGTATATTATATACAGCAGCAAATTTTGTTACTCTTATATAGGTTTGGTTTTAATGTATTTTACTTTGGTACTGTAGTAAACTGCCGTACAAAGTTGCTTGCTTTGTTTAATTTCAACTTGTATCCCACAAGTAGGAACTTCACAAAGAATAATATAATGCCACTGTTGCTGCTATGGTTTGCAATCTTCATCATTTATCACCAGTGAGACAAATAAATGTATTTAAACAGAACTGTCACAAAAGCATATAATAAAACAACTTTGCCCCAAAAGAGTAACAAAAGAAACAAGTTGAAAAAGAGGATTTATCACTTGACTACTGAGTTATTTAGCTTTATAAACCAATCTTACATGACTTCTGTGTTATTTAGCTTTATAAACCAATATCAATCACATGACTAATTTGTTTTTTAGCTTTTTAAACCAAAATCACATGACTTCTGTGTTATTTAGCTTTATAAACTAATATTGCACATTTATTGTGTTATTTAGCTTCATAAACCAATATTAATCCCATGGCTACTGTGTTTGTTTGGCTTTATAAACCATTATCATATATTTTTCCATATAATAACACATCATGACATCACACATGCTATTATGATTTCATGTTAGGGGAAAAGTGTCATGTTCAAGGCATCCAAATGTAATTAAAATTCAGTATTACTACACTATATTTTAATGCTCAAAGCATCCAAATGTACTTAAAAGTCAACATCACTCCACTACTTTGCAATTTTATAAAATAAATGTTCATTTGTCACATGATAAATATAATCTCATTTTTGCTGAGTTCAAATAAATCTATGAAACTTGTTGAATATTTTTCAATATCTTGTTCACCAAGGCTTTTAAAAAATAGAAATTACTAGACTCATTTCACACATTTTTCATCTGAAATAAGCACTTATGTAAGATCCTCTTTAAACAGGACTTGAAAATGTTTTTTTCACTAACCAAGCATCTGTTGGATTGAGGAATGTATGTAGAGCTCTCTCCAAATGAGAGAAAACTGCATGGGGCAGCATGTTCTCTGGGCTCAGCTGCATATTAACAATCTCCATGACCTTTGGCTTTTCACTTCCCATGATGCTGTGCAGGCTCAAAATGTCATGCAGCTCTCCAGCCTCCAAACCTACAACAGTGAGATTTGTCATTTTATAACAAAGAAAATAACAAATGGAATATTTGCACATTCTTAAATTTTTGCTCAAAAATAAAAATGAAAATATAAAGTAAAATTGAATAACTTTTAAATCTTTTTTAGATGAAATATATGGAATGCTTGCTCTTTTTAACTATTTTTGATCTTTATTTACAAACAAGACAAATTTATCTTTCTGTAGCTAATTTAAAAATAAAATACACATGTTGCAAGCAATTTTACAATCTTTAATTTACCAACATCATTATTTCAATAGCCCTATACACAAGTAGAATTTAAATAATTCCCAGTTTATAATAAATAAATGAAACCACAATCTAGCCATAAAATATACTGTTATTAAACTAAATATTACAGATCTATAAAAATTCCATAAAACTGTTTATTTGTTGTCAATGACAGAAGTAAAATGAAAGATTAAGAATATTTCAGTATATATATATTTGTATGATTTGAATTCTTCTTACCAATATCACCTATCAAGAAAATTTCATGATGCCAAGTCTGCTACCAAAACATGTTATGGATAGTTCTAAACAACACAATCCTTGTATCACAGATTCAATCCCTGGATAGGTGGTTAGCTCTCTTAGTAGTAATCCACTTGCTATGCACCTTTACAGTCAGAGGTTGAATTTCAAGCTCTGACACCTGCAAACCTGAGTGGTTGCCCCATCCCAGGTGTGGCACTCTTCATAGAAATTGGTCTTCATGCTCATTTCTAGCTGAAGATGCCTTAGTGGTTAACACCAATCTTTGACTTCTTGATTTTGACATTCAGCATTAGTGCTAAGGTCTATGACATTATAAAAATCTTGCTGGATTCCCAGATTACTCAAATGTTAAAGTCATGACATTATAAAATCTTGCTGGATTCCCAGATTACTCAAATATTAAAGTCCATGACATTATAAAAATCTTGCTGGATTCCCAGATTACTCAAATATTAAAGTCCATGACATTATAAAATCTTGCTGGATTCCCAGATTACTCAAATATTAAAGTCCATGACATTATAAAAAATCTTGCTGGATTCCCAGATTACTCAAATATTAAAGTCATGACATTATAAAATCTTGCTGGATTCCCCGATTACTCAGATATTAAAGTCATGACATTATAAAATCTTGCTGGATTCCCCGATTACTCAGATATTAAAGTCATGACATTATAAAATCTTGCTGGATTCCCAGATTACTCAAATATTAAAGTCCATGACATTATAAAATCTTGCTGGATTCCCAGATTACTCAAATATTAAAGTCCATGACATTATAAAAAATCTTGCTGGATTCCCAGATTACTCAAATATTAAAGTCATGACATTATAAAATCTTGCTGGATTCCCCGATTACTCAGATATTAAAGTCCATGACATTATAAAATCTTGCTGGATTCCCAGATTACTCAAATACTAAAGTCCATGACATTATAATAAATCTTGCTGGATTCCCAGATTACTCAAATACTAAAGTCATGACATTATAAAATCTTGCTGGATTCCCAGATTACTCAGATATTAAAGTCATGACATTATAAAATCTTGCTGGATTCCCCGATTACTCAGATATTAAAGTCATGACATTATAAAATCTTGCTGGATTCCCAGATTACTCAAATATTAAAGTCATGACATTATAAAATCTTGCTGGATTCCCAGATTACTCAGATATTAAAGTCATGACATTATAAAATCTTGCTGGATTCCCAGATTACTCAGATATTAAAGTCCATGACATTAATATAAATCTTGCTGGATTCCCAGATTACTCAAATATTAAAGTCATGACATTATAAAATCTTGCTGGATTCCCAGATTACTCAGATATTAAAGTCCATGACATTATAAAATCTTGCTGGATTTCCTGATTACTCAAATATTAAAGTCATGACATTATAAAATCTTGCTGGATTCCCAGATTACTCAGATATTAAAGTCCATGACACTATAAAATCTTGCTGGATTCCCAGATTACTCAGATATTAAAGTCCATGACATTATAAAAATATTGCTGGATTCCCAGATTACTCAGATATTAAAGTCCATGACATTATAAAATCTTGCTGGATTCCCAGATTACTCAGATATTAAAGTCCATGACATTATAAAAATCTTGCTGGATTCCCAGATTACTCAGATATTAAAGTCCATGACATTATAAAAATCTTGCTGGATTCCCAGATTACTCAGATATTAAAGTCCATGACATTATAAAATCTTGCTGGATTTCCAGATTACTCAAATATTAAAGTCCAAGACATTATAAAATCTTGCTGGATTCCCAGATTACTCAAATATTAAAGTCATGACATTATAAAATCTTGCTGGATTCCCAGATTACTCAGATATTAAAGTTTCTGATATAGCAAAATCATTCATATAATATGTACCACCAAGAAACTCCATAATTATGTTCTCCAATCATTTCTTAGCACATTCAGCAAATAACAAGCCAAAGGGGCCAAGTTAATTTAACATGCCAGATTCTCGATTCTGTGCAGAGTATACGAATATATAAAAAATGGGGAAAGTATATCAAATTTGACTTGCCAGTTTATTTAGCTGCTCAATTGCAAATAAATAAGAAATCATGACATCTCCATAATGCAGAAATGGTTAAAAAATCTAGCTGTGAAGTTTCTTTATGTTATGTGTGAAACATCCAGATCTAACCAATCTGGGATTTGTCTGGAATGTCCTGGACCAAAGTGCTAACCCTAAATGTCAAAATCAAGAAGTATAAGACTAGCATTAAGCCATAAGGCACCCTCAGCTAACTGATTCCTTTTCTTTAAACCCCACACCCACCCACCCCATTTTGTGTTTATCTGTCAATAAAAATACACATTCTATCCTGACTTTGAAGATATTTTTCCCCATGGATAAAAGTTTCCTTTTGAATTTAAAACAAATCACCACTAATACAGAAACAAGTAAAAAGAAAGTGATAATTCTGTGTCAAAACTTATACAGATTCAAGTAAAAAGTAGTATCAGAACCATGCTATTATTGGGCCCTTTATGAGAAGAACATGAATAATATTTCACTCAAAGTTTCCAAAATATCTCCTTTTTTTTTAACCTTGGCAAAAAAATGTATAAGTCAACAATAACAGTGCTAGAGTTGCTAGTTCAAGGCTAAAATGTTGATATTTTCCATTATGTATTGCAAATCACTTGAAAAAGAGTGGTAAAGACGAGAGCATTTCCACAAGAAAGAAGCAGATTTTAACCTTTGGTGGTAGTGGTGTTTTGAAGAAATTGAGAGCCACCTGGGGAGCAGTTGAAATCTAACAGAATATTTTGTCAGATCTCACAAGATGGTATCACAGATATATTCTCCAGTTTCCACTACCACAACTTCATGCCAACATACAAGCCATAAAAAGTATGTGGTACAAGTGAGCCATAAACAGTACGTGGTATGAGTGAGCCATAAACAGTATATGGTATGAGTGAGCCATAAACAGTATGTGGTATGAGTGAGAAATAAACAGTATGGGGTATGAGTGAGCAATAAACAGTATGTGGTATGAGTGAGAAATAAACAGTATGGGGTACTAGTGAGCCATAAACAGTAGGTGGTATGAGTGAGCCATAAATAGTATGTGGTGTCAGTGAGCCATAAACAGTATGTGGTACAAGTGATCTATAAACAGTATGTGGTATGAGTGATCTATAAACAGTATGTGGTATGAGTGAGAAATAAACAGTATGGGGTACTAGTGAGCCATAAACAGTATGTGGTATGAGTGAGCCATAAATAGTATGTGGTTTCAGTGAACCATAAACAGTAGATTGTATGAGTGAACCATAAATAGTATGTGGTATGAGTGAACCATAAATAGTATGTGGTATGAGTGAACCATAAATAGTATGTCGTACAAGTGATCTATAAACAGTATGTGGTATGAGTGGGCAATAAACAGTAGGTGGTACAAGTGAGCTATAAACAGATGTGGTATGAGTGAGCCATAAACAGTATGTGGTATGAGTGAACCATAAACAGTATGTGGTACAAGTGATCTATAAACAGTATGTGATATGAGTGGGCAATAAACAGTAGGTTGTACAAGTGAGCTATAAACAGAATGTGGTATGAGTGAGCCATAAACAGTATGTGGTATGAGTGAGCCATAAACAGTACAAGTGAGCTATAAACAGAATGTGGTATGACTGAGCCATAAACAGTATGTGGTATGAATGGGTAATAAACAGTAGGTGGTACAAGTGAGCTATAAACAAAATGTGGTATGAGTGAGCCATAAACAGTATGTAGTATGAGTGAGCCATAAACAGTACAAGTGAGCTATAAACAGAATGTGGTATGACTGAGCCATAAACAGTATGTGGTATGAGTGAGAAATAAACATTATGTGGTACAAATGAGTTATAAACAGTATGTGGTATGAGTGAACCATAAACAGTATGTGGCATGAGTGAGAAATAAACAGTATGGGGTACTAGTGAGCCATAAACAGTAGGTGGTATGAGTGAGTCATAAATAGTATGTGGTGTCAGTGAGCCATAAACAGTAGGTGATATGAGTGAACCATAAATAGTATGTGGTACAAGTGATTTATAAAAAGTATGTGGTATGACTGGGAAATAAACAGTAGGTGGTATGAGTGAGCTATACACAGTATGTGGTATGAGCGAGCTATAAACAGTATGTGGTATGAGTGAGCTATAAACAGTAGGTGGTATGAGTGAGCCATAAACAGTATGTGGTATGAGTGAGCTATAAACAGTAGGTGGTACATGTGAGCTATCAACAGTGTATGGTATGAGATGTAAGAACCTGCAAATGAATTAAATTTTAAGCTTACCATCCCTGGCACAAACAAGCAAGGAGAGAGCTGTGGAAATAATATCCTTCCCAAGGTCTGACTCAAGCCTGGCTAAGATCTCCTGCAGCAGGATTGGCACAGTGTGGGGAAGAGACTTCAGTTTGCTATTCATCTGTGAAAACAATGGACGTATTGATTATCAGCTACATGTACATTATTAGTTTAAGAAACTCTATCCTTACAATTACATTTACCTGGTTGCAACATACACCTAAACAAGAAGGAACACCAATGTTTAAGTCTAATGAGTTTAAAATTATGTTGTATGAGATTAGTTCCTTGGTATAAAACACATATTGTAAATTACATTCCATAGCTATCCTGACTTTTCCCTCTCTTGCAGTATTAGGTTTGAGGTAACTACAGCTATTAAACTTATTGTATCCACAGTATACCTAATGGTGTATGTATGCATACATAAGACTTTCACCAAGGCCCATTTCTGCACATGTAACAGGGAAATCTTATTCTTACTTTTCTTGCCATGGTTTGTTTGTCTCATTCTAGCACTCAATAATGATCTTTTGTGAACAGGGGTTTAGAATCCTAACAAGAATTCCATGGAATGTCTTGACTGCTCACCATAGCATAATATTTTTTTTTTGTTGGCAAAATCACTTGAGCAAGAAAAGTAGGTGGCTGTGACCTACTTTTGTCTGTGGTGAGTAGTACTGTCCAAGATGAATACACTCAAGTTTTATGATGTACATAAATCAGTGACAGAGAAAATTAGCTAAATGCAAATATTTTATGTAAACACTGGTGTGTGAAAAATAGGTCGATGTGAACTACTTTTTTCCATGGTAAGTAGGACTCTCCAAGATGAATACATCCATCAAGTTTCCTGACTGAACATACAACAGTGACACAAAAACTGAACTAAATGCACAAATTTAACACTGACAGCAATGACAACGATGACAACAACATCACCATCAGAAGAGTGATCTTATATGTCTTTGACTAGGCTTTGCATGCAAGAAAAGAATCCTTTTTTCCTTGTGCAGACTAAATCTTAACTCACCTAGCTATAATCTCAATATTCATTTTTACTCCGAATGAAATTAATTTAGAAGACTTACATTTATTTCCATTTGCTTTATTCAGATATAGGTGATATAGGCATTTTTTTCAAGTTTTTGTTTACCTTTTCATAAAGTCCAAACACACGCAGTTCTTCACAAGCAAGTTTAAGAAAGAGTGGCACGTTTCCTTCTTTCTTTGACAACAGGATCTTCAGCTGTTGAAATATTCAAAGAATAATTTTAAATTATAACAATATCAAATTAATAATATCAAATCATGTCAAGCATCTACATGGAAGAAATTGAGAAAAGAGGCCTCCATACATAAGGTACAATTTCCATAATTTATTCCAAGGGAAAGGGTATCTATTTAAGACAGTATGCTACTTAAAAGTGGTGACCATTAAGCACGTCTGACCATAAATGTAACAAGTAAAAAAGAGAAAAAACAATTACTGGTGATGGAAACCATTATAAATGGACAAATGTTTAGTTTTGTTCAAGTAACATTAAGAATACTCCTTGAAATCATGAAAATGGTAAAGAAGAGCTTATTACCTGATTGTTGAATGGAGATTCATCCAATATTTTCCTGTGAGCGGCCAGATTATTACGGACCATTTCTGCTTTGTCCCACATGTCCAGCCCTGGCACACACATCTCTACTGCCTTCAAACGCTGAAGAGACTTGAATATTTTCCCTCCTTCCAGTGAAGTAAAAACCAGAACCACATTCTGAAAATACATATGAACCATAAAATGTAAGTAAAAACCTGAACCACATTCTGAAAATACACATGAACCATAAATTAAAGTAAAACCAGAACCACATTCTGAAAATATGAATCACAAAATGTAAGTTATCATGATGAAGATTATCCTTACTTTTCATTTGAATGTCTCAGGTTTAGAAAGGGAATAATACATGTACACATGTTTGATAAATTCAGGTTAAGTACATAAGGATTTAATAAGTAAGGATCTATCGATCTATATGGAGAGAAATAAATACAATTCAGCAAAAAGACTATCTTGTCTTCTCCACTCAAACATGATACAAATAAAATCATCACTAAGATTAAGAACAGTGGGTCAATGTGACCTACTTTCTAAGAGTGTGAATATTACCTCCGGAAATGAATCCCCTCATTGAAGAGGCACATTTTTTATGTCAAGACAGCTATTATAATGATATTATTCCTATTTTTTTGACTATTTAAATGAAGATTTTGCATGAAAAAATGTCCATACTGGAGGCTGTTGATACTGGTTTCTGTGAGTGTAAATTTATGTAAAAATGAAGTCACACCTCATGATTATTTAAAAAGGCAAAAAAGCCCCCAAAACACATGGTCTATGGGTCTCCTTTAGCACACAATAATACAATTCTACCCATTTATATCGACATCCTTGGGCCCAAGGCAATAATGTCAACATAAGCAAATGTCCAAATAAGTGTTTGTGGGGATGGGATCGAAAAAAACAAATTTCTCTTTGACACGCATACAAGTGAAATTCGTCTGTAAGGGGTGACCTGTCAACAGTGAGTAGGATTTACATTTGAGAAAATAAACAATGGAAATATTGAGTAAATGAAGACAAAACCAGTCTGAAATGCACCTGTATATTGACAACTTACATTGTTTTTACCTTTGTGTAATAAAATCCATAATGCGTGAAGTACATGTATATGAAAAATCCATAAATTCGAGTGCAGGTAACATGTAAGAAAATTCATGTATTGGTCACATCCTGTTAGAAAACATGTGTACAGTAAAAAAAATGGTTTTCTTTGATCTACATCCCATTGTCTACCAACATTTTTGACTAAACAATTCACTACGATGTTCATTGTTGCCATTAGCACGTGGCTGTATGGTTCTTATTTACATGCTACATGGACATGTACATAACTTGGCCTGGATTCTGCCTAAGGTAACAAATGTAACCATCTTACTGAGGCTACAATGGGGATGAGGCTATTCATAGGGAAATGAAAACCTGTCAACAAGTTGTTTAAACAGTATTTATTGATTATCAAGCAACTGTAAATTTAATTTGCATTTTACGCTGCCCCTGGTAACCATCGTAAGCAGAAAAGGAAACTTTCACAGCACAATAAACATGTTTCAATCACCGATCACTTTGGAAATTTCACAGCACAATAAACATGTTTCAATCGCCAATCACTTTGGAAATTGAAACAATTGATCAGATTTTATTGCTTTTTATTCAAGTTTGGTGATGACTTATTTTGATGAAGGTTTAATTGTTTTTTGACGATTGTATCTGGCTTGCTTTGATGAAGGGTGCACACGCTACAGTATTGAAGTCGCCGCAAAAGGCCAACTTTGAAGGACCAAACAAATGCCTGTTTGTTAATCCGACGGGGCAACATTAGAACCTTGCAGCAACATCAAATACTTGTAGAACAAAGTATGGAGTATGGGTCGGAACTGGCAGATTGTCGGCATAAATGATCACATGGCAACATTAAAGCCTGACGGCAACATCAAATAATTGTAGAACAAAGTATGGTTTGGAACTGGCAGCTTGTCGACATAAATGATTATAAAATAAACAATTTGTTATAGCTGGGACTGAGGGATTTTGTCAATATGTACAGTTATTTTTTATCATGATGTCTACATAAGCATGACAAAATTGGTAGTAATAACAGACCATGTGACCGGGACTTTGCTTTTTTGTTGACATAGGCAGCTTGTTGACATAAGTGATGTCATTATAAGTAGGTAGGACTGTACATCTCTATCCAATAAATACTGAACAACCTTGCAATTCATAAGCACCGAACAGTCAATCAGTTTCACTGTATACATGCATCTATACAGTGAAAGTGATTGACTTGATGTTCACAGGCCTGCATACATGTAAGTCACTGTAAGTGTTAGAACACAGGCCTGCATACATGTAAATCATTGTAAGAGTTAGAACACAGGCTTGCATACATGGAAGTCATTGTAAGAGTTAGAACACAGACCTGCATACATGGAGGTCAATGTATGAGTTAGAACACAGGCCTGAATACATGTAAGTCATTGTAAGAGTTAGAACACAGGCCTGCATACATGGAAGTCATTGTATGAGTTAGAACACAGGCCTGCATACATGGAGGTCAATGTATGAGTTAGAACACAGGCCTGAATACATGTAAGTCATTGTAAGAGTTAGAACATAGGCCTGCATGTATATAAGTCATTGTAAGACTCAGAACACAGGCCTGCATACATGCAAGTCAGTGTAAGTGCTAGAACACGGGCCTACATACATGCAAGTCAGTGTAAGAGTTAGGACTCAGGCCTGCATACATGTAAGTCAGTGTAAGAGTTAGAACACAAGCCTGTATCCTGTACGTCATTGTAAGAGTTAGAACTTGGGCCTGCATGCATGTAAGCCAGTGCAAGAATTAGAACACAGGCCTGCATGTATGTAAGTTAGTCTGATAGTTTGAACACAGACCTGCATACATGTAGGTTAGTGTAAAAGTTAGAACACAGACCTGCATACATGAAGGTTAATGAAAGAGTTAGAACACAGACCTGCATACATGTAGGTTAATGTAAGAGTTAGAACACAGACCTGCATGCATGTAAGTCAGTCTGACAGTTAGAACACAGACCTGCATACATGTAGGTTAGTGTAAGAGTTAGAACACAGACCTGCATTCATGTAAGTCAGTCTAATAGTTAGAACACAGACTTGCATACATGTAAGTCAGTCTTATAGTTACAACACAGGCCTGCATACATGTAAGTCAGTCAAATAGTTAAAACACAGACCTGCATACACGTAGGTTAGTGTAAGAGTTAGAACACAGACCTGCATACATGTAGGTTAGTGTATGAGTTAAAACACAGTAGGGCTCAGTAGGAAATAAAAGTGTGAAATTAGTTCAAAGTAGGTCAATGGAAGAAAAAAGTGACAAAAGACAATATATAAAAGGAACAAAGGCTTATTATCCTTTACAAATATAAATTATGAGAAACAAAATTTATAATTTCTTTTCCTATAAGGATTGCAGCAAAGTAAACTTTGAAACCGTGGTGTACATGGATTATAATTTATTCAATCTTGTAAATTATTTTTCATCAGCCCCCCTCTCTTTTTCAACATTCATGTGTGACTAGGTGTAGAAAGAAATTAACAAAGAAAAAATAATCTAAACTGACTTAATTGAAAGTAATCATAAGTATCTTCAATGACGGTCAAGGGTGAAGTACATGGGCATTAAATGCCATCACTCTGCCTCGAATTCATCATTATATTAAATATTAAACAAAGCATCGTCATAAAATTACCACATCAGTGAACAACATTATATGATTGAGATGACAACAGCAACAATAATAACAACAATAATAATAATAATCTGCTGAGAGAGTAAGAAGAGATGAGAAGGATGCTGACCAAAAGTTAAAATATTTTTTTTCTTCAAATTTTACATATCGACTTTTTTCGCAGTTTTAATATTTTACACGATTTAAAAGAAGTCAAAGAGGACTTATGAAAGTTGATGTAATAAAGATTACAGAGCTCAAACAAAATGACAATTGCAAGCATCTCTTTAGCTCCATTTGATACTGTGTGTCTGGATTTTTTGTTTATCTCGTATGACCTTATAGATGATGTGATGATGATGATGATGATAATAAAAACTTTACAAAATATAATTTGTTTTTTCTTCTGCCTGGACTTTTAGTAGTAACTTTAAATCACTTTTTCTTCACCCATTTCATACTGGAAATTGTTACTGAACCCTAACTGTACCCATTTCATGCTGGAAATTGTTACTGAACCCTAACTGTACCCATTTCATGCTGGAAATTGTTACTGAACCCTAACTGTACCCATTTCATGCTGGAAATTGTTACTGAACCCTAACTGTACCTATTTCATGCTGGAAATTGTTACTGAACCCTAACTGTACCCATTTCATACTGGAAATTGTTACTGAACCCTAACTGTACCCATTTCATACTGGAAATTGTTACTGAACCCTAACTGTACCCATTTCATGCTGGAAATTGTTACTGAACCCTAACTGTACCCATTTCATGCTGGAAATTGTTACTGAACCCTAACTGTACCCATTTCATGCTGGAAATTGTTACTGAACCCTAACTGTACCCATTTCATGCTGGAAATTGTTACTGAACCCTAACTGTACCCATTTCATGCTGGAAATTGTTACTGAACCCTAACTGTACCCATTTCATACTAAGAAGCAAGCAAAACTGTTTGCTACTAAGCACAGAGATATGAAAACCAAAACCCAGAAAAAGTGTTCATCATGCTCAAAATGAACACTAAAGATGATATTACAATGCTGTGTCTGTGTATTAAGTAATTCCATGACATTATGATAAAGATGATATTACAATGCTGTTTCTGTGTATTAAGTAATTCCATGACATTATGTTAAAGATGATATTACAATGCTGTTTCTGTGTATTAAGTAATTCCATGACATTAACACTAAAGATGATATTACAATGCTGTTTCTGTGTATTAAGTAATTCCATGACATTATGTTAACTTCTGATTTAGCACATTCCACCTGCCAAACTGTCCATGCCGGTATTTTTTTTCTAATTTTTTTTCTCTTTCTTTTTCTTTTTTCTTTTATCCAAAAAGTTTAGATTTCATGAGGTTACCAATGGAGATTACATGTGCAAAGTGGAGCTTCATCAGTCAACACTGTATGTAGTCTGGAAAAATTAAGTGGAAAATCAGGTATTTTTTGTTCTGTTTTTAAACAAGAAAACTGTTGATGGTGGTACGACCAGATTACATAGCAAGTTATGTGACTCCACAGACAACAGTGACTGAGAAAATGACCTAAATGCTAAGGACAACAAAACTATTGGATCATGAAATTTTGGTCACAATCACCAAGGCTTAGTACTCCGCATGATACATCTAAATACCAACTTATGTGACTTTACAATAGTGTCTGAGAAAATTACCTTTTAAACACAAACACCCAACCGAGAGAAACTGAGCACAACCCAAAGATTAGCACAAATCACTAAACCATGAAATATAGGCCACAATGACCAACTTTTCACTGACATGGCTGTAATACTCCTCAGGATGCAATCACATATAAAGTTATGTGACTCCATAGGCAATAATGCCTTAAAAACTGAGCTAAACACAAAGGTTAACCAACATCATTGGACCGTAAAATATAGCCCACAGTTAACTAATTTTCACTGAAAGTTGAAGTACTCCATATGACACATCCAAGTACCAACTTTTGTGACTCTGTGAACAACAGTGTCTGAGAAAATGACCTTACTTTTTAAAGTAGTGTGTGATACTCCTCAAGATGAAGGTCCCCATTTTACTTCATCAAAATATGGTACAATGCCATCAAATAAGTGATATCTTTGTCTTGGCACACTCAACAGGTGAGACTGGACAGAATCATCAGGTACTAACCCATGGTAATGTTTTTGGTAACCACTCCATGCTGTAAGGCTGGTGAACTTCCTCCATCAGATCCAACCCATCCACAAAGAGAACAAGTGGGGAGGGACATTGCTTTGCTGACTCTGCCAGAATCTCTCCAAATTTTCCAACAATATTCCTGAAAATTGCATTTAAAAATCGTGATTAACATATCTTCAGTACTATGAGTAATGGAAGGTAAAAGAACAATTGATATTTTTAATGAAAATCTCATGTACAAATACTCAAATGCTCTTGACAGAGTATCAAACAAGAATATTTCTTCCAAATATTCCCTCATCAATAAGGAAATTATATGCAATATAGGTATAATGATTTTCATTCTTTATCTATGTTGTGGAAGGTACAGAGTCTATTACTGTTTGAGTATAATGCTTTTTCATTTGGAAAATTACAAACAATGGTGCATTGTATCAAGTGCTCTATATTTTGACCCAAAAACTTACTTGAAATCTTCAGGTACTGTGGTTTGTAGACCAAAACGAGTGTTCAACTCATAGCAAATTCTGCAAAGAGTAGCCAGGATATTAGTTGATCCTGGAGCGGCTCCCACAACATGGGTTAGGACAGTGGCTGAACTTTCACATGACTTTGATTCAATATATTCATGCACAAGAGAGGCCTGTAATATCAAAAAATTTATTTCATTGTCTAAACAAGAGTACAATGAATGAGACATTGTATATGCCTACCCTGTGTTTAACAGTCCTCTATGAAGGCATGGGTAGGGCATCATTGACTCTGGAGATTACTGACCAACTGGTCTCAATGACCTCAACCCTTGATCAACGTATGCAATCTGGAACTAAATTTAATGTGAAGAAACCATTATTTTCTTATTATACTTACTATGACCTTACACTTTAACTCCCAGAATCTATAGCCATCCACATAGTTTGGTCAAGGAACTTGCCCTACAATAATATTTATTCTGCAAAACCCAGTTTGTTTTAGCCACAATGACCTTGTCCTTTGATCTTTTGACCCCAAAATTAACGGGCTTTTTCCATACCATAAGGTCTAGAACTAAGGTTAATATGTCTAAACCATTTTTCTTCTTTCAGTTAAAGTTGACCTTTTGACACCCAAATAAACAGACTTCTTTCTTTCACAACTTGTAAATCATTCACAAACTTTAGTGAATGTACATAGATTATAACTGACACTTTTGTGCAAAAAAACATTTTCTTCTTTCAGTCAGTGACCCTGACTTTTGACCTTTTGATCCCAAAATCAATAGGGATCGTCCTTGCACCAAGTGCAAGCCATTCACAAAATCTGGTAACTTTAGATGGTGGAGAACTTGAGTTATTGTGCAGAAAGCATTTTTCTTCTTTCAGTCACAGTGACCATGACGTTTGTCCATTTGACCATCAGATTGACAGGATTCTTTCTTACCCCAGTTGCAAGCCATCCACAAAGTTTGGAACAGGTCTGTGATGTAGAACTAATATTATTGTGTGGAATAGGAAAAGCTAACAGACAGATGGACAGACAGTCGTAGCAAAATACACTCTGCCAAATGGCAGATATATAAAAAAATGGTAATTTTGCAAATAGAACATTACCTTTTAACATATAAAATTATATCTATTTATAACATAACACATGGACTGACATCTTTGCATACATAGTGCATGTCACACATTGACATAATACTATGTCATTGAGTAATGTCAAGTAACTGCTGTTACCTGACAGACATAATCATAAATTCGTATTAATTTGATTGATGTTTAATGGCACCAATGATCAAGGCTTACACAGCAACAACATACCAGTCTCTAGGTCTAATATACTACACCTGCCCCCAAAATTTGCAATCACAATTTGGATTATTACTGCATCAGCATTAAATAGTATTAATGCTCTTAAAGTAATTATCTGCATTACAATTTGGTTCAGAAACCTTTTCCCCAACCCAAATAAGACAATCTATAGCCTGGACTAAATCATCACACAGTCTAGGCCCAGGGTAATTCAGTCTGGATCACTGGCTCTCCAAGTCTACTAAGACAATCTACAGCCCAGAGTAAATCATCAAACAGTCTAGGCCCAGGGTAATTCAGTCTGGGTCACTGGCTCTCCAAACTAACTAAAACAATCTATAGCCCAGACTAAATCACCACACAGTCTAGGCCAAGGGTAATTCAGTCCATGTCAATGGATCAGCTCATGATCAAAAGGATAACCAACCAGGCTGGACATACTTCTTGTATCTTATCTTTATTTGCTACAGCACAAAAGAGTGCCCAAAGTTGGCAAAGGTTTATTAATGTTTTGAATTAATCGTTGAGTTGACACAAAATTTATAAAACTCATGGCATATGATTTATTCAACTTGTTTAATAAATTGTATGCACACTTATGTAAGCTCCTCTATGTGCATGATATAAAAATAGCGATTTCAAGAGATGGACTTACAGACAGAAAGATGGATGGATGACAGGACAGATGGAAAGTTTGTACAACATCCCTTAAGGATGCACGGGTATAAAAAGAACTACTCCTGATACTGTGTATCTAATATGGTCCATACTTATGGGAAAATTATATAAATATCATATTTTTCCCTACTGTGAAAAACAAACGACATGTTGAGCACACAGGTTCCATTTAATACTATATATACTCACTTACAAGTCATATCCAACTGCAAACATAATGCCCCAGCAGATTTGGGTCTATATAGTATGTTAGGACTAATCAGTTGAACAAACAACCTAGACCCTGATCTGTCAGTGCATTATGTGATGGTAGATCTGGGTCCAAGCTTTTTGCAGTTGGATCCAACTCATACATGAGTATATATGGTATTTTGTCTAACCTGTGAACCATGCTTTGATACATTTTATGACTTTCAAAAATTTAAGCAAAAACTCTAACTCTCAATCTTAAAATTGACAACAACAATAACACTGCTTACAATGCTGATGATGCCATGAAAAGAAAAGCCCATGCTTTATAAAGCTAAGACAATAATCCAAGAGGTCAACAATACATAAGCAAAATATGTACCAGAAGTGCTGATTTGCCTGTTCCTGGTTTGCCATGTAGCATGATAATTCCGGTTCTCAGCTCAGTGATCAGCTTGATGCAGTCTTTGATCATTGTCTTCCTGCCAACAAAAGCATCTCTGTGGCTCTGAACAAAGGCCTCGTGTAGCTGATTGATGTGCTGCTTTTCATCTAAGATGGCTCCCTGAAATGGTCATGTCATGTAAAACACATACTGTAAACAAAGAAACTTCTGCATTTGATTTATCAGTTTTGCAAGTTACGGCAGATTAAAACATCATATCAGCAAAAATGTAAGTTTGCTTTGGACCTATTTAAAAATAAATCCCTGTTAATGCAAGTACATCTAATTGGCCTTGAACTTTTGTCTATAAAACCCGAAGTGGAATGAATAGCTGTGAAAATGTCTAGATTAATTAAGAAAACTCTCGTGAGTTTGTGATTGTAATGTAACTGGTTGGCCAAATGTAAATGCTGTGTCCATTAAACTCATCAAATACTCTTAGAAATGATAACTTGATGAAAATGGTAGAAACATCATACAATAAAGAAATATGCTGAAGTCTGTATTAAAATTTTCAAAAATATGCTTCATAAACAAATTTTTAATTTTTGTAAATCATTTTAGTCTTCCCTGGTGTATAATTAGTGCAAAATCTAGCAACATGAAGCAATATAACAATGTCATGGAGAAATGAAGCATCTGAGCAGTAATGTGCAAACTCAAATGTACTGGACATGAAAACTCCTCAAGCTCATAGACTAAACTCACATGTACTGAACATGAAAACTCCTCAAGCTCATAGACTAAACTCACATGTACTGGACATGAAAATTCATCAAGCTCATAGAATAAACTCACATGTACTGGACATGAAAATTCATCAAGCTCATAGACTAAACTAACATGTACTGGACATGAAAATTCATCACACTCATAGACTAAACTCACATGTACTGGACATGAAAACTCCTCAAGCTCATAGAATAAACTCACATGTACTGGACATGAAAATTCATCAAGCTCATAGACTAACAAAATAACCATTCAATGGCATTCAGCTGGTTTATAATGTATATGTCTATAAAAAAAGCAAATTATTTAGTAAATTATGTTTCTTTCAGAATACTTACCCAATCACATCAACATTTATAATGTATATGTCTATGGAAAAGCAAATTATTTAGTAAATTATCTTTCTTTCAGTATACTTACCCAATCACATCAACATTTATAATGTATATGTCTATGGAAAAGCAAATTATTTAGTAAATTATCTTTCTTTCAGAATGTATATGTCTATGGAAAAGAATACTTACCCAATCACATCAACATTAGTAAGAAGCTCTGCTAGCTCTTGAATCCAGCAATCACGATAAAGACATAAATTTCATCTTTCCTGTCTATATAACATATAGACAAAGGGAAGAAACTCCTACCCATCACCTCCCCTGAACACTGCTTACTCAGTTTTAGCTTGAGCGACACATCAACCAGGATGCTCACATTTGCAGGGAGGTGTGGGAGGGTTAAATAGTAATGTGATTGGGTAAGTATTCTCAAAGAAACATAATCAAATAAAACATTTGCTTTCTCCTTTGAATATGTTCCCTGATTATATTAACGTTAGGGAAATTGGTATTAGGAGGATGCAATGCCAAACATCCTACACCTATCATGGCTACCCTTAGAGGGAAAAAGAAAACTACTGTATTCCCTATATGAGGATAAACTGCACTCCTAACATTAGAAGAAAAAGCTGCCTGAAGGAAAGTAGAGACGTTCCCTCCAATCTGCTGGGGTGGTCCAGTCAACCCAGTTTATGACTGGTTTTGTTATCCTTGTAACTCATCAGAGGGAAAAGTTATGGTTAATGCATTGGTTTAACTAATCACTGTGTCTCATTGGTGTGAGGTTTATATATCCCCTAGCCCCCTAAACTTACGTGTGCAATGCTGTTGTTATCACAAGAAAAGATTTCATGGTAATTAACATCAGCCTCACAAAGCAATGTCAGTTATGGAAAGAGCATGACTTCTCCAAGAGAGTTAAAAATTCCAGCAAAAGACAATGGGATCTAGACATCTAGGTTATCATGGGAGGAAAATAATAAAGAAATAAACTATAATGCCTGGACTCGCATTTAAACATAGATGTTGATCCCTATCTGAATTGTAGAGTGAGTTATTGGTGTATCCCAAAATATTCTCTATTTTATGCTCAAGGTTGCTACTAAAAATTCTGGGTCAGACAAAGTAATTTATATTATATGATATTGGACATCATTTGTCAGATCATGCAGATTGAAGCAAGAGAAGGCTGAGTGTACCTGCCACAGATCATGCAGATTGAAGCAAGAGAAGGTTGACTGTACCTGCCACAGATCATGCTGATTGAAGCTAGAGAAGGTTGACTGTATCTGCCACAGGTCATGCAGACTGAAGCCAGAGAAGGTTGACTGTACCTGCCACAGATCATGCAGACTGAAGCAAGAGAAGGTTGACTGTACCTGCCACAGATCATGCTGATTGAAGCTAGAGAAGGTTGACTGTATCTGCCACAGATCATGCAGACTGAAGCTAGAGAAGGTTGACTGTACCTGCCACAGATCATGCTGATTGAAGCTAGAGAAGGTTGACTGTACCTGCCACAGATCATGCTGATTGAAGCTAGAAAAGGCTGACTGTACCTGTCAACCAATGGCTTCTATTATGTCTCTGAACAAAAATGTTCCGTTTGAACACCAGGCTTGCCGAGATAGCTCCGATTTCATAAGGTGAAAAGTTCATGATGTGTATCTGATCTCCTGAGATCTCAGAGTACGCTGAACGTATTACCCACTTAAGCTATGATGCAAGGACTTGATTGGTTATATCCTCCTTTCCTGGTTTCATGGAAAGAAAGAGGCATTGCTGGGCCCCATGGTCTTGCATCATCACCTCTCTAGACTTATCAATAGAAAAGGGGTGGATGATCATTTTCTGATTGCCTGCTGATGGCAACCTGTTCTTTATTACATGCCCTGGTTGTGTCATAAAGACCACACCCCCATCTGATCTGAACTGGAGATAGTTTGGATCCACTGAAAGGGCATGCAACTCACTTTTCCTGCATTCTACACTTTTCCTGCATTCTAAAGCTAGGGCTATCAGAAAACACATATTGTATGATAGCAGTTTCAACACGGTTATGCCTAAGGGTTCAAACTGATCCGAATTTAGCCATGTCAGTACCCATAACAGATTCAATTTTGGAAACAGAGTGAGAGATTTTGGACTATTCAAGTCAAAATTGGCTAACAGGTCTGATAAATCTTTATTGTGACTAACATTGGCTCTGCCATGATGCCTAATGTAACTGAGATCATGGAGCAGTAACCTTTGATTGTAACTGGGGCTAACTTCTCCTCAAAAAGCCAGAAAAAAGTTAGCCAACTGAGGGACTGAGGAGCTCAACAGAATGCTGCTGTTGACGTTGCATCAGACCTGCCAACCCTAACAAGACCTTTTCAGTAAGGCAGTCAATATTTTTCTACAAGTTAGACCAATTTTCAGTAATGTGTATTGAAATATCATGTATTGCTATTGTCAACTTGGAAAACATGCATTAAAAAAGTTCAGAAGTGTGATCTGAAGCAGCGAAAGTAAACATTATGTACAACCGAAAAGTTTGTCAAGTACACTTAGATCTTAAATACCTCCAGTAGTTTCAGAAGCTGCAGTTGCAAACCCCATGGAGCTCATTGGCTTCTTGCTATATCTCTGAACTTGACAAAATCATTTTTTATTTTAATTTCATGTGGTGATGGCAATCATCTCTCCTGCCATGAGACATACTCAAATCAACACAACATGGTGTCCAACAAACATAATTGTTACCTTTCCTGCTTATTTCCAAAGAATCTGATTATTCCATTTTATACTTCTGTGCTGGTTGTTTAAACTTTTAAGAGGCTGCCCCTTTCACCTTCAACATGTGTTCATTTGTTGGATGACATTTTGAGAAAATGCTATAAGCAACAGCTTGATCATGCAGACATTTTGCAGAAAAACATGGACAGATTAAAGTATGTGAGGTACTCTTGTAACGTTTGTCTGGTTCCCTGACCAACTCCGCTGACTCTAATGTGAAATCCAGATCCAGACCCGGATTTGACCGCAATGATCATATTTTTTGCTATTATTCCTAAAGTCCATAATTTAAGGGTCATTTTAGTAAGAATTACAGTCAAATCTAAGGGTTGGCAGATCTGTTGCACCAGTCCCTGAAAATCTGCCAATTTTCCTCATACACCTTTAAAGTGGAGGGCTTCTAGTTCATGATATTCTCTCCATGACCAAAGGCTTAAATTCTTTCCTCCACAGGGCTCTTCTGACAGGAGCCAGGTGTGAAGGAATAGTCTGTCCAGGCAAGGGTGAAACACCTGAGACCTCTGTTTTTTGGCAGGTTGTCTCGGGGGGGGGGGGGGGGTCTCCTGGAAACAACTATTGCTAGACTGAGCAGATTGTTCACCCAAGACTTTCCCACCTTAGAGGGACTATCATAATCAATTTGCATTTGTGCCTCATTTTCTGAATTATTTTCAGTACCAGGACCAGTAGGGGTCGCTGGATGTAGGCATAGTCCCCAAAACATGCCCAAGTGACTGAAAGTGCATCCATGGCCCAGGTTTCTGGATCAAGGACTGAAGAAATGACAGTGGAAAGTTTCTTGTAATGGACACCACAACAGTGTCCAAATTGGCTGAAAGATCGATGGGTGGATGCATCATTCTCTATGAAGAGTCTGGTCCCTTTTCAACAAAGAATCAGCCAGGGATATATCTGACTTGGACTGTTATATTCATTTGTGGACTCCAGTGCAGAAAGTCCCAAACCAGGATGCATACATCTGGTGATTTCAACCCCCTCCCCATTTTAAGAGGTAAGCCACCACTGCTGAATTGTCCGTCATAATGAGGACTACCTTTCCGTATAACTTATCCTTCCAGAAATGAAATGTGTTTGCTATGGCCATCATTTCTAAAAGACTGAAGTGAAGCAGTAACTCTTATGGCCACCAGTGGCCAATAATCATGGTAAAACTGGTCAACAGGTGGGCTCCCGAACCATATGAAGTGGTGTCCATGCAGATTGAAAGCTCCAGTAAGGGTTTTTCTACAGGAAATGCTGTCAGGAACCATTGTTTGTTGCGCCACTGATGCAGGAAGGATACTATTTTGGTCATGATCCTGATTTGTTGATCAAGTCAACTGGAAAAGAGTGCCACTAGGCCAGCAAAGCTATCTGCAAAGGGCATGTAAACAGGAGCCAAGAAGAATAAAATCTGCTGCTGCATTGAGAAGGGTGACGAGTTGTAAAAACTCCATTGCAGAAATCCACTCCCTGTCAAAGATCAACTCCGTTAGCTCAATAATCGGTGTCACACATACTTGAGAGAGGCATCCAAGATTGAGGTTGGTAAAAAATTACATGCCCAGGTGGACAAAATGTTGGGATGGAATAAGGTCTGACTTGTCCAAATGGACTAGAAAACCTAAAGGAGTCAAAAGGGCCAAAAGATCATTTCTGCCCTTTACCAAAGATAAACTTACACCGTGCTTGTGGAGGATGTCATTGAGATAAGCTGCAGTTGCTGCTGATGTGATCAACAGGAACAGAGTAATGACACATTTGATGACCCTGGGAAATGCCCATGGACTGATATTGAGACTGAATGGAAGAGCATGAAATTGGAATATAGTTCCTTGGATTCCAAGTTGAAGGAACTGGCACAAATGGTTAGGTTTAAACTGACTGCAAATTCGTCCCTTTTAACTGAAAGTCTGACTTATTATGCCACCTCCATTTTTAACCATATTGTGCCTATGTACTTGTTGAGCTGGCTGAGGAATTATTTCCACCATCTGCTTGTCGAGTAATAACCTGATTCCCTTCTGCAAAATGTATGCCTTCCAACAACGAACACCCTCACTACCATGTTGGAGCACAAGATCAGAATAAAAGGAAGTCCACAACTGCAACAAAATTCACATAATTATCAAAAAATTAAAAAATAATGATTGCAATATGTAGTCAATACCTTTACACTCAATATTATACAGACTTTGTTGATGGATCATTGAAAACCCTGGTGATATTTATTGGATTTGAGAGGCACAGGATACAATGCTGACTGTATCCAGCAAAAGCTAAATTGAGTAAAATACCATGGTAATGGGTAGGAGTTTCTTCCCTTTTTCAATATTTTAAATAGATGAGAAAGACAAAATTTGTGTCTTTTCACAATTGCTGGATTCGAGAGGTAGAGGACCTTCTTCTTAATGTTAATGTGATTGGGGAACATATTCATAGGAGAAACTAACTTTTAGAGTAAATTATGTTTCTTTTATAATACCTGATCATAAAATGCTAGGAGTACATCCACTACTTCGCAAATCCAGCCCTTGCAAGCCAAAAAAGATGTTTGCCATGTTGTGGCTTGTTTTAGCAACATAAGTGATCAAAGTTCATCTGCTTGCAAAGGTGAAAGTCAGACAAGAATGGCCTCCCCTTGGATAGAGAGACTGGCACCGAATCCTGTCAATGATCAATTACTACTGGAATGGATGTACACACTCTTCCAGGGATGTAACTATGGGAAGGGCTTGGAAGGGTGTGCCCTTATTATAATCTGGTAATTATTATCTCAAAGAAAACACAAACAATTTTACTCTAAAAATTGGTTTCTCCTTCAAACATGTTACCTGGGCATAACACATTAGAAGAACAGGTAAGAGGCAGAGGGAGTTATATCCCCTTATCCCGGAAGTTGACCCTGTCTCTCCTAATGTATTTGAAGCAGCTATGAGACACACAGGCAATTTGGAGACAAATTTTCACACCTGCAAATCCAGCAGCAGTAGAATAATTCAAGCGATTATGAAGCTGTTGAATGACCTGGGAAGAGAGCCTGTTTTTCTGTTGGTATAGGTCCCACCAGTTCAAACTGAGGTCTCTGGGATGATAGGTCTCTGAGGTAAAAGATAGAGAATGTTGTCTCTGAACTCTATCATATGACTTGGATATCAGAAAAGGAGCAGCTGTGCTCAAATGCAATGCTAGTGCCAACTGCCCTAACCTCGTGAGCCAATATATTAAGAAATGTATCTGGTCTTGGGTTAGTTCATTGTAGGCTGAGCAGATAATCCATCATATCCAGGATGATAATACCTAGGTGGACATATAGTCCCTTCCTTCTTTAAGTGGTAAGAATAATCAAGATCTCCCTCTTCTGATTGGCTTGGTTTGCTTTAGGTACTACACAACCCTAACAGGGTCCTGCAGACACCCCTGGGTTAAAGGATCTCAAGAAGACTGCAGTTTCAAGACAAAGGACTGATTATCCATGAGCGGGAGCTTATTCTTTGCAATGAAAGCAGGAGCCATCATAAGTGAAACCAAACCATCCTAGTGGAGCTGCAGATAGTTTGGGTCACTGATTCTGCCTGCTGTAGGTAAAGCAATTAGGAAGCAGGTTTTGTACAAGAGGTGAAAGGTGAGTCATGAAGGCTTCAGACAATGGTTTGAAGGATGCCTTATTTAACCACATTAGAACCCATGGAAATTTCCATTTTGGATAAAGGACAAAAGCCTTCAGTCAAGACAAGTCAAAGTACACAAAAAGGTCTGGCCTATATTTGCCCTTCAATGAAGGTGAAACATCTGAGATCATGGAGCAGTGGCCTTTGATTGTGATGATTGCTAACTTCTCTTGAAAAAATCACAGGAGAAAGTACCTCTGTGGTATTGAGGCTTTTAAGGGAGAGATGTGTTTCTGCTTGCATCACCGGGAGAAAACCTCCCATTTCCCCTCATATGCTTACAAAGTGGAGTCTTCTTGAAATGTTGGACAAGATGGGATGAAATCGGATTTGTCCTTGTTGACAAGAAATACAAAGTGAAGCAGAAGAAGAACAAGGGATTTCATATCTTGATATAAAAGAGTGTCATCCAGGTAGTTAGATGTCATCATCATGGTGGTTGTTTGGAAGTGTGACTCTCAGTGGGGCTCTTGCTGTATGGGGTTAGGCTGGGGTTAGGCTGTGTTCATCCTAATGAAAAATAGCTTTCAAAACGAAGTTGAGAATTCTTCATATTGCTAAGAGATTCTAAACCAGTTGTTGGATGTCAAGGAAGGACTTTTGGTCTACATGCATGCACAGAGAAAAGTTTTGACATTCTCTACCCTGCAATGAGACTTTAATGTGAAAAACCAGTGTCCTATATAAATAAAGTTGGATTGCTATTTGATGGGAGTTGTCAACATTTGGACTTTGGAGAAGCCTTTCCAAGCAATATAATCTGTCAGTGACTCAAATTGTGGAAGTTTTCTGAATGATGGCTGGTCTTTCTTGACTAAGAGGTCAACAGAGGTGGGAACTCTGTACACAGCCATAGATGGAGCAGGCAGAGGCAACCAGAACTCTGGATGCAGAAGCAGGAAAACCTCTTCAGTTAATGCATGGAAAACTGACTCTTCTCTGGACATCAATGCAATGGATATGATGTTAAGTAGGTTGTGTGGGACAGTAAACAAAACTGGGAGTCTGTCAATGCTGGCACATGATTATGTCCAGCTGTTCAATCAATGTGTATTGTCGATGTTCCAGGACTTGTACCAGGCACCTGGGAATGGATCATCACTTTAGTTCTTAACAGATCATGACAGAGCTGGATTCGGTTATGGAACTTACAGCTCACATTGCTTCCATTAGTCTGGTACTGAACAGTGTGAAACAGTTCACCGATTCCAATGCTGGTTATACAGGTTGTCCAGGTTATAGCCAGGGCTGGAATTGGCATAGCTGGATGCTGGGCACTATCTGTGTCTTGAAGCCAGGACTGGGTATACTGGGAAAAAAGATCACCATACCCAGTTCTGGAAGTCAAAGGTGTAGGTCAAGGCTGTGAGTGAATTTGTGTGGTCTGCAGCCAGTTGGTGACTGGTGCCAAAGTTGGGTACAGGGTATCCTGTGAAATATCACCATAGCCAGTACCTGGGCATATCTGTATTGATGGTATATCCTCTACTGGTCCAGCTGGGCCACCATAGCATGTTTGTATTGACCCAATAGGCAGTACCCTGAATATCTGTTCTGTTTGTGGCAGTGAGGGCAACAACAGGGTTGGTGCTGTGTGAGAAACTTGTGATAGCCAGAATTTAAATTTTTTATTTTGCATGGGTGAATTTTCCACCTTCATGGATTCAGTCAAAAGGAAATTGTCAATGGAGGTGGCATTAGTGGCGAGACTGATGACATCACATGCTTCTTAACCTTCTCATTCACCCGAATTACTGTTTGGCAGTGATGGTTGCCCATGCATTCTCAGACCAGCAGAATCACACTTTATATCTATAGTGTGTTTTTGCTTCCATACAATTTATTCAAGTAGAGTGGTTATCTTTAGTCAGCTTGAAATGCTTGCACCTCATGCATTTAATCCTGTGCATTGTTATGGAACTAAAAATCCAAAGGTGGCAGGTTCGATACTCGTGTGTGTCCTTGGGAAAGACATTTAGCACCCATTTCCTCAGAATCAGAGATGCTGCCAGGATTTTATCTAAAAAGGGGAGCTCCCCTTGTCACCAAAATAAGGGGAGGAGTAGAAAACAATGAGGGGGAGGAGGAAACAGCCATAGTTCAATATTTAACGAACACATACATATCCATCGCTTTCTTTCTTCCTGCTCTATTGAAATCAAAATCCTCAAAAGATGTTTCCTCTAGCTGTATTAACATTAATTTGTTGACCACTGAGCTTAATTTGTTCCTCATCTGTGTATGAATATTGTTCTGTGCTGAGAACCCCCCTTTCACATATGCATAGCTAGCTAAGCCAGCTTGAACAAGTTGGAAAACTGTTCTTTATTGCTTTTATGTACAATTTTCAACAGCTCATAGGTGTTGTCTCTTGGATATCTCTGCTCCAAAATAAAATTTCGCACTAACAAGAGCCCTGCCAAAGTCTCACTTTCTTGTATCAGTGTTTTGCTGACTACTATACCAGATTTCTTATCTGTTCCACAATGTTGTGTTATGGTTTTAAGTCCATCAATGCCATAGTCAGCTTGTCCAGACAGAGGTATTTTGATCAAAAATAGATATCCTTACTTTTTAATTTCTTTTTATATTAAAAATCTTCATATATATTCAATTTATCTTAGTGTACTATGTAGTTTTTTGAAGCACAAGATCCCTCAAGGTGGAATTGTTTAAGAAAAGAAATGAAAATTGCACTCTACTTTTAAATTGCCTGTATTTTAATTAGGCTAAGTATTCTGCATTTTTATACATTTAATATCGAAATACTGCTTCACAGGGGGTTGACCTGCATGCCATCTGTTTTTGTCCATCCAGCATGTACATCGGACTCGTATTCAACATTAATTTCTTGTTCAAAATTACTCACTGTTATTTCCTTTAACACTTCCTGGGCTCCAATAATCTTATATACTTCAAAACTTTAAAAATCATTGTCATCATCGCTATCATCAGCCGGTATTCACCAAATCAAATTGTCATCTGAAGATGAACCATGTTGGGAATCAGCCATTTTGGATTTTGTAGGAGTCCTAATTTTAAACATGCATTTGTAAAATGTCCTTCTTGAATGCAATGTTCAACCTTGACAATGCATGTTCCAGGGCCCAATGTGCAAATAAAATTTAGTTTAACAACCTTTCATGTCAAGCCAAAGTACTCAGATGTGTAAACAGTTGCCTACCAGAAAAGACAGATAACGAGACAAGCACCAAGACCTCTATTGGCGGCATGACATATGCCGTGACAAGCACTTTAAGGGTTAACAGTTAAATAAAAAAGAGTACATTTGTATATGTGTGACTTTAAACTAATTTGCAGAAGTTCTCATGCATCACTGCTTCCCAACTGTGCAAATTCATATAAATTTTGCACGATTCGCGCACTCGCACACTCTGGCAGCATCTCTGCAGCATGATATTGCCAATACTGTGTTGAAAGCACCCTTAAAAACCAACCAACCTGTCCATAGTGCTGACACCTGTAAATAGACAGATCAGAACAAGGCATGCACCGGTGAAATCAATCAAGCCTCTCACTCAACTTACTGTGAAGGGGACACTATGAATAAACAAAATAGCCAAAGGAAATTACAGAAATGATCTTATCACATGTAATAATGAGAGAGAAATCACAAATAGGATTAAGTACTGAGCTGAATTAAAAGTATTATAGACCATAGGACACATAATTATGCTGGCACCAACAAGTGTATCATATGATAAAGTATTATAGACCATAGGACAGATAATTATGATGGCACCAACAAGTGTATCATATGATAAAGTATAATAGACCATAGGACAGATAATTATGATGGTACCAACAAGTGTATCATATGACAAAATGTTATATAAACCATAGGACAGATAATTAAGATGGCACCATTAAAAGTATTATAGACCATAGGACAGATAATTAAGATGGCACAATTAGAAGTATTATAGACCACAGGACAGATAATTAAGATGGCACCATTAAAAGTATTATAAACCATAGGACAGATAATTAAGATGGCACCATTAAAAGTATTATAGACCATAGGACAGATAATTAAGATGGCACCATTAAAAGTATTATTGACCATAGGACAGATAATTAAGATGGCACCATTAAAAGTATTTTAGACCATAGGACAGATAATTAAGATGGCACCATTAGAAGTATTATAGACCATAGGACAGATAATTAGGATGACACCATTAAAAGTATTATAGACCATAGGACAGATAATTAAGATGGCACCATTAAAAGTATTATAAACCATAGGACAGATAATTAAGATGGCACCATTAAAAGTATTATAGACCATAGGACAGATAATTAGGATGGCACCATTAAAAGTATTATAGACCATAGGACAGATAATTAAGTTGGCACCATTAGAAGTATTATAGACCATAGGACAGATAATTAGGATGGCATCATTTTAAAAGTATTATAGACCACAGAACAGATACTTAAGATGGAACCATTAAAAGTATTACAGACCATAGGACAGATAATTAGGATGGCACCAACAAGTGTATTGTATGACATATTATAGATCATAGGACAAATTATTAAGATGGCACCATTAAAAGTATTATACCCCATAGGACAGATAATTAGGATGGCACCATTAAAAGTATTATAGACCATAGGACAGATAATTAAGATGGCACCAACAAGTGTATCATATGACATATTATAGGCCATAGGACAGATAATTAAGATGGCACCAACCAGTGTATCGTATGACATATTATAGACCATAGGACAGATAAGTAAGATGGCACCAACAAGTGTATTGTATGACATATTATAGACCACAGGACAGATAATTAAGATGGCACCAGCCAGTGTATCGTATGACATATTATAGACCATAGGACAGATAATTAAGATGGCACCAACAAGTGTATTGTATGACAAAGTTAGAAAACTAATATGTAATATTCATCTATGAGGAAGATAGAGTGAGAAATAAAAATAGCTGAAATGTACTTCCCTGAAGTGAGAAAACTAAAACAAATTTTTAAACTGATGGAAAGGCACAAATGAATTTAGTATTTGCAAGGCATTGAGAAAGAGCGCGCTAACAAATCATGAGTGGAAGTAGTAACTGGTGAATGACAAGATTTGCACCAATCCCTCTATTTATGGAGCGATCACTCTAGTCTGACTTACACCATGGCAAGCAGATTACCTATAAGCTCTTCTCTTGCTATAACAAGCCACAAGACATGGCAAACTATTTTTTTAGCTTGGTAGGGATGTATTTGCAAGGTAGTGGATGTACTCCTAACATATTATGATCAAGCAATGTATTTGAAGAAGAAATTTGTGATATTCTTTGTGACACTATACAATACCTCATCTGGGTGGATCTTCTGTATGGCTGTCCACAAGTTGTTGATCACACGAGATCCAAACTGTTCCAACCCTTTCACAATGGGTTTGTCATCAGCAACACCTCCCCAAGAGCATGGGTATCTACAATAAGTATCAGATAAACATTAACAATATAGCAGAATTCCTTCAATTAAAACCTTTAGTTATTCAATTATCATTTTCTGTTAAAACTATTCACATGTCTATCACACTTGCAATCAATCATGATAGTGCAATATGCTGATCAATGTAAAGAAATGATTAAGAGTTTGCATGAAATCCCTCAATTAATGAAAAACAGTTCATTTGTTTCGCAATAAATGTGTGCTGTGTATATATAACATTTTGTTGAATCTACTCCTTATCTTATGTCTCATTTGAAGGGATGTTCTTATCTGCACACAGGCATGCATTTTTGCTTACATTATTATGTGCCACTTGGCAATCAGTAAAAGTCATCAATGTTCTCATTACCAGAAGAATTGTCATGTTTCCTGTTTCATTTTTTAATGAAAAGATTATCATGAATATCCATCAGATTAAATATGAAATAAAACAATCCTAGTGTAAATTCATTTAGTTTTGAGGGTATCAACATTCATGATTTTGCAAATAGTGACATTTTTTCATTGGTACTAAAATTTGTGGATTGGGGTAAGAAACCTACCCTTTCTACAGAAGGATTATTGGTAATACAATCTGTGGATTGGGGTAGGAATCCTACCCTTTCAACAGAAGGATTATTTGTAATAAAATTTGTGGATTTGGGTAGGAATTCTATTCTTTCAACAGAAGGATTATTGGTAATACATACATGTGATTCTACTGGCGGTAGGTCAAAAATACCATTTAAAGGCCGTCTACTGCACATACCATTTAGTAGTTCAAATCTACCGCTTTTGAAAATTAAAAAAAAAAAAAAAAAAATTTATAAAATAAATCCAAACACTGTATTATTTTTATGGATTCTATCAACACATTAGAGAAACCAGCCAAAACCAGTCTACTGGGGACCGGAAATGTTCCACCAGTACAATGACCGGTGCAATGATGCGTGACAGAGCAATAGGATTAGAATTGTTAAAGAACAGCTGACATGTGTACACAGCAAGCCACTAATTGATTACCTTATTGTTGGATTTGAGGAGTTTAAGGCCAAATGCAGGATGGGTTTTTTTTAGGTGTTATAAGTAATAAAGGGATAAAAGGTGGTCCATGAAGTCTTCTGAGCCTTTGATGAAAATCAGCCGAACCTTAGCGTAGGGGAGATAAAATGGAGAGACTGACCATAAAAAATGATTTTGGCAGAGACACTAGAGTAAGTATTTTGATTTTTGTCTTGTTTAATTGTTATTGTATTGTTAAAAATGTTTTAAGAGGACAACTCTCACATTTTTGTTCAATTTATATCAAAATGCCAAAACATGTGCTTTCTCCCAATGCTAAGAAACCACCAGCTAAGAAATATTACAAGTTCAACAATGCTTGGATATCAGAGTTTAAGCATGTGCAGGCGAGTAGAAAAGGTCCTGACTTTGCATTGTGTGTTTTAAAGGTATGCATCTTTTGTATTTCATAAACTATTTGAAGTTTTCATGCACATAAATTAAGTTCAAGCCCTAGATAAAATATATCAGTTAAAAATATATTACAAGATAATGAATTTTTAAGTTTGGATAAATTATTCATAAAAGCATACATCATGTCTTTTTTTTTCATTTTTATTTCAAGTCTAAATCAATCTTTATTTTGTTTTATTTACAGTGGTGAAACTTTCAAACAGATTTTTGGATCTGAGCCATAAAGAGGAAGAAGTCTTTGAGAATAAGGCTCAGGAATACATCCCAAGTCCAAGTCAGAACTTCCTCCTCGGGGTGAACATAGCTTGGAGGAGAATTGGAGAGTAGTCAGCAACCTTACAAAATCAGTAGCAGGAAAAGTGAAGTTAGAACCTTTTTGTAGGCTGAATGTGGTTGTCCTGTCATTACCAGATT
Organism: Margaritifera margaritifera; assembly: GCA_029931535.1. Classification (NCBI taxonomy): domain Eukaryota; kingdom Metazoa; phylum Mollusca; class Bivalvia; order Unionida; family Margaritiferidae; genus Margaritifera; species Margaritifera margaritifera. The sequence goes on from JAQPZY010001597.1 coordinate 3,024,091, forward strand.
CTAATGCTGATACTGAGAGGACATTCTCCATTCTTCACAAAATACAAAGTGATTCAAGCGGAAATCTGGATCAGTGAACTATTGAGGGCCTGTTAAGTGTGAAGTTTAATAATCACAATGAATGTCATTAGTGGTCACTTGACAATGATCTTGTGAATGAAACTAAAAATGCTATTGGATTTTATAAAAGAAAATTCTTTGCAGTGAACTATCAGAGAAACAACTTTTCCTTTTTCATTATTTGACCATATGCTGACTTGTATTAATTATTATTGTAACATTTTCCATTGAAATCTGAATCTAATTCATGTTCAAACTTGCTGTTTTATTATAGTATGAAGAGAATACATATTATGGCACAAAAAAACCCACTTGTTTTATTTTCCACCCCCCTGAAACGTAAAATTTATGCCAATAAAAAATCAACTGGTTTAGAGGCCAATCTACTGATCAAAATTTGTAAATCTACTGGTTTGAAATCCTGGTTCTGTCACATGTATGTAATACTATTTGTGGATTGGGGTAGGAATTCTATTCTCTCATCAGGATTGCTGTTCATTGGGTCTCTATTATTTCGGGGTATGTACCAACCATAAAAATTGATACTTCATGAAAAATAATGAAATTATAGAATATTTAAGACTCATATTTATATATTTTACCAACAAATATTCCTATAAAAAATGAGATAAAAAATTGATGTAAGATGCATACATTTTGTCATCTTCCAAATATCTGAGCTAAACATTGTTTTAATACCTAAGAATCATGAACATTTAACTTACGACTCAAATATTTCCAGTCCACTGTTCCTAATTCTGTTCTTCAATTCCATCATCTTGGACTTGCTAAACTCATTCTCCGAACAAAAATCTGGAAGGAATTCTTTTGGTACATCCCTGAAGAACAAAAGCAGTATCATTAATAAATACTTGTGTTTCCCTTTTTCTCTAAATTATTTTATTTTTCAAACTAATAATTCATTGATAAAATGCTAAATTATATATTCCTGCAAGTTTCATCTTCTGAAATTGACTTCCTTTTGTGATTACCTTATTTCATGTAATTTTTCATACACAAAAAAAAAATGTTCCCCCCAAAGTACGAAAAATGTGTAAAAACATTTATTAAAATATTAGGGAAGTTATCATGTACAAAAAAATAAAGGATCTGACACTGAGAACAACTCCAAAAATATTGATATGATTGTCAATATTAATTTCACATGCATCCATTGTAATTGCTCTAAAACATAATGCAGAAGCTGTGGTGGTTCAATAGTTAGCAAGCTGGACTCATGTCTGAAAGGGTGCAGGTACAAATCTGACCATCGGATCAGACCAGGTCAGCTACCATGGTGTATCCATGCAAGACACTTTACTCCAATGATCTCAGCACTAAATTACCTACATGTGTTGCTGTACCATAAAACACCAAACCAAGCCAAACCAAACTTACCATATGCTATTTTAATTTGCTTATGTATCTTTGTATTGCAATAGGTAAGTTCTCAAATGGATAACTTTGACATGGATATAGGTATCCCATTATCACACATATATTCTTACACCACGTGATCCAAATAAATTATGCCCTGACAAGATATATATATATAAAAATATATATTAGCCCTACTTCATGCCATTTTGCTCGATGTGCCATACTTAAATTGTCACCCGTTTAGCTGAAACTTTTGTCAGCAGAAAACAGTAGGCATTGATTCATAACTTAGAAACTGTTCACAGCCCCAACCTTAAAGTACATACACTTACTTGACATTACATAGGGACATACTTTGTGCAGTTAGAATGGATTGCTGGGTCTGTACTTGCCCCTCCTTGGCCCTGCCTTTGGAGTCATGACTAGGAAACCATTGAGATCCCCACTCAAGAGAGCTGCAATACTGGTTAATTAAGGTGTTGGACTCATGACCAGAAAATTGTGGATTCAATTCCCTCCATCTGATCAGCCTGTATCCTCATTAATATGTGAGGATCTCAAGCGTACATAGCAAGTCTGATCAAAATCTGTTCAGAAATATGGTCTCTAGAGTGCTGACAAGCTCAACCAATCAGATGCATGATCACCTCATTAATCTGTGTGGATGTTGCTCAAAATAAAATTCAAAGATCATGACAATACAAGCATACATACCAGGTGGTCAGAAATATGGTCTCTGGAATGCACACAAGCTCAGCCAATCAGATGCAAGATCACCTTATTAATATGCTTTAATGTTGCTCATAACTGATCTCATCTAAGATCTTCATGTTATAAGTTTACCACATATAATCAAAATATGGCCTCTAGATTGTTCACAAGTACAGCCAAGCAGATGCAAGATAATCTCATTAACATGTATGGATGTAGCACATAACGGAACTCATCCAAGGTCTGGATAATATAATCTTACTAACCAAACTTGATCAAAATCTGATCAGAAATGAAGTCTCGATAGTTTTCACAAACAAGTGTTGATCCACGGATGGATGACAGATGCATGGCCATATAACATAAGCTCAACTGGCCTTTAGCCTTTGGCCAGGTCAGTAAATAATACATACCATACTCTTTGAGTTTCAAATTTAAATATTCACAATATTTATATCCATATGTACTCCACTATGTTTAAATCCCTAAAAGAATCATATATGCTTTATTGTTTTCTCTGACAGTGAAACATCTACATTCACACCAAAAAAGATTATCCTTAATGGTAAGTGCATTTACACTTCCTGTAGCTAGACAGCATTGGGTCTCTCATCTCTACCCATGCCAAGACTAGTTGTTACACTGTATTTAAAGATTTAACACTTCTGTTGGTGAGTACAAAGGTGTCTCTGGTTATGAAACTTACAAGAGTAGCACCTAGCATTACACCATACCATCTATATTAACATAGATGCAAATCATTAAAAAAAACAAAGAAAAGTTGAAAATATATACCAAGCCGTACATGTCCAAAAGACTAATTCAAATAAATATGTTGATTAGTAAATAGTGTTAACTACTTTAAGAGTTAACCTCAATATAAATTGCACTATTTGCATTAAAATATAAATATCCAAAATTTTTAAAAGCACTTATACAAACCTCAAATATATTTGAAATCAAGAGGTCACTGTAACAAACGTAATATTTATTTACTCGCCTGCTAGTGTCATGACATTACAGATGTGAACTGTGTCAAGATGAATTAACACAAGCTTACATATTTATACTGATAAATCAACAGTAAAACTGAACATACATGCTAGTCTGTTGATTCCTGATTGTTTCCCTGACTGTTTTCACTTATAAGGGGCTTCGATTTCTATAACACAAAGTTCATGTGTACAGAATCATCACTCTGCTGTAAAGAAAATGACACTGACTTGCTTACGACAATGAAACCATATTACAATTTGCATTTGGATTTGCAAAATGGAATACCTGAATTTGTCAACACTTCATCTAAATTTAGCTCTCTATGAAGGATGCTGGTATGTATTATTTTCATGAGACAGGAAAGATGGATACGTGATAATTTAGATATTCAAAAAGGAAAAAGTTCCCGTAGTGATTTCAGTTTAATGTACATTCTACTGAAAAAAGCAACTACCTTTTTTTTTACACACTAATCTTGGAGAGAAATTACTACAATAAATATGCATAATTGATCTTCCAATTTTAAACATCAGTTTTATGTAAAAATTAAAATTTTCAATAATAAAACAAATTTCTATGTACACAAAAATGATTATCATTTTTATGGATCAACTGAGTATGAGCAATTAAAAGATACAAAAAATTATATGAATTATGGTAGGCCATCAATGACTTGGCACTGAAACTCTGCAAACAACTGAATATTCAATATTCCAATTGCCAAATCTGTTGTTGTAATTAATATGAATTGCAATCTGAACATTTTAATTGCCTTTGGCAATTATGATGATTGCTAGCACCAACACCGACATATTTGTGTAACAAACGTATATCAAAGAAAATTGTGGGTGAATTTTTGAAATTTTTCCCTAAAGTATATAAACGCATGATTTAAAGGAGTCAAGATTTAGGGGATATGGGGATATAAATTGCAGGAAATATGCAATCCCGTGCTCAAGATGCAACACTGTATATCACCTTATCAATATACCAAAGAATACAATGTTTTTATATATATAAATATATATATATATATATATATATATATATATATATATATATATATATATATATATATATACAAGTTTATATAAATATAACGACATGCCTGTGATAACTCAACTCATCTGCATCTCAGACATTCTGTCACTCCATTGCATTGCATTATTTTGCCCACCAAATACTACAAATGCATCCATAATGGTCACTGTCTGAGTGGACACAAGATTTAATGCCCATCTCCAGTCTGTTATTTGTATGCAGACACTGACTGAACTTAACATTTTCTTGCAGTCAGACTGGTTCATGCTTGAATGCATTTGGCGGTATGTAAAGCAAACTGAAAACCTGTCAGTTTTCTTGAAGCTTATTATATATCAAGGATACTCTTAGTAATGTGGCAAGTTATAGATTGAGATATTAAAGATAATACAGTTATGACTGTATCGAGGTACACACTGAGTTCAGGTGACTGATAACACTAGGACCATCAACTTCCAATGCTGAAATGTAATGTGACTTCCAGCCTGCCCAACTAAACCCCCAAAATTTCAGAATAACATGTTCCCATGGACATGAGCAAGAGTTCCTTGAAGGGATTGATGCTCAACTGGCTGAAAAGAATTTCCAAGAATCCACATGTCCTTTTTTATTTTTTTTTAACTGCTAAGTATTGCAACTATCTCATATCTTTTAGAAACTCCAACAAACCAAATTTGGTAAAAAAATATTTTCTTAAATTTCACGTTCACAAGACATTAGTCCGATAAATCAGCCCCCCCCCCAAATCTGTGTTGATACTGATGGACTATTTGTGATTCTGATATCACCTATTCATAAAATCAAGGAATTGTTTGCAGACAAATCTGTCCGCAACATATCGGTGTACATTTTAGACACTTACTGGTATTTCTAATGTCTCTTGAGCTACCGTCGGTTGAAGGGTCCTTTTGGCAATATGTACAGAATATTCTGGATCAAATCCTATGTTTGACAACTTGTAAATCCACATGGAATAACACAACCCTATGTCCTGTGGCCATTTTGAATTTTGTGGCAACATATGGCTGTTTCCAAATACTGGTAAGTATCTAAACTGTATGTGGTCATATTCCAGAAAGATTTGTATGCAGCAAAATTACACATTTTAATGAACAGGTGACATCAGACCAACAAATCATCCATCAGTATCAACACAGATTTGGGGGGATGATTTATCAGACTAAAAAGGCACATGTAAGTGCAGTCCAAATTCTTTGCCAATTTTTTTGGTTAAATCTAAAATTAATTTGGGGGGGGTAGTTATTTAAGTGGTATCATTCATGGTATTCTTCAGATATATCCACAAACTGGAACTTTGATAAAAAAACAATTCATACTTGTTTGTGTTATCATGCTCACAAGCCAGTACAGCTAAAAACCAGAGTCAAGACCTTTTACCTTTAAATCAATGTAAGTGTTTTAACTATCAACTTGTTCATTGGGATGCAACTAAATACAATGTCTGGTCAAAATTTACTTGCATATGTACAAGTCACTGTATTCACAAGCTCAGGGAAGTACAAAAATGCAAGCAATGACCTTTGACTTGACCCCAAGATCAATGAGGTTTGGTTATTAAAACTCCTTCACAAAAGTGCATATAATGCTGTTGAACATTTCTGCACCATTTTCATTCAGAAGTATACAGTTTAAGTAAAAATCCCATGTCATTGCCACCATTCATGCATGAGTAGTGATAGGATTTTTGATATTGGCCACTATGGTGCCATGTTGGAGGACAAATGAGCACCATTGTATACAGAGCCTGCTACAAACTACACTAATAGTATTTAGTGAAAAACCCAAGATGACAAGACCATCCGATCAGGAGAAGTAGCCATATAAAGATTTTCAGCTGTCAAGGCAGCCATTTTGGAGGTTAGATCAGAATCATTTTAATCTAGGTAGAACTATATTATGCAAGAAAGAATCATTTTCTTTTTGTTTTTACATGTTGGTATGGCCAGCAATAACAAGATTTACAAGATGGTCACCATTAATTAGCACCATTTTTACTTAGGACCAACTAGATATCATAATAAGTTTTTCCATGAAAACCCAGTGTCTAAAGGAACATTTGTTCAGAAAAAGTGGGTATAAGAGTTTCAATATGACTATGATGGCAGCCATACTGAAGGTATGATTGACACGATTTTCATTGGAGGAGTAGCATTAACAAAATTTTCAATTTACATATTGAATGTCAGATCGACACCATTTTCATTTAAGACCATTTAATGAAAGCTCAATTGCTCAATTGCTTAAAGTCACTTAGTAAGTGCTTGATTTTGGTAGTTGATTTAGAAGTCAAGTGCTTAAATGATCATATAGAGTTGTTTTTTTTTAACATTAATGAAGGTTACAGGTTTTGTATTGTGCCCTCACCTTTGGCTCCTGTATTATAACTCATGAGACAACACTGTTGGACAATAGTTTCCTTGAGAGATGGCAGTAATAAAATAATAAAAACTTCCCCAAAGAAATCACTCTGTCAGGGTCATTAACACTGTTGGAAAATAGTTTCCTTGAGAGAAGGCAGTAAGAAAATAATAAAAACTTCCCCAAAGAAATCACTGTCAGTGTTATTAACACTGTTGGAAAATAGTTTCCTTGAGAGAAGGCTGTAATAAAATAATAAAAACTTCCCCAAAGAAATCACTCTGTCAGTGTCATTAACACTGTTGTTGACTGTATCACCATGACAGCAGTTTTAACTTTTGCACGTTTTTTTATGATAAAGTTCTTTTTTTTTAAATTGCTGTCCTAATTTACTCCTGTAGGCTAGTTTCCATGTTTTGAAAAACCCTTCTTTCTATTCAGTCTTCGTACTTTGAAAGAAATATTTGGTTATGTCATCCTACCACACTATGTATAACCATAAATGTGTATAAATGTGCATTCATTATTTCCAATCAATCCTATACAGTAATGAATAGTGACTTAAAACCTTGAGTATGTGATTAGGAAAGTGGCGTTATAAGTGCAGAAGAGATCTGAATAATGGTCTGTCCTCAAGGAGCAGGGCAGGGAGAAAGTCGAGGTAAAGACATAGAAAAGCATTTTGCTTGTTGTGTTGCTGACGATTTGTATTTATAAAACCTCCTGTCAGCCGTACATGAATACTGTTTATTAATTATTCGTAGTTTTGCAAAGATTAAATTTGATTGGTACATAAATTTATGGATCAATAAAAGGGCCATACTACAGATATATCATTGTTTGTTCAGTGTTTAAATTCAATTAAATTTGATTGGTACATAAATTCATGGATGAATAAAATGGCTGTACTACAGATATATCATTGTTTGTTGAGTGTTTAAATTCAAGGTTTGTAGTAACAAGGATATCAACAACAGCTGGTATCACTGTAACTGATCTCATATAAGCTTATTAAATATCTTACACACACTAAGTTACCTTTCAAAAGTTGAGTCCCTGAAGTAGAAAAAAGCCTTCTCCTTCTTTGCTTTGGGGTCAGACATTGCACCCAGATAAATCTCCAACTCTGTTACTGAGGCTCCTTTGGGATATTCCCTGACCCAGTCAAATTCATTGGTGTTAGGGACCACATATTCATCTGGTACCCACCCATAACGGTCCCCCAAGATGCCAATAAACAGCTGGCTTTTCATCACCTCTGTTAAACACAGTTCCAGTGTTCTGAAACAAAGATAATTAAATGCTGATACATACATGTTAAATAACAACAATTTATTGTGTTCATTATTTCTGGAGATAAGATACTGCATGATTGCAAATTGTGTCCATGTCGAAAAATAGGTGTTGTCATATTTTAAAGGATAAATATAAAAGCTGATGTAGTATATTGTCACTTTTACAATTGGCAAGCCTGTATAACTGTAATTATTGCACATAGAAATGGTGGTCAAGTCAACTAAAAATCTGTCACAACAATAGGTCATGGTACATCCTCTAAATTGGGAAATGTAAAGTGTAAGTAACTAAATATAATCAACATATTTATACTTTTATATGAGATCATGCAACTTTCCCTTGACAAAATAGGAGAATGCAAATTACAGCCATTTGATAATAAAGATAGCAAGTAGTTGATCATACATACTTGTTGCTCCTTGATTCTTCCTCTGTCACACCCCAACGCAAATCCACCTCGTACACACTGATGAAGTGATTCTTGCCCAGTGCCCTCAGTTCCGGGAAAACAAATCGTGTCAACAAGTCTCTCTCTCCATGCATGTCTCGGAATGTAGAAGAGATGAATACACGCACACTTCTCCAGCTACAATAGTAAAAATGAGATTGTCCTTTCAGATCAATTTGTACCACTAACAACTGATGAATCCCCAAACTCCAGCCTATCCAGATGTCAGTTAATAAGTTGTTTATTCAGCATTCTGCAAAGACCAACATGCTGGATATGTGCGAAATGTTGCACAATTATGCATGAGGCAATAAGTTTAACAGGCATTGCTGCCACATGCTTATCACTGATGGCAGACAACCAGCAAGCTTGACATACATTGCTACTACATGCTTAACTGATGGCTGACAACCAATAAGCTTGGCAGACATTGCTACTAATTGTCTAACTGATGGCAGAGAACCAATAAGCTTGACTGACATTGCTGCCATGATTTAACTGATGGCAGACAACCAGTTGGTTTGACAAACACTGCTACTACATGTTTAACTGATGACCGAGAACCAATAAGCTTGACAGGCATTACTGCCACATGTTTATCTGATGACAGACAACAAATAAGCTTGACAGACATTGCTACTACATGTTTAACTGATGACAGACAACCAATAAGCTTGACAGGCATTACTGACACATATTTAACTAATGGCAGACAACCAATAAGCTTGACTGGCATTGCTGTCACATGTTTAACTGATGACAGCCAACCAATAAGCTTGACAGACATTGCTGTCACATATTTAACTGATGACAGACAACCAACAAGCTTAACAGACATTTGTACTACATGTTTAATTGATGATAGACGACAGATAAGCTTGAGTGGCATTGCTGTCACACATTTAACTGATGGTACACAAGCATTAAGTTTGACAGACATTACTGCCATATATTTAACTGATGGTAGACAACCATTAAGTTTGAAAGGCATTACTGACACATATTTAACTGATGACAGACAACCAATAAGCTTGACAGACATTGCTGTCACATGTTTAACTGAGGGCAGACAACCAAAGCAGTTGTGCTATACAACAAGAATAAATTCAAGTAATGATAACCATTATTTTTTATCTGATTTTTTTTATAGATTTTCATGATAAACTCAAATTGACATTTCTATAAAATGATAACAATTTAAAAAGAGTTTTTAATGGTAAAGAATTAAAATAGTAATGAGTGAGTAGGTCATCTTAGTTTTTGGGTTTCATCAATTACTAAATAACATGTTTTATCTCTGATTTAATAATCTCTGTGGCAGAGAAAATATGGGACCTTGGAACAAAATACTGAGCAGTAAATACCGGTAAACAAAATTAATTATGCTGTGTAAATGGTTGATAATGATGGCTTAACTGTCTTTAACCTGTGTTTATAGTGGTGTGGCTTTCTACACATAGAATGTGTGAGAATGCTAGATTTGACAGTAAACAAATGCTCTCAGTGTCTAATGCATTCACAATAACAATGCACAGGTGAGAAATGCAAACAGCACATCTATTGCTGACTGGAGTAAAGCATGCTTGGAATGGTTTTGCTGTCTGTGAATCATAGTTGGATGAATGATATGATTTTTGTTACCTCAGCCCTGAAACTGCTCTACCCTTTTGGGTATAATGGACCTGATCCAAACCAAAACCAAAACATAAACATGAATGCTGTAGATATACAACCCAGTTATCATATTAAGGTGATATAAACACTTCAGCCATCTTTTGATGGAAGCAAATGAAAACAAAAGTGTCCTAAATCAAATTAGCTTGTAAAAAAGGATTGTACCACATCAATTTCAGTGAAAATCTGACACAATACATTACAGTATCCTAACGGTGTTCTCCAACTATGTCCAAACATCAGTTGCACAATTTACATTCATGCAGGCATGCAAAAACTGAATGCAACTCTACAAAAAGAAAAGCAATAGTATTTTAATCCTATTGAAACCATCTAAAGTTTTTCTTGCAATGTATCTCATGAATAAAACCAATTTATGGAGTGAAATATGTTTCTTTGATAATACCCAATCATAATGTATTAGGTTTACATCCACTAATGTACAAAGCTGCTTCAAGTCTCATCTGCTGAATAAGCTGGTAAGGTAGCCTGTTGCACTGCTGATTTAGGTCCCACCTGGTCAAACTGAGCTCTTTGGGATGAAAGGACTCCAAGGTAATATATAGAGAATGTTGCCTCCAACCTCCGTCCCACAGCTTGGATGATGTCAGCCAGGGAGGATCTGTGCCCTAACCTTGTGAGCCAATATGTGCAAAAAATGTATATGGTCTTGAGTTTATTATAAGCATAGTGAATAACCCATTGTATCGAGGATGACAGAGCCTGAGCTGAAAGATCTTCCCTTTGAGTGAGAAGAACAAGCAAGATATCTCTCTACTGAGCAGCTCAGTGTACTCTAGGTACCATTTCAGAGGCTCTTTGGGGTCCTGTAGATGCCCCTGGGGCAAAGGGTCCAAGGAACATACACATTTCAAGACAAAGGACTGATTTCCCAGCAACGAAAGCAAGGGCCATCATGAATGAAACTCAACAATCATGGCAGAACATCAAACAGTTTGGGTTAACCAACAAGGCATGTACCTCACTGATCCTGCCTGCTGTAGCTAGAATAACTATAGGTAGCAGCTACCGTGTGAGTGGTAAGTCAAGGAGGCTCATAGAAGATTCTGTTTCGGACAAAGGGACAAAGATTTCCATCAAGACAATTCAGAGTGCACAAGATGGTCTTTGTTCTATCCTACATCCTCCCATTCATGATGTTGAAACATGTCTGGGATTGTGGAATGGTAGCCCTTGATAATGATTGGAACAAACTTCTTCCCCTTGAGACTTTAAAGGAGAGATATGTTTCTGCTCACACCACTGGGAAAAAACTCTCCAATTCCCCTCAAATGCTTTTATGCTTTCAAAGTGGTGGAGCTTCTGCCTGAGCAATTCTTTCTACTACTTGTTCTGAGAACCGATTCCTTCTGAGGGCTTGCTTCATATGAGCCAGGCATGCAAGATCAGTATCTCTGGGTTCGGATGCAAGACCTGTATTTGTGATAGTGTGGACAGGAGGGGAGAAGGCAGAACTTTCCTGACAATCTCCACTGATAAGTTCAAAAGATTGTTGATCCATGATTTTCCCACCTGAGGGAAGCAATCAAAATTAGACAGTGCTCCAATTCCTTTGCTTGTGCAAGATTTGGAGGCCATAGAAGGCCTAGAATTTGACATAAATTTCTTTGTAGCCAGAAGGACTAGCAGATCAAGAAATTTGCTAGTCCTGCTGAATCTTCACTAGCCCTTTCCCTCAAAACAATTTCAGACACATATCAAGATTAACAACACTTTTATTTTTTAAATATCACCATCATACATAATACAGAAGTACAAATCTTGCTTTAGAAAATCACCAAGGCTACTTTAAACATCCATACAAAATGTTCTTTATAATTTCTTGTGGATTTCTAAACAAGGTAACTTGCCTGGGTGCAGGCAGATTCGGACCATATTACAGACTGAGTCAGACCATGTGAAATATTATTAAGTTTCATCGTAGATGTAAATGTGACATTTACAAATTTTTTAAATATTATATTTCTCATTATTTCCCAGGTACACTGAGCCATTCAAAACGTCATTCATTCTAAGGAAACAAAGTCCTGATTTTACATGATATAATGGCATAGTTATGTATACAGATCAAATGAAATAATCTAAGACTGTCTATCCTGGATTTCCAAGAAGGAAATATTTTCAAAGCAGCTCATTCACCTTTGTGTAAAAATGAAATAGTTTACTTTATTTTATTGAGAAATAATACAATTACTGACACTGAAAAAAATCGTGAAAACTGGCTCCATGCAGTATAATATTTTTTGTCTATATATACTGGTCAGAGTATGTTAATGCTTTTATAAGATTTATGTAGCATTTATCTTGATACCATATATTGTATTATATTCTAATAGTACTAAATAAAACTTATATACTGAATAATAAAACTGGGGTCCTGTCAAATTCACGATTTAATTCAATACAATGTCATATGTCTATATTCTGAGAATTGTTTGGACCTCGTATTAATTATCATAATAAACTTTGTTGGCAAACACTGGAATAACAACTTAAATAAAACAGGTACATGTGTTCCATTGTTTTTTTTTATTATAAAATATTTATCATAGTCTCAATCAACCTGGTATTTGGTCCAAAAAAAGCCTGTAATTTGGTCTGAACCAGACATGGTCTGAATCAGCGAATCATGCACTAGCCCGTCAAACACATTCTTTTTTAAACTTTCCAAGATTTTACCAGCAGTCAACTCTTCTTGCATTTTTATGCATAGCTGTTCTTCTCCCTAAATTCCTTTTGTGTTGCTCACAGTTTTCATGTGCGATTACAGATAAAAAAATTTTGTTAGAACATCCTGCAATGAAACTGAATTTTCTGTGTCTGTTTTCACAAACTTCATATACCAGTTACACTGCATAATGTTGTTCTGCTCCTCATCAATCAGCCATTCTTTGTCTTTTCTCTGTTGAAACATTCGTAAGCAGTATTCTTTTCTCTGATGTCATTCTCATTCTACATTTGCTTTATATCTGCTGGCTTAACACCTTCTAAAAAAGAACACATTTTTCTTGTTTGTAAACAGCGACACTGTCTCGTTTAGAAAAGCTGGAAATAGACCCTCATTCTGGAATACGAGAAGTCAAATCCCAATTGTTTTGACCCTCTAAGGGGCAACTGAACCTCAGGGATTTTACGCAATTAGCTTCAAGAGAGGTTAGACATCATCCGATCATTCAGATTTTCAAAAATTACCTACGATAGCATAAACAAATGCTGACTAGTGATGACTGAAACTTTACTAGCCATTGGACTATTGAAACTATGAAAACTACTCATCTGACATGAAATTTACTAGCATCGGGCTTGTGTCTGTGCAGAACATGATTTCCTGCAGTTGCTATTGCAGCAGAATACCTGCCTTTAAGCCAAGTAATATCCTCCCATTTGCTGATATGGGACCTCATAGAGCCTGAAACTTGATCATATATATCTAGAGGACAAAGATCAACCACCACCAAGATAGAATGAACATCAGGAAGGGTCTTATGAACAAGTGACCCAAGATGAGGGGATCTGTTGTCACATTGAGAAGACTCAACAGGGTGATGGAATTCTTCAGCTGAAATTTTATTCTCAGAGTGAACTGTAGATACCACTGAGATGATTTCAAGACCCATTCCTGACAGAGGCAGACTTGGTTCAAGAGGGTTTAAACTCCAGGCCCAAATGACTGAAATGCTGAGATGGGATAAAGTTGTACATGTCCTTGTTGACAAGGAATCCAAGGCTAAGCAGTAGCGAAACAAGCGATTTTTTTCATGGCAATATATATATATATTGTGGTTTCACTAATTTTCATGCAGTACCAATTTTTGTGGATTTCATGGCTGCTCTGAACCATGAAATTAAAGACCCAATGAAAAATGAACCACATGTGATGCAGAAAGGGTCCTCCCCTCCCCGTGTTTTCTTACTGATATATTCCTAACTATCAACAAAGCTAAGCTATATGATAATTCAACTTCGTTACTCCAATAAATGTATGTACATATGTAATAGCATCTAATGGCACCCCACACAATAGTAACTATATGATGCTAACAAAATGTAACATTTTAAAAAAGTAATCAATGCAAACATGTATACTTCTAATTACAGGTAGCAAACTTTTCTTTAAAAATTTAAATCTTGCTGAAAGCAGAGCCCATTTTATCCACACATTTTAATCCAGAGGAACAACAACACTGTAAGATACTGAAACTATTGCTTGAAGCACAAATGCTAATTAAACACTATGTATATACACTAATTACAGAACAGTACTATAGCCCATACTTGAAGCACATGTATTAATTAAACACTATGCTTATACACTAATTACACAACAGTACTAAAGCCCACACTTGAAGCACAAGTGCTAATTAAACACTATGTATATACACTAATTACAGAACAGTACTAAAACCCATACTTCACTGATTTTCAAACAAACCCACTGAATAAAGACCATGTCAATCAAGTCGTCTGGTACACACAAACATTTGCATTGTAAATAATCCCGAAATTGCAAAATTACACCAAATGTCCAGATTTTTCAAATCCATGGATGATTCAGACCAAATTCTCACCCATTTTACCTTGAGTGATTTTCCTCCAGTACACATCAAATGTTGCCACAGCTTGCTGATTGCATTGAGCAAGGGGCAGTTGGTCACGTGTTTGGTTAACAGAATGATGACATTATCCACATAACTTGATTGTTGAAACATACTGATAGTGCAACTTTATTGACTGTGATTTAAGGAAAGGATCATATAGATATATTTCAGTAACCGCTTGGCTTGGTGTTGTTTGATGTTGAGCACCTAGACATATTAGGAACTGACCTTGACAGGTGTTTGATTAGTGCTCATACTAGCGGCAGTGTTGTCTTGATCACTGAAGCCACCACTGTTTGTTATTGGCAGATTTTTTTTCTTCATATTCTTTATTTTGGGTATTTGTAGAGGTTAATCCATGAAATAAAATATCAATACATATGCAAACTTTGACAAAGGCAATTCCACGAATTTAAGATACCTACAAAAATTTCTTGTACAATACCATGAAAATTGATACCCACAAAAATAAATGAAACCACAGTATACAGGAAGAGTGGTCAATCAGTGATCTAGAATATTTACACCCCGTGCACTTAATCCTCCCCACTGTACTGATGCCTGTAAATACAGAGAACAGAACAATGGCATGCACAGGTGAAATCAATCAAAAGATGCAATGAACTTGTGTGAAGAGGATAATAAAAAAAATTGCATATGGATATTACTTGCATGACTTTATAACATGTAATAACAGATAACTGCTCAACAGAATTCATAGAACAGGGTCAAGTACTGAGTTGAGCTGAAATACTATGGACTCCATGGCAGGCAATTAAAATAGCATCGCCACAATTATCCTAAGACAAAGACAAGTGCAGAATATTCTTCTACAATGAAGACAAAGCAAGAAAACAGACTGAAATATAGATGGAGTATGTGTCCCTGATGTGCGAAAACCCCACAGAAATGCTAAAATAACAAAAAGGCACATGTGGATTCAGTAGTTGTGAGGCCCTCAAACAAGTGCGTGCTTCCTTGCATGAACGGAAGTAGTAACTGATGAATTGATGGGATTTAGCACCAATCCCTCTATCCAAAAGGAGACCACTCTCGTCTGACTGCCACCTTGGCAAGCAGATGACTTTTTTGTACTTCTGTTGCTAAAACATGCCTGGAAAGGCTGGATTTGCAAAGTAGTGGATGTAGTCCTAGCGTATCATAATTGGGTAACGTATTTAAAGAAAAAATATACACTCAAAACTTTACTTGTAATCAGCATTGAACTGTCCAAGTATGCTCTCTCTGTGTGCTGCCAAATAAAGAATTATTTAGTGTGGTTGAAATTTAGGTAAGTTTTACATGTAAAGTGTGGATTTATTTTGGCACATATGCAAGCAAACAAAAAACAAATTGTATATATAGGAAATATATATTGGGGAAGATGTTTAGCCATTTTGTTTGGCAAATATGCTTGTCTGGTAAACAAAAACACATATACATTTTGCACCAAAAATGCCCAATACATATATACACTATCTTACCTTGGTTTGTTATTGACAATGGGCAGTGGGACAGGTAGTGTGAGTTTTGGAGCCAGTTTGGACAGCCTCTTACCTTGGTTTGTTCATGACAATGGGCAGTGGGGCCTGTGGTGAGACTTTTGGAACCGGTTTGGATAGCCTCTCTTGAACTGTGAGAGGAAGGGGCTTCAGGTCATATGCCTCATCTATCTTCTCAACATGGATCAGCTGACCACTGTCACCTCGCTCAGCAATAAACCTACATAAATGAAAGATACAGTTACTTGTATTTATAAATACATGTGTAAAACAAAAGATAAATGTGTATAGTGATGTCTTAAGACTTTCTCTTCAGTATGTACAGATTTTAAAGATCAATTTAAGGGAAAAAATATTGCACTAAATGAATTGTAGCATAGCAAAAATCACAATAATCAGTGATTTAACAATCCATTCAAATATTCAACAACACAAACTTTTTAAAGATTTTATGTCCCAATGTATAGCTATCTAGAGATGTTCTATATGAATATTTTTGTCTGGTAGTTTATGGCACAGCAACACAAGTTGGTCATTTAGTGCCAAGACAGTTGGAGTAAAGTGCCTTGCCCAAAGACACATCACAATAGTCGACCCTTGCAGTAATGAGCCAGGCATGCTAACCACTGCAGCTCAGTCATTTTGAACTATGTAACTTCTCAACACCCATTTGAGGTTTGTGTCTCTCAATCAGGCGCCAGTTTCACAAACTTTCTCCTTACATGATCTTATTTATGATACTTCTTACAATATTGGGATTTTACATTATCTTGCTTATGATATTTCTTACAATATTGGAATTTTACATTGTCTTGTATATGATACTTCATACAATATTGTAATTTTACATTATCTTGCTTATGATACTTTTTACAATATTGGGAATTTACATTATCTTGCTTATGATACTTCTTACAATATTGGGATTTAACATTATCTTGCTTATGATACTTCTTACAAATATTAGGATTTTACATTATCTTGCTTATGATACTTCTTACAATATTAGGATTTTACATTAGCTTGCTTATCATACTTCTTACAATATTAGGATTTTACATTATCTTGCTTATGATACTTCTTACAATATTGGAATTTTACATTATCTTGCTTAAAATACTTCTTATAATATTGGGATTTTACCTTATCTTGCTTATGATACTTCTTACAATACTGGGATTTTACACTATCTTGCTATGATACTTCTTACAATATTAGGATTTTACATTATCTTGCTTATGATACTTCTTACAATATTGGGATTCAACATTATCTTGCTTATGATACTTTTTACAATACTGGGATATTACATTATCTTGCTTATGATACTTTTTACAATATTGGGATTTTATACTATCTTTCTTATGATACTTCTAACAATATTCAGATTTTACATTATCTTGATTATGATATGTACAACATTGGGATTTTACATTATCTTGCTTAAAATACTTCTTACAATATTGGGATTTTACTTTATCTTGCTTACGATATTTATTACAATATTGGGATTTTACTTTATCTTGATAATAATAATTATTATAATAATGGGTTTTTACTTTATCTTGCTTATGATACTTCTTACAATATTGGAATTTTACATTGTCTTGTATATGATACTTCATACAATATTGTAATTTTACATTATCTTGCTTATGATACTTTTTACAATATTGGGAATTTACATTATCTTGCTTATGATACTTCTTACAATATTGGGATTTAACATTATCTTGCTTATGATACTTCTTACAAATATTAGGATTTTACATTATCTTGCTTATGATACTTCTTACAATATTAGGATTTTACATTAGCTTGCTTATCATACTTCTTACAATATTAGGATTTTACATTATCTTGCTTATGATACTTCTTACAATATTGGAATTTTACATTATCTTGCTTAAAATACTTCTTATAATATTGGGATTTTACCTTATCTTGCTTATGATACTTCTTACAATACTGGGATTTTACACTATCTTGCTATGATACTTCTTACAATATTAGGATTTTACATTATCTTGCTTATGATACTTCTTACAATATTGGGATTCAACATTATCTTGCTTATGATACTTTTTACAATACTGGGATATTACATTATCTTGCTTATGATACTTTTTACAATATTGGGATTTTATACTATCTTTCTTATGATACTTCTAACAATATTCAGATTTTACATTATCTTGATTATGATATGTACAACATTGGGATTTTACATTATCTTGCTTAAAATACTTCTTACAATATTGGGATTTTACTTTATCTTGCTTACGATATTTATTACAATATTGGGATTTTACTTTATCTTGATAATAATAATTATTATAATAATGGGTTTTTACTTTATCTTGCTTATGATACTTCTTACAATATTGGGATTTTACATTATCTTGCTTAAAATACTTCTTACAATATTGGGATTTTACTTTATCTTGCTTATGATACTTCTTACAATATTGGGATTTTACACTATCTTGATTATGATACTTCTTACAATATTGGGATTTTACACTATCTTGCTTATGATACCTCTTACAATATTAGGATTTTACACTATCTTGCTTATGATACTTCTTACAATATTGGGATTTTTGTCCAAGGTAGGGGTGGTATAAATACTGACGAAAAAAAGCTTGACTAAATTCTAAAATTTTCCTTAGGGGCAAAACAACAAGACTCTTACTGATGCATCCCAAAACCAATTTTATACTAATGTGACAAGTGTTTTTTGTTGCTCATAACTATGTATAACACTGTCTTACAAACAAAATCAACCCGTCTTGCAAAAGTAAAAATAGCACTGATTACACCGTGACATGGAGATGCTGAAAACCAGGCTCACTTTCCCCCATGCACTGTGTACAGATGATTCTTTTGCTTGTCAAGTGGGTCTAATACAATTTTTGAGGCAAAACAGGTTTAAGGTCTGGCACAGATCATCTTGTAGTGACAATGGGAGAGTGGAGTACATGCAAGTTAAATATGGGTGGGATGTGTACAGTTGCATGTGCCATGCTGACCTTTATGCCAGTTTGTTTATGTGTGGATAATGAACAATGCACTTGTAATCAACCCAAGCTTATTTACATGTTATCTCATCTGCCTGATTGGTGCAGAGACCCCCTGGATTCTCCTTTTATTTTCCTGACTCGGATGTTCTTTTTGCCAAATGTTTTGAGGGAAAAGTAATAATAATAATAATAATACTTTCTTTAATGAAGGTAACTCAATTAGTAAATATTATTCTATCTTAAAGTCCTTCAACAACATACTACAAGATTTATAATTCAGCATTAATGCTGCTTTAATACAGATATGTACCTACATAACTGTTCATGTTTACATGTATGTTTATCTTAGCTTCTATGTATGTTTTCCTTGTGATTTAATTTGTTTAAAATATGTAAATTTATTGTCTTGCCTGCTATAATGTCATTGCAACCTTAATAACACATGAACAACAAGCCATGTGACCATGACCAATTGTGCGTGTGTGTGTGTGTGTAACTGTGAGAACTTGTTGCACAATAAACATAAATAAATAAAGCAGGAAATTTCAATTTCTTTAAATACCTAAGAATCTGGTCACTGAAACCTGATATGTAGATGTTGTTGTCATGCTCAGGCTTGATGCTTGTAGAAAAGCTAAATGAAGAAATGAAACAAAAAGATCAATATAACTTCAATATAACAGAAAGTCTTTAAAATCAAATTGTGCCACCGTAGGAAACTGTACTAACTTTTGTGATATATAGAGCAAATAAAATGGTACAGACCTGTTCCAAGTCTTGTTGTACAGACCTGTTACAAGTCTACAATGTTTCCCAAGTACATTATGATAATTAGCACAACTCTAAATTTGAGTCTAAAACCTTGTTAAATATTTTTAAAATATCAAAAGGTTCCTCCATTTTTACTTCTACCTATTCAAAATTTCAAAACATTTGCTATAAAATCCTTGAACTTTCTGATAAATTAACGTTTTCCTGGTAACATTTCTATAATCATATATATTAATTAATTACGACTGGTGATATACTTTAAATATTTGCAAGTATAATAATTTTGCAACTGTTACAGGGGCAAAGAAATGCAGTTTACTTAAGCGAGACCCTCCTTGAATAAGTAATTATAAGAGATATTTAAATCCATAAATATCCCTTTGACTGGCAATGCCTGATCCCCTAGATGTCCTATGGTATATTACTCACCCACAGCCCTTTCCAGAGAAAGAGACATTGACATAGAGGAGTCCTGGGTTGACCATCTGTCTGTACTTGACCAGGAAACTGACAATGACCTTCTGTTGGTCTTCAGTGTCCCTCCCACCTGTCATCAACAGCAAATTGTCAATCTAAAATGATTGACACAAAATATAAAGATCATTGCTTAATTATCACTTGTCACAATTTCAACACTTCAATAATTTTTCACGTTTTTGTAAATTTCCATCATTCATGGATTCTACTATTTTACTTTTTCAAGTTTTAACAGATATCATTTCCCTTATAAAAATCATCCAACAACTTTCTTCTATTCTCACATCTCACATGCAAACAAACAAGATAAAAAAAGGAATCAAAAGGACTCTAAATTTCATCATAAATACTTAAAAGTATAGGGAAAAGAAAATTCTACTCTAAGTGTAAATATTCTTCTTAAAAATGAACAAATAGGTTATATTTTTTCAATCTGCACATAGCATTACTTAAAATAATAATGAATATGTTAAATGTCATATTCATTGCATGTTGTGTCTTAGTTTATTGCTATGTTCAACAAATTTAGTAAATGTCAGCAAATGGCAACATCTGAAATTTTCACTTTCTAAATCATTAGCCTATCTCCTGGAACTAAAACTTCTTCCTTGTATAAGAATCTGTCGTTCTAGTGTGCCAGTATCTTAAAGTGTATTATGAGTATGAAGATGTTATGATAACAATGGCCATATTGAATAGTGTATCAGCATAAGTTATCTTAAGATTTGCTTTTTTATTTTTAGTAATGCTTCCAACTTTGAAGGCAGATCATTTTTGCACGAATTTACAAGGCCTTCATGCCAGGATGCTTTTGTCAAATTTGGTTGAAATCTGTTCAGTATTTTCTTAAGAAAAGTTTTATAAAAGTTTTTCTATTTTAACTAACGACATCCATACTTTATAACAGATCAGCAAAACCTACATGGCTCAATAACGACCTAGCTGGATCTTTATTCGGCATTTAATTGTATTAATTCTTTAATGAATATATGATTGTTATATCTGACATGACTGCTATATCAATAAAACAAAAAATTCATCAGCATCTTGTGACTATGCGAAACAATCAAAGTTTAGAAAATAGCAACGGACATATGGCTAAAATGTGTGCATATTTCTACAAACAATCTGTTTTACAGGACGAGAAGAGATATTTGAGAGTAATGGCCTAAGGTTCATGTCTATGACAAATCCTTGAAGATATAACAGATACTTCAGACTTTTGCTGGACAAGCGAGGAACACTGACATAATGTTCATTGTACAGAGATTTCCTGTTAACTACTCATGGAGCAGTGAAATTTACAACAGTTTATAATGCAGAAAAAAGGAATATATACCAAAGATGTTTCCACATTAAAATATGACTGAATGATTTGGCTAAGCTTTAAAATTTCATATTTGTTCAGTTGGATCTGTAAAATTCCTGAACAAGTGGATGTACTTGATTTATACCAGTTTTAATCATGATCACATGATAGCAGTTTTAGTCATGATCACATGACAGCAGTTTTTGTCATGATCACATTACAGCAGCTTTTGTCATGATCACATGATAGCAGTTTTTGTCTTGATCACATGATAGCAGTTTTTATCTCCTGCATTTGAAAGAAAATACTTTTTGCATCATATGATATTGAATTACTAGGTAACACTTTTCAAAGCAGGTATATACACTTTACCCAGAGTTATAAAAGTTAAAAGAAAAACGTTTCACCAACATTTTGTATTCACTTTTGGCAATTTCTCTAGTCACTTTAAATAAACTTCTCTTATTTTTTGATCATAAATAAATATACTTCTATATGCAGAATATATATTTGGAAGGACATCTGGTGAAGCCAAATCTGATTTGAGAAGTCAATCATATTTTCTTTGGTCATTTTGTGTGTGCTCCAACTATCTTCAATGTGAAGCTAATATGGGGAAAGTAGATGTGTGTGTGTGTGTGTGTGTGTGTGTGTGTGTGTGTGTGTGTGTGTGTGTGTGTGTGTGTGTGTGTGTGTGCACATGTGTGTGTGCATACATGCATGCATGTGTGTGTGTGTGTGCATGCATGTGTGTGTGTGTGTGTGCATGTGTGTCTGATCAATATGAAGCACCATGTGTCACTGATCATATTGTACATGCAAGAAGTATTTAAAAAGCTGAAAAAATAGTGTGCTGTACAACAAAGTTCTTTATTAGTGAACAGTACATCAGTGCATCCCTCTCTCTCCATGCACCTCTATACACTTTCTCAGTCTGATTATCCAATTATTAAAAGTCATTTTGTGTTAAATTGTCTGCCTCTCAGTGAATCTTTGTTAATGAGATTCAGCCAAAAATTACTTAAAGCTAAATCAGGGCTGAATGGAAGATGTGGTAAAGTTTG
This sequence comes from Margaritifera margaritifera, assembly GCA_029931535.1. NCBI lineage: Eukaryota > Metazoa > Mollusca > Bivalvia > Unionida > Margaritiferidae > Margaritifera > Margaritifera margaritifera. The sequence goes on from JAQPZY010001597.1 coordinate 3,046,841, forward strand.
GATGCTGTACTCCTTCATGAAGTCTGTCATGATGGCAGATTTATGCGCCTGTGTGTTGTCATGGAGTTGATGGATACCTCGGGTACAGTGCACTGACAGGAGATTCAGTAGTGTTCCAAAATTTTTGGCAACACTTTGGAGGCATAAAAATGTCCAGTGACACTAGCAGAGTCGGGCGCAGGCACCTGGATGACCGGGATTTTTGCATAGAAAAATAATGCGTATAAAACTCTTTTGACAGTCTGACTATATCAAACGATTTGTGGTCTCTGCTTGTTTCTCTGATCCAAACTTTATTATTTCCTCTCAGGTCAGGTTAACAAAAAAGTATATCCATGTTTCATCACATGTGACAGTCTCATTCAAACATCACTAATCACTCTTTTCATATCTGGCGAGTAGTTGATGGTGATTTCAACCCAAGTCTGTTTTTGATCAGCCATCAACAAATGTGGGACCCATTCTGCACAAATCTTTCCGAGCTTCAAATGATTCTTCAATATATTAAAAACAGCAGATGAATTAATGCCTGTGATAATAGAAATATCTTTCCCTGTGTATCGAGCATCTTCATCAATTGTCTCCTTCACATCAGCCACTTCGCACTCACCAATCACAGACTTGATATAGAAAGAAATTTTGCTACTAAATTCAATAATATTTTACTGTTGTCAAAAGGCAGAAGAACAAGTACCCCAGAATTTTATTTCGGTTTTGTTTTACAGTCATAATGACTTTTACTGTAGTTGGCTAGACAGTTTATTTTCTTTTATTACTTATCTATTCATATTTAAGTAGCAGAAAAGTTTACCAGTTTTATAAACACATAATAATTGTGCTGATTTAAATCAATATCTGAATTTTTTCAAACATTAAATATGTAAAATGCATTTTAAATCTTCTTTTTAATGAAAAAAGAATCTTCTTGCTAAAATACAATGCCTCAAATAAGGAAACTCTCATGAAAATACTTTCCTATTGGACTGAAACCTTTGGCCTTTACAATGCATCAAATAAGGAAACTCCCATGCAAATACTTTCCTACTGGATTGAAACTTTTGGCCTTTTAAATTTCCACTAACTTTGAAATTCTTTCTGACAGTAGCAAATATCAATTGTTTACATAGAATTTAATGTTAATTGGTGTTGAATAAGAAGTAAACATAACTGATGGGCAGTAAAGGCTGCTCTTGTATTATTTATGTTTAATTATGTCTATAGTTATAATTTATATGCAGTTTAATACCCAGATGTATTACTACTAGCTCAAGCCTCTGTGTATTTGTAACTTCTATACCATTTAATACCCAGATGTATTACTCGCCCAAGCCTCTGTGTAGTTGTAACTTCTATACCATTTAATACCCAGATGTATTACTAGCTCAAGCCTCTGTGTAGTTGTAACTTCTATACCATTTAATACCCAGATGTATTACTCGCCCAAGCCTCTGTGTAGTTGTAACTTCTATACCATTTAATACCCAGATGTATTACTAGCCCAAGCCTCTGTGTAGTTGTAACTTCTAAACCCTTTAATACCCAGATGTATTACTAGCCCAAGCCTCTGTGTAGTTGTAACTTCTATACCATTTAATACCCAGATGCATTAATAGCCTAAGCCTCTGTGTAGTTATAACTTGCACAGTTTAATACCTAGATGCATTACCAGCCTAAACTTCTGTGTAGTTATAACTTCTATACAGGTTAATACCTAAATGCATTACCAGCCAAGGCCTTTGTGTAGTTGTAGCTTCTACACCATTTAATACCCAAATGCATTACCAGCCAAAGCCTCTGTGTAGTTGTAGCTTCTACACCATTTAATACCCAGATGCATTGCCAGCCTATGCCTCTGTGTAGTTATAACTTCTACAGTTTAATAGACAGATGCATTACCAACCTATGCCTCTGTGTAGTTATAACTTCTACAGTTTAATACACAGATGCATTACCAACCTATGCCTCTGTGTAGTTATAACTTCTACAGTTTAATACACAGATGCATTACCAGCCTATGCCTCTGTGTAGTTATAACTTCTACAGTTTAATACACAGATGCATTACTAGCCTATGCCTCTGTGTAGTTATAACTTCGACAGTTTAATACACAGATGCATTACTACTAGCTCAAGCCTCTGCTGCTGGCATCTAGTAATCACCAATTTTCACAGTTCTGGTCCAGACTGGGGAGTGTTGTGGAGGTCTACTGAGCTGACCTTGCTGGGGTCATTCAGTGGCCGATTTTTAAAAACAAACATTTGTGGAAATCTCTGCCTGTGTTCTGTCAAATTTTGTCAAATTCTGTAAAATGATTTTTGAGAAGTCATCCTTTAAAGTTTTTGTTCTATTTATAGTACTGGTGGTCATATTTTCATATTTTTTGTTGATTTATATCATTAGTACAATTCGGTTTTTGAAAAAAGTAATTTTAAGGTTGTTCTATTTTTAGTAAAGGTGGCTATATTTAATGGCAGATCAACAACTAAAAGGCATTTATGCCAGGATGCTATCAGTCAAATTTAGTCAAATTCTGTTAATCATTTTATTAAAAGTCTTTTAAAGGTTTTTCTATTTTTAGTAACAGTGGCCACATTTGATAGCAGATCAGAATCATTTGCATAAAGCTGGAAGGTATTTATACCAGGCTGCTTTCTGACAAATTTAGTCAAATTCTGTTCTGCAATTTTAAAAGGAAGTCATTTAAAATGTTTTTCTTATTTTAATAATGGTGACCATATTTGATGGCAGATCAGCAATATTTCTATACAAATGTAAGGTATTCAAGCCACTTTGTCAAATCCTGTCAAATTCTGTTCAACTGTTTTTGAGAAAAAATCGTTTAAGGTTTTTCTATTTTTAGCAACAGCAATAATATTTGCGGATGGATCAGCATCTTTTGTAAAAACTTGAATGGCTTTCATGCCAGAATGCCTTCTGTCAAATTTGGTCAAATTCTATTCAGCAATTATTTTAAAGAAGTCGTTTAAAGCTGTATCTATTTTTGCTAATGGAGGCCATATATTGATGGCTGATCAGCATAATTTGTATAAATCTGAAAGGCCTTTATGCCAGGATGATATGTGCCATGTTTGGTTAAAATTGATCCAGCAATTTTTCATAAGTTGATAATAGCAATTGTTGATGAATGATTGATAATGCACAATAGACAAAGGACCATACCATAATCTCATTACATATATAGGGCCATACCATAAGCTCATTACAGACAAGTGAGCTAAATAATAAGTAAATTCCTGATAACAAAAAAATGTTGGTAATGATCAGGAGATCTAATCAGGTTTTTACACATAAGCACAAATATTCTTACCAAATTTCATATGTCTATTTCAGGTGGTTTTCGCTTAATTGTGCTAACACAGTTTTCATAAAAAAGTAAAAGTCCAAAAAGTTTAAAACTTTTTGAAAAAAATTTAAATATTGCTGCAATGGACTGAAAATGTAATCAGGCCATCTACATATGCATACAAACATGCTAGACAAATTTCATTTGTCTAAGATGAGCAAATTTTGTGCAATCTTGCAAACAAGTATCTCGGGACAGACTGATGGGTGAATGGATGGACAGAACCAAATGAAGATGCCCCTCCCCCCCAACAAAAATTGACAAGCAGTGGAGGCATAAAAACAGAGATGTGGTAAAGTGCATAATTCCTACTTTTTTTTCAAAAAGTATGGGGAAATAAATTGTAGCAGAATTCATTCTATATCAAGTGAGAAAAAACAAACAATTAGATTTATGAATTCTGTACATACATAAACTTTTGCTTATTTGGAAGCAAACTGTAAAGTTAAACTTCCATAAAAATCGATAATTCCATGATGCACATTTCAACAATTTTGTTCCTTACAAATAAATCACTACACTCTTAACTAGGTTTAAATTTGAAGAATAAATGGTTGTAAAAATGTTTTAAGTGCAGAGTATTAATGGTTAAGTAAAAGCTAGTAGTTTGTCACTTGCACATGTATGTATAGGTTCTAAGTGCAGAGCATTGATGGTGAAGTAAAAGCTAGTAGTTTGTCACTTATACATGTGTGTAAAGTATAACCTGTTCTCTATCTCTGAGACTGTTCATCAGGAGCTGTATTGGGAGTCCCTTGTCAAACTCATTCTCACTGTGCTGGTAATTTGACTGAAAATATGATTTGATAAGTGTACATCATCGCACTTACACGCAGATAAGAAAATTATCGAACAATTAGTTTACAGTGTTCTCCCTTGACCATCAAATAAGACAAGGTGCAAATTCCCAATGAGGACATTTGAAGTGGAATAAAATCACTTTAGATAGCAAAACTGTTCAGTGGTTGGGCAGTAACTGCAACACACTACTGTTAGAATTTCTTGCTAATTTTTCCATATAACAATTATTATAAATGCATAAAATCCATCCATTTTTGTAAAGAAATGCACAATGTGAAAAGAATGCAATTGATATCAAAAGGGTATACTTTCAGGGCAACAGGGTGTACTTTCTGATAGGGGGTAGAATGATAAATCGGTTATCATGATAGTAAATTGGAAAGGTTGCAGGATTGATTCTGAAGTCTGGAAACCACTTATCGGATGTAACTCTTTTTTTGCCATCCACCCCCTCTTCCCTCCATTTCAAGTCAAAAATATTTGTCTCAAATTATACTCAAAATATGTTCCAAAAGGATGAAAATGAAGACTTTACATTTCATTTAAGCTTTTGCATCCTAAATATATGTCTGTAGTCCAAAAGCCAGCTGTAAATTCAGTAGCCCTTAGTCCTTCAAATACTTCCTGTGGAGTGTTGGTTTAATGTACAATCATGAATGCAAAATCTGCAGTTCTGGATCAATGCAGAAATTTCTTCTAACTGTTTGACATGAATAAAACCCCATGTTATGTAAGTTTCTTTCAGTGTGCAATCTACATCAAACTTTTTTGCACATGGTGTCTGTATATGGTGGATGTAACTTCTAGTCATGGCAGGCTTGGTGACATTGGCTGTCATTCCCAAGACATTAATTTGTGACATAGCATTATTTTCTTCAAGATGTCAGTTTGACATTTATGAATTGGGCACATGCACTTTATTATTACACCAACTGACTCATAGTTTGATCCATAGCTTACAAAAGAAATACCAAATGGTACGATTTATAGTACTGGGAGTAGGGGGAGAGCAGAGGGAATGAAGAATTTGAAATTGCAATAGTGAGAAAAGATCATTGCAATATTATCGCAAGCTTCCAAGATTTAATTCCTGGATTTCCTTTCCAATCCCATCCCTACTTTCAGAGCAACAGGGTGCACAGTAAGAAAATCATGGTGCATCTCCATGCCTTTTCTAACAAGGGACAACACTGGTTTTTATTCAATAATGTAAGATATGTACAATTTTACTACGTAACAGATTATATTGTTATCAAACATTTAGAAAGAATCTACAAAATATACTAAATTATGCCAACATTTAAACAATACATTGCATAAAGGTTTCTCAAAACTCAATCATTAGCAAGGTTACTTTTAGAAGCTGCAACTTCATGCATAAAATGTGTGTAAAGCTTTGCCGATATGCCAAAAAAACCAATAAAATGGCTGAAATGCACCTAGAGTCTCTGATGTTTCATTAATTGCCAATATATGGCATCAGCTGTATACACTATTAAAATATAATATATTCTATTCTTTTTAAATGAAATACTTTGCTTTCTGTATGGTCCTGTCAATGCTGAAAAGAAATTTCAGATCAATACAGGTTTTACACATAAGGACTGTTCCATTTAACCATACATGATACCCAGGGAAGACTATTTTAAAAAAATATATGCCAGGGTACTATGATTACTCCTATAGTTCATATGAAAATGATAACAATTTCAAAATTGCATGTATGGGTGACTACTCCACATTGAAAGTGCCTTTCACTGGGTCCCATGTATGTTTTACTGGAACAGCCCTAAGTAGGTGTTTTTCAAAACTAATACATGTATATACTCATTTTAACACAAATTAAAACTTTCATAGTACACAATAAGGGCACTGAAAAGGCAAATGACAATATTAACAAGTACAATTAATACAGTAAAATGGTTTTTGAGAAAAATCTGGGACCAGATAAATTTGTTCATAAAGACTAACTTTCATTAAAACAAAATTAAGAAATACACAGATTATCACACTTGTTAAACCTTAATTCAGTACATTACTATCTCTGAAAATTCATTAAATCTGGGGATTTTATAGATGACTTCCATTGTGTTTGTTAATTTTTTTATTGTGAAGTGCTTTTTCTTCATCAGAAGGAATATGTAAACGGAAAGTGCATGAAATCTTACCTTTGTCAAATCCATGTTTAGTACCACTGCCATGTTGTCTAGAATTGTTCCCTTCTGAAGTTCCACTTCTGTGTAGGCTTTCTTCTGGCAGTCAAAGATGATAAACGTACAGTCCTCACAGGAGTACTTGCACATCAGGCCAAGTAGAACACCAACCTCTTTCATCTGAAAGACCAAAGGAGATACGATGGTCCCCAACTATAAAAGTAGAACACCAACCTCTTTCATCTGTAAGACCAAAGGAGATACAATGGTCCCCAACTACAAAAGTAGAACACCAACCTCTTTCAACTGTAAGACCAAAGGAGATACAATGGTCCCCCACTATAAAAGTAGAACACCAACCTCTTTCAACTGTAAGACCAAAGGAGATACAATGGTCCCCCACTATAAAAGTAGAACACCAACCTCTTTCAACTGTAAGACCAAAGGAGATACAATGGTCCCCACCATAACACCCATCAGTTTACCAATGCCCATCTTATACCATTTGTGTGGTCATGAATGCCATTAAATTGATTCATTTTTTTTCTATTATTGGTACTTAATTTATTTTATGTTAAGTTCTTAGCTATTGAGAACCAATTATAACTGCTTTCACATCACTAAATACCCTATTTTTGTGTGTTTTGCACACTGTTATGACAGACACAGCCTTGGAATATACCCCAGTATAAGGCAACCTTAACATATAAAGCAGAGCACTTTTATATCTCCCATAAATGGCATAATAAGGTTGAAACACTTCAGATGAAGTTCGTATATTAGGGATACCCCAAAATTTTAAATTACGAAAGGCCCAAAAGTAAACCTAATGGAAGTAAAGCTATCCAATTATCAACAAAATAAGCAAACATAAAAAATTAGCTGCCTTATATTTCTTTCAACCATATACATGTATATGAACACATGACAACAAAGACTTGTTTATAGGGACATAGACGTTCTAAAATTTACATGAAAAATGTATATTAAAATGGATTTTTGATTACAATAAAATATATATATATATTCCCAATCATTGCTAAACTGAAAGCATACATTTGTTTTTTTAATTACTTCAAATATTTTTTAGGTACATTAGAAATTTAACAAAAAATCTGAATTATGTCAAAGAAATATTCTATAAATTTAGTCACGCAATGATATCTTCTCAATTTAGATCATTAGTATACAATTTTTAAAATTTTTACATTTTTTTACTAGCTTAAGATTTTCATGAATTCTGCAAGACACATCAATTTGTCAAGACTATATTTTTTTAATAAAAGTAACATACAATATTCACTTCTTTTTAAATGGGCAAAATGCAATAATGTTACATCCTAAATAAACTAAATTTCTTTAATTTATAAACATTTCATAATGGTGAAAATATTATGACTTTTATTTTAAATGAGTTTACATACAGTTCTGGGCTTCCCCAGGCCTCTGGCTGCAGTGCATGGGATGTCCATGTTGGTACTGACATCACACAGAATAACTGTCTTCCCTCGTATGGGCTGAACATTGTATGTTGTGGCTATCTTGACTGCAGTGTCCAGTGCTTTCAGATAGCGATTGATCAGTCTTGTGTCATAAGGGGTCTCCCTGCATAATAGTTTCAATTATATGCACTTGAGTTTAGAAGAACTATTTAAAGCTTTAAAAAAAAGGAAAAGAAAAAACCTAAGAAATCCACAGAAAGCTATGTGTAAAGTGTTTACACAGAACATGGTCCAAAAACAAAATTAGTCAGTAAAAAGAAAAAAGATCACTGTGCCTTACTTCTGGCTGTAGCAAATAATACTTCTAGAGATGAATGTACCCAGTAAGTTTCATGAATCTACATGCCACAGTGTCCTAGAAATGACAATGATACTAAAACATATCGTTATCACTTCTAGAGATGAATGTACCCAGTAAGTTTCATGAATCTACATGCTACAGTGTCCTAGAAATAACAATGGTACTAAAACATATTGTAATCACCCAGAAATGACAATGGTACTAAAACATATTGTAATCACCCAGAAATAACAATGGCACTAAAACATATTGTAATCACCCAGAAATGACAATGGTACTAAAACATATTGTAATCACCCAGAAATGACAATGGTACTAAAACATATTGTAATCACCCAGAAATGACAATGGTACTAAAACATATTATTGTAATCACCCAGAAATGACAATGGTACTAAAACATATTGTAATCACCCAGAAATTACAATGGTACTAAAACATATTGTAATCACCCAGAAATGACAATGGTACTAAAACATATTGTAATCACCCAGAAATGACAATGGTACTAAAACATATTGTAATCACCCAGAAATAACAATGGCACTAAAACATATTATTGTAATCACCCAGAAATGACAACGGTACTAAAACATATTGTAATCACCCAGAAATGAAAAATAGGCCTCCGTCACTTCTATTTCATGAACATGAATATATGGTGCCCCTCAACATCATTAGATCCATAAGTTTCATAACTGTTCATGTGAGAGTGACTGCAAATGAAGGTAATGAAATGCAAAACAGTGACATTGAAAATACCACCACCATCTATTTTTCATGTAAATTTGAATTCAAAATTCCACAAAGAATTTTACGATTAAAATATTATTTTCATGTCTTAAACATATTTAGTGCAGATCCGTGCTTTTCAATTCATAGTCCAAGGAATTTCATTATTTACACAGAGAAGTAAAGTTAATATACTTTGGCTTATTCTTCTGTTCCTTCTGCTTTTTCATTCTCTCAATCCACCAATTATTCTCTCCTGTATGACCCCCCCCTCGACTGCGACCTCTACCTCGACCACGTCCTCTTGTAATGGTCTTTGCCGGGTCTTGGAATGCCTTACATTCTGCTTCCTCAACAATTGCTTTTTCTGCAAGTACAGAAATTTTACATGAAGGATGAAACAATTCTGCTGATGGACAGAGAGAAAGACACTACCAATTTCTATGCCCTCTTCACTACATATGTATTGGGTGAATACTGTCAATTTTTATGCACTCTTCACTATGTGTGCATTGGGAAAATACTGTCAGTTTCTATGCACTCATCAGTATGTGTGTATTGGGAGAATACTGTCAATTTCTATGCCCTCTACAGAAGGATAACTGTTAATTGGGTGATTAAATTCTTGGATGTGGAAGGGGTACATGTTTTCCACAGAAGGATAGCTGTTAATTGGGTGTTTAAATTCTTGGATGGGGAAGGGGTACATGTTTTCCATGGAACCATAACTGTTAACTGGGTGTTTAAATTCTTGGATGGGGAACGGGTACTAGTTTTCCACATAAAGGAAAACTGGCTATTTGCGTGTTTAAATTCTTGGATGGTAAAAGTATACATGTTTTCCACAGAAGGATAGCTGTTATTTGGGTTTTTAAATTCATAATTTGTAGCAACCTAAAAAAGCCAAGAAAATGCATGCCCCACATAAAACAGTAAATTCACAGCAGCCTGTTTACAGACCTACAAACTCTGAAGCCTCAGCTGTGGATTTCAATTTGATTCAAATTAGCATCAACAAAAACCAACTCCTGAACTGGTCATCATGAATAATACTTGGCAAGGACCCACAAGTCTAGTGGTTGCAAGAAATGTGGTATTCCAACAAAGATGGAACAAAGAAACAACACTGAATATGATATCAAACCACAAGGAAACAATTTTCTTCCCTATACATGAAGAGCAAAGGCAATAGTATACAACTACAGACCTTTTCTGAGGAGAAGATAAAGTTGTATGAGCCAGTGAACTTCTAGGAACCATGGTAGCTCAGTGGTTAGCTGGTCAGACTCTTAACCACAAGGGTGCAGGTTTGAATCCTACCATATCATCAGCCCATACATGGTATTTTCTTGAGCAAGGTTCTTTACTCCGACTGCCACGGCACTAAATAACCTACTCGTGTTGCTGTGCCACACAACTCCAACCAAATCATATCAACTGATGCAAAGTAGAGGTCAATATGATAGATTTACTTATTCATAAAATTTCATATTCATTGAAACAAAGGTCTATAACTGTTTTATTACAATACTTCAACAACATTGCAATTTAATTTTGCTTTAGAATTATACAAATGCCATTTCAACTGCATGACAATGAGATATTACATAAAAGTCAATGATTTAACAACCATGCAACATGAAGAAATATCACATATAATGTGACATTGTGCCTTCTAATGAAAATTCATCTATGAGAATCAATTAACAATAATCTATATCAGACTTAATTATGTGGGCAAATCTAAATTCCAGAAGTGATTGCTGTGGACTGCTGGTGTTAGACATGGCAGAATCTATAGGGCAGAAGTGATTGCTATGGAATGCTGGTGTCAGATAGCAGAATCCATAAGGATGAAGTGACTGCTGTGGGCTGCTTGTGTTAGACACAGCAGAATCTATAGGGCAGAAGTGATTGCTGTAGGATGCTTGTGCTAGACACAGCAGAATCCACAGGGCTGAAGTGACTGCTGTGGGATGCCTGTGTTAGACAGAGCAGAATCTATTGGGCAAAAGTGATTGCTGTGGAATGCTGTTGTAAGACACAGCAGAATCTGTAAGGCAGAAGTGATTGCTGTGGGCTGCTGGTGTTAGACACATCAGAATCCATAGGGCTGAAGTGATTGCTGTGGGCTGCTTGTGTTAGACATAGCAGAATCAGTAGGGCAGAAGTGACTGCTGTGGTCTGCTGGTGTAAGACACAGCAGAATCTGTAAGGCAGAAGTGATTGCTGTGGGCTGCTGGTGTTATACACAACAGAATCTAAAGGGTACAAGTAATTGCAGCCTGTGTTAGACACATCAGAATCTATAGGACAGAAGTGATTGCTGTGTGCTGCATATTTGACTTATGAAACACTATATAGTATATTCTCGGAAATATTTATATATGCTGGACAATGGACATGTCCGAAAGGACTGACTTTTGACCAACAATTTTTTTTCCTCAAATCAGACAATAGGAGTTGCTAATATGAAACTCGTATTTAGGCTTGAAAAATACTGAAACTTTTGTATGTGTCCTGACCTTATAATGCACTTGAGATGAACATAGCAACAGGTGTGAAACTGCCTCAGGGATTCTTTGCAAATAATACAATGTGACTTCTATACCCTAGTCTCAACCAAGCTTGGCTGCAACCATTTGATTTCATGAGTAAAGAGCAATATCCAACAAACAGATGAGTCACTCCAGAGGAAAGAATAAATGAATTAAACCCTATATTGATTCAAATATATTTTGATAAATAATACTGACTTTGCACTACTGCACAGCACAAACAGGGTGTAGCATGCTAGACTAAAACAGTAAATCACTCCACCCCTACAACTTAAATGTTTCTGTTCCAGTTAGCATCCACCTTAAGTGCATGTGTAATGGTAGCCTTAGCAATACAATGACAAGTGGTCTGTGTATATCACAGTGATTTGAAGCTGATGTCTGCATTTCTGAATACATTTTAAGGAAATAAAAAGAACTGAGTCAGATATAAAGCCTATATAGGTATTGCCATATACTGACTTCAAAACTTACGTGAAAGACATGATGTGGGGATATATTTATATGTATGGAGTTAACTGAGATAAGTCGGCAGAGGGGTGAGTATACATGTATGTGGCAATAACGAAAACAAATGTATGACAACAGTCACTGAATTTTCCTTACTGCTGCAGTATTTTTATACACAAAATATCTCATTCCACTTATTCTTGGATATACACTGCAGGTAGAGTTTACTGTTTATCAAAGGACTGATTCATTATCAGCTGCTGTTCGATTGATGATGTGACAACTGACAGACAACACAGCTAAGCCACAGGTGCTTAAAAGTGGCTTTTGTTTGAGTGTTAATAAAGCAGCGCTGAATAGTTGCAACAACCATTTGCTGTGGGATTAATGTTGATGATTTGCAATTACTTACAGCATTAGGTAGGTAAATTAATTTTTTAATTTGGGAGATGAACTTGTTTCAACAATCATTGTTTGGTGCATGGGTGTACAGTTTGATTGGGCAGACATGTGTGGTCTATTGTTTGCAGTGTATTTTACAATAATTTACACACTGCATTGAAGACAAAGGCAAAGAAGAATTAATAGTATTATTGTTGATGGTTCAATACAAATTTGGTTATGCAAATGTCTTTCAAAAAAATAAACTATCAACAAAGTGCAGTGATGGAATACTGACATATCTGAAAAGAACATTCACAAATAGAAACTTGTATTATCTTTATTCATTTAAACAAAGACAAAGTTTCTTCAAGAACACAGCACATCTCAAGAGATTACTGATTCAAACCCTCATTTACTTTGGCAATAAAACCTTGCAGTAATTCCAAACAATAAAACCTTGCAGTAATTCCAAACAATAAAACCTTGCAGTAATTCCAAACAATAACAACCTTGCAGTAATTCCAAACAATAAAACCTTGCAGTAATTCCAAACAATAAAACCTTGCAGTAATTCCAAACAATAACAACCTTGCAGTAATTCCAAACAATAACAATCTTGCAGTAATTCCAAACAATAACAACCTTGCAGTAATTCCAAACAATAAAACCTTGTAGTAATTCCAAACAATAAAACCTTGCAGTAATTCCAAACAATAACAACCTTGCAGTAATTCCAAACAATAACAACCTTGCAGTAATTCCAAACAATAACAACCTTGCAGTAATTCCAAACAATAAAACCTTGCAGTAATTCCAAACAATAACAACCTTGCAGTAATTCTAAACAATAAAACCTTGCAGTAATTCCAAACAATAAAACCTTGCAGTAATTCCAAACAATAAAACCTTGCAGTAATTAAAAACAATAACAACCTTGCAGTAATTCCAAAAAATAAAACCTTGTAGTAATTCCAAACAATAAAACCTTGCAGTAATTCCACACAATAACAACCTTGCAGTAATTCCAAACAATAAAACCTTGCAGTAATTCCAAACAATAAAACCTTGCAGTAATTCCAAACAATAAAACCTTGTAGTAATTCCAAACAATAAAACTTTGCAGTACTTCCAAACAATAAAACCTTGCAGTAATTCCAAACAATAAAACCTTGCAGTAATTCCAAACAATAAAACCTTGTAGTAATTCCAAACAATAAAACCTTGCAGTAATTCCAAACAATAACAACCTTGCAGTAATTCCAAACAATAACAACCTTGCAGTAATTCCAAACAATAAAACCTTGCAGTAATTAAAAACAATAAAACCTTGCAGTAATTCCATACAATAAAACCTTGCAGTAATTCCAAACAATAAAACCTTGCAGTAATTCCACACAATAACAACCTTGCAGTAATTCCATACAATAAAACCTTGCAGTAATTCCAAACAATAACAACCTTGCAGTAATTCCAAACAATAAAACCTTGCAGTAATTCCAAACAATAAAACCTTGCAGTACTTCCAAACAATAAAACCTTGCAGTAATTCCAAACAATAAAACCTTGCAGTAATTCCAAACAATAAAACCTTGTAGTAATTCCAAACAATAAAACCTTGCAGTAATTCCAAACAATAAAACCTTGCAGTACTTCCAAACAATAAAACCTTGCAGTACTTCCAAACAATAAAACCTTGCAGTAATTCCAAACAATAAAACCTTGCAGTAATTCCAAACAATAAAACTTTGCAGTAATTCCAAACAATAAAACCTTGCAGTAATTCCATACAAAAAAACTTGCAGTAATTCCACACAATAACAACCTTGCAGTAATTCCAAACAATAAAACCTTGCAGTAATTCCAAACAATAAAACCTTGCAGTAATTCCAAACAATAAAACCTTGCAGTAATTCCAAACAATAAAACCTTGTAGTAATCCCAAACAATAAAACCTTGTAGTAATTCCAAACAATAAAACCTTGCAGTAATTCCAAACAATAACAACCTTGCAGTAATTCCAAACAATAAAACCTTGCAGTAATTCCAAACAATAAAACCTTGCAGTAATTCCAAACAATAAAACCTTGCAGTACTTCCAAACAATAAAACCTTGCAGTAATTCCAAACAATAAAACCTTGCAGTAATTCCAAACAATAAAACTTTGCAGTAATTCCAAACAATAAAACCTTGCAGTAATTCCATACAAAAAAACTTGCAGTAATTCCACACAATAACAACCTTGCAGTAATTCCAAACAATAAACCTTGCAGTAATTCCAAACAATAAAAGCTTGCAGTAATTCCAAACAATAAAACCTTGCAGTAATTCCAAACAATAAAACCTTGTAGTAATTCCAAACAATAAAACCTTGTAGTAATTCCAAACAATAAAACCTTGCAGTAATTCCAAACAATAACAACCTTGCAGTAATTCCAAACAATAAAACCTTGCAGTAATTCCAAACAATAAAACCTTGCAGTAATTCCAAACAATAAAACCTTGCAGTAATTCCAAACAATAAAACCTTGCAGTAATTCCAAACAATAAAACCTTGCAGTAATTCCAAACAATAAAACCTTGCAGTAATTCCAAGCAATAAAACCTTGCAGTAATTAAAAACAATAAAACCTAGCAGTAATTCCAAACAATAACAACCTTGCAGTAATTCCAAACAATTAAACCTTGTAGTAATTCCAAACAATAAAACCTTGCAGTAATTCCAAACAATAAAACCTTGTAGTAATTCCAAACAATAAAACCTTGTAGTAATTCCAAACAATAAAACCTTGCAGTAATTCCAAACAATAACAACCTTGCAGTAATTCCAAACAATAAAACCTTGCAGTAATTAAAAACAATAAAACCTTGCAGTAATTCCAAACAATAAAACCTTGCAGTACTTCCAAACAATAAAACCTTGCAGTAATTCCAAACAATAAAACCTTGCAGTAATTCCAAACAATAAAACTTTGCAGTAATTCCAAACAATAAAACCTTGCAGTAATTCCATACAAAAAAAACTTGCAGTAATTCCACACAATAACAACCTTGCAGTAATTCCAAACAATAAACCTTGCAGTAATTCCAAACAATAAAACCTTGCAGTAATTCCAAACAATAAAACCTTGCAGTAATTCCAAACAATAAAACCTTGTAGTAATTCCAAACAATAAAACCTTGTAGTAATTCCAAACAATAAAACCTTGCAGTAATTCCAAACAATAACAACCTTGCAGTAATTCCAAACAATAAAACCTTGCAGTAATTCCAAACAATAAAACCTTGCAGTAATTCCAAACAATAAAACCTTGCAGTACTTCCACACAATAACAACCTTGCAGTAATTCCAAACAATAAAACCTTGCAGCAATTCCAAACAATAAAACCTTGCAGTAATTCCAAACAATAAAACCTTGCAGTAATTCCAAGCAATAAAACCTTGCAGTAATTAAAAACAATAAAACCTTGCAGTAATTCCAAACAATAACAACCTTGCAGTAATTCCAAACAATTAAACCTTGTAGTAATTCCAAACAATAAAACCTTGCAGTAATTAAAAACAATAAAACCTTGCAGTAATTCCAAACAATAACAACCTTGCAGTAATTCCAAACAAAAAAACCTTGCAGTAATTCCAAACAATAAAACCTTGCAGTAATTCCACACAATAACAACCTTGCAGTAATTCCATACAATAAAACCTTGCAGTAATTCCAAAGAATAACAACCTTGCAGTAATTCCAAACAATAAAACCTTGCAGTAATTCCAAACAATAAAACTTTGCAGTACTTCCAAACAATAAAACCTTGCAGTAATTCCAAACAATAAAACCTTGCAGTAATTCCAAACAATAAAACCTTGTAGTAATTCCAAACAATAAAACCTTGCAGTAATTCCAAACAATAACAACCTTGCAGTAATTCCAAACAATAAAACCTTGCAGTAATTCCAAACAATAAAACCTTGCAGTACTTCCAAACAATAAAACCTTGCAGTACTTCCAAACAATAAAACCTTGCAGTAATTCCAAACAATAAAACCTTGCAGTAATTCCAAACAATAAAACTTTGCAGTAATTCCAAACAATAAAACCTTGCAGTAATTCCATACAAAAAAAACTTGCAGTAATTCCACACAATAACAACCTTGCAGTAATTCCAAACAATAAAACCTTGCAGTAATTCCAAACAATAAAACCTTGCAGTAATTCCAAACAATAAAACCTTGCAGTAATTCCAAACAATAAAACCTTGTAGTAATCCCAAACAATAAAACCTTGTAGTAATTCCAAACAATAAAACCTTGCAGTAATTCCAAACAATAACAACCTTGCAGTAATTCCAAACAATAAAACCTTGCAGTAATTAAAAACAATAAAACCTTGCAGTAATTCCAAACAATAAAACCTTGCAGTACTTCCAAACAATAAAACCTTGCAGTAATTCCAAACAATAAAACCTTGCAGTAATTCCAAACAATAAAACTTTGCAGTAATTCCAAACAATAAAACCTTGCAGTAATTCCATACAAAAAAACTTGCAGTAATTCCACACAATAACAACCTTGCAGTAATTCCAAACAATAAACCTTGCAGTAATTCCAAACAATAAAAGCTTGCAGTAATTCCAAACAATAAAACCTTGCAGTAATTCCAAACAATAAAACCTTGTAGTAATTCCAAACAATAAAACCTTGTAGTAATTCCAAACAATAAAACCTTGCAGTAATTCCAAACAATAACAACCTTGCAGTAATTCCAAACAATAAAACCTTGCAGTAATTCCAAACAATAAAACCTTGCAGTAATTCCAAACAATAAAACCTTGCAGTAATTCCACACAATAACAACCTTGCAGTAATTCCAAACAATAAAACCTTGCAGCAATTCCAAACAATAAAACCTTGCAGTAATTCCAAACAATAAAACCTTGCAGTAATTCCAAGCAATAAAACCTTGCAGTAATTAAAAACAATAAAACCTAGCAGTAATTCCAAACAATAACAACCTTGCAGTAATTCCAAACAATTAAACCTTGTAGTAATTCCAAACAATAAAACCTTGCAGTAATTCCAAACAATAAAACCTTGTAGTAATTCCAAACAATAAAACCTTGTAGTAATTCCAAACAATAAAACCTTGCAGTAATTCCAAACAATAACAACCTTGCAGTAATTCCAAACAATAAAACCTTGCAGTAATTAAAAACAATAAAACCTTGCAGTAATTCCAAACAATAAAACCTTGCAGTAATTCCAAACAATAAAACCTTGCAGTAATTCCAAACAATAAAACCTTGCAGTAATTCCAAACAATAAAACTTTGCAGTAATTCCAAACAATAAAACCTTGCAGTAATTCCATACAAAAAAAACTTGCAGTAATTCCACACAATAACAACCTTGCAGTAATTCCAAACAATAAACCTTGCAGTAATTCCAAACAATAAAACCTTGCAGTAATTCCAAACAATAAAACCTTGCAGTAATTCCAAACAATAAAACCTTGTAGTAATTCCAAACAATAAAACCTTGTAGTAATTCCAAACAATAAAACCTTGCAGTAATTCCAAACAATAACAACCTTGCAGTAATTCCAAACAATAAAACCTTGCAGTAATTCCAAACAATAAAACCTTGCAGTAATTCCAAACAATAAAACCTTGCAGTACTTCCACACAATAACAACCTTGCAGTAATTCCAAACAATAAAACCTTGCAGCAATTCCAAACAATAAAACCTTGCAGTAATTCCAAACAATAAAACCTTGCAGTAATTCCAAGCAATAAAACCTTGCAGTAATTAAAAACAATAAAACCTTGCAGTAATTCCAAACAATAACAACCTTGCAGTAATTCCAAACAATTAAACCTTGTAGTAATTCCAAACAATAAAACCTTGCAGTAATTAAAAACAATAAAACCTTGCAGTAATTCCAAACAATAACAACCTTGCAGTAATTCCAAACAAAAAAACCTTGCAGTAATTCCAAACAATAAAACCTTGCAGTAATTCCAAACAATAAAACCTTGCAGTAATTCCAAACAATAACAACCTTGCAGTAATTCCAAACAAAAAAACCTTGCAGTAATTCCAAACAATAAAACCTTGCAGTAATTTCAAACAAAATAAAACCTTGCAGTAATTCCAAACAATAAAACCTTGCAGTAATTTCAAACAAAATAAAACCTTGCAGTAATTCCAAACAATAACAACCTTGCAGTAATTCCAAACAATAACAACCTCGCAGTAATTCCAAACAATAAAACCTTGCAGTAATTCCAAGCAATAAAACCTTGCAGTAATTAAAAACAATAAAACCTTGTAGTAATTCCAAGCAATAAAACCTTGCAGTAATTCCAAACAATAACAACCTTGCAGTAATTAAAAACAATAAAACCTTGCAGTAATTCCAAACAATAAAACCTTGCAGTAATTCCAAGCAATAAAACCTTGCAGTAATTCCAAACAATAAAACCTTGCAGTAATTCCAAACAATAACAACCTTGCAGTAATTCCAAACAATAAAACCTTGCAGTAATTCCAAAGTCAGTCAAGAGAAATTAGAAGAGAAATTAGTGTTAGTGAAAGGGTTGTACAAATTTGGGAGCCTTGCCATGCCGAAATTGTGTTATAACACAGCACGTTATAGTGGGGTTTTATTGTTTAATATTTTAGTAAGAAGTTTTGCTATTGAAAGATCTATTACATAATTCATGTGGTTAAATAAACGTAGTAAAAAACTAAACAGTACATATATACACGTATATATACCATGCTTAACAGCAATAAAGCACCCCAACAACATAAATTCATTTTTTCTATACCTATGTATACATGTGTGTTTCATAATGTATGGTCATATTGAGTATGTTGGTTCCAGTATGTTTCATAATGTATGCTCATTTGCATGTATATACCTTTTTTGTATCCTTCTTAATTTGTCTTAGTATGTTTTGAACGTTTCTGTAAATGAGAAAATCAAGATTATTCATAGATATAAAAAAATAAAGGAGATGTTTTTACTTCCCTATGTACATGTACTGTTTGTTATTATACTTATTTACTCCATACTTCTGTGAAATCAATTTTCAACTAGCCTGAACAGCTAAAAGTCATTGTTGGGCAAGGGAAATGTCAAGTAAGTAGCCCAATTTGTACATAAAAAAAGAGTACCATGAACAACACATTATATGCCCGCCCCATGTTTAATACTCCTTGTCTAAAGAGACTTGCAGCTGTTTATGGATGATAGTTGCTCATTAGAGGTGACCTTTAAGGCAGGTTTGACTAATGATAGTTGCTCATTAGAGGTGACCTTAAAGGCAGGTTTGACTATATTAATTGTTTTAATACAACAACCTGCTTGCCTTTGTCTTAATGAGGTATTGCAACATTTTATCTGTTCAGACTATTTTTTATTTCAGTGTTTCTCTCATAATAAATCCTGGGGGCAAGCTTTGTACATTTCAGTGTTTCTCCCATGATAAATCCAGGGGGCTAGCCTTGTACATTTCAGTGTTTCTTCCATGATGAATCCAGGAGGATAGCCTTATACATTTCAGTATTTCTTCATGCTAAATCCAGGGGGCTTGTCTTGTGCATTTCAGTATTTCTTCCATGAACAATCCAGGGGGTTAGCCTGGTACATTTCAGTATTTCTTCAATGATAAATCCAGGGGGCTAGCCTTGTTCTTTCAGTATTTCTTCAATGATAAATCCAGGGGGCTAGCCTTGTAGCCTTGTACATTTCAGTATTTCTTCAATGAACAATCCAGGGGGTAGCTATATACATTTCAGTATTTCTTCCATGATAAATCCAGGGTACTACCCTCGTACATTTTTGTACTAGTGGGGATGGGCTTATCATCAGAAAAAAGTTTTCTCAAAATAGAAATTTGCCAAACACATTGGTAACAACTCTTATAGGTCTATACAGATCTAATGATTCATTGTTTTCAAACAGGGTTGTTACAATTCTTACAAGTCTTACACAGGTCTGATGAGCCACTGTTTTGAAACACACTGGTAACATCTCTTATAGTCTACACAGATCTGATCTGCCACTGTTTTCAAACAAGGTGGTAAGAACTCTTTTTGGTCTTACACAAATCTGATTATCCATTGTTTTGAAACATGGTGGTAACATGTCTTATAGGTCTACACAGATTTGATGATCCACTGTATACAAACACAGTGGTTAACAGTGATAACATCACAACCCACATTTTACATGCTTGAAAATCTGGAGATAAAAGTTACAAGTTTCAGGGAGTAACTGATTAGAGTCCTAGATGTGGCTCTTGTTGTACAAGCCTGACATGCTCATAATAATCTGTGGTATTTGATGTATGTCCCATCTTTGACTTTAATGACTATTAGATAAAGAATGGAAGAGTATGTTTTGGATGTGGCTCATAGTGTACAACCCATGAATGTGCAGCAACAATATTTTCATACTTATATGAATACAATTAAAGACACATGGAAACATTTTTAATCTTGAAAAAAAGAGTTGAGGAATTCTTCAAATTTGAGGACAAAATTTCCTCAGAGATAAGGCAAGACTCCTTTAACCCTTTTCATACTGAAGTCCAATCAGACAGGAAGTTGTGTAGAACTGGAAATCTATTCTGTCAGTGGTATATCGCATTGGGACAATGCAGTAACATTGGTTTTCAAGTAATTTTTCAGTTATATACCTTTTCAAAAAGCTTAACATTTTCTTGAAAATCATATATTTTGTCATTGAAAATTTTCAGATGTAAAATATTCAGTTGAAAGTAAAGTAAACTAAAAAAAAACATGCTTTACTTTTTTTTATACCTTACCTTCAATGCAATTTTTCTACCTGCAATATTCATTTTACCTCCTACATGCATGTGTATGAAATGTGGGGAATTTTAAGCCATTTAAGATGGTGAAAAAATAATAAAAATCCATTAAGAATGTCAAAGGTATTAACATTTTAATAAATTTACAAAAATGAGAATTGGAGAGCAAGTAGAACAGACCTTACTGGAAAGTAGGCAAAGCTGTTCATTTTGTTTCAGTACTTTTATTCCATAATAAATCCTAATGTAAAAATTGTTGAGTTTATTTTGGTACATTTCCAGGAATGAAGAAAAATTTCATAATATTATACACACACCCAACCTCAGTATATGGGCAAACTTTATGAGCAGTGAAGTTCTCAAAAAGTCCAGTCAGCTTTAAAACCATTAAAGTCTTCATAATAATCAATATCCAAGTCAAAAATACCAATTAACTCGTTATCATCTGCTCAGTTCATTTCGATGTATAGTCAAGATCACGATCCCCACTGCCTAAAATATCAATTTCCCCCCAAAATTGACTATATTTTCATCGAAATGGCATCCACATCACTGCCATCACTTGCCACCTCAGTACTCTCTGCCACTTTGAAATCTGCACGTTAAAATTCAACTCTGAAATCAAATTTTCTACTAACCAGTTATCATCATCTCTGTTCATTTCTTTGAAGTCAAGATCACAATATGCACTGCCTAAAACGTCAATTTTCCCCATAAAATTGTCTATATTTTCATCAAAATCGGCATCCACATCACAGCCATCACTTATCACTTCAGTGCTGTCTGCATGCTGATCTCCACATGTTAAAACTCATGTTTGAAATCAAATTTTCAAAACAACCAACACTTCTAAAAGGAATTGTATCATCGCAGTATATAAGGAACAAACTGTGGCCAACAAACTTCAATATATTCAATACTTCTAAATAAAAACAGAAATTTTACTTACGACTTTCCTCATAATCCTTCACAAGCTTGTTGAGAACTTCATATGCCGAAAAGAAACGGAAAGGGAACTGCTTGCTGTACACTACTGCTCCCTGTGAAAAACAAAAAGTTTTATTGAGTAGCTAGATTATCCAAAAGAGTCTTAAATAGCAATGTGTTAATAGGAAACAAATTACCATATACACTTGCTTATAACTGCAAACTGCACAGACCCAGATCTGCCATTGCATGATGCACCGGCATATCTGGGTCTAAGCAGTTTCTTAGGAGTAAACAGTAGAACAAACAATATAGACCCTGATCTGCCGGTGCATTATGCAATGGCAGATCAGGTGTATACAGTACCAAATTTTGTGCCAATGTTATGTGTAAACTGTGTGAATTCAAGTATATCGCTGATGCATGAAATACAGGTCATAATGGCAAAGTCAACAAGATGGGTATGGGGGATAACTGGTGCTGTTCTCATCAAAACGCATCTCGTCACTCACTGAAGTGTACAATAAAACGTACCAGATGCCACTAAAGTGTGAAATGTAGGTAATACTTACCTATTCCGAGACAAAGATCTTGAACAACTTTAGATGAATTCCCTCACCAAGCTGACTGACTGTGACACAGGTGGCTACATCGATTAGATTTGCAATGATACAGCAATGTGTATCAGGTATTGGAATGGAAAGATTTGTATGGTGATACAAACAATCATATCACCACACTAATACTGCAACAAGTAGGATACAAGAAGGCAAAATGTAATTATGAAATCTTGTACATTTCTTGAGATTAAGTTATTGGGTTGGCAGATGTATTATCATTTTCATACAAAAATCAGTTCTTTTCAAGATCTGATATATTGTGGCTAGATTTGACAATGAAATACAATGTACATCTACTTTCTAAAAGCAAGTCATATATTTTTATAATACACTCAAGCTCACCGTTTAAACAGAAGTTGGCACAAATTACAGACGTGTGTCATGATATATATCATTTCAGAATATCTGTGTCTTTATACATATTTTCTTGTACCATTAGTGGTAACAGACAGCTCTAATGGAGATCAAATCTGTTATCATTTTAGGATATCTGTGTCATGATACATATTCTACTGTACCATTAGTGGCAATACACAGCTCTAATGGAGATAAAATCTGTTATCATTTCAGGATATCTGTTTCATGATACATATTATACTGTAACATTAGTGGCAATACACAGCTCTAATGTAGATAAAATCTGATAGTCTAACAAAAGTCAGTGAATCAAAATATATAGGTTTAAGTGACTTTTAGTTGTTCAGGTTCAAGGTGCATCTTCTCACCAATTTTTTTTTCTTCCAGTGATGGAGAATTACAACAAAAGTCTAACCAACGTTATTAAAGTATAACATAGGACTTGCAGCTGGAGATTAAATTAAAGTATAACATAGGACTTGCAGCTGGAGATTAAATTAAAGTATAACATAGGACTTGCAGCTGGAGATTAAAGTATAACATAGGACTTGCAGCTGGAGATTAAAGTATAACATAGGACTTGCAGCTAGAAATTAAATTAAAGTATAACATAGGACTTGCAGCTAGAGATTAAATTAAAGTATAACATAGGACTTGCAGCTGGAGATTAAATTAAAGTATAACATAGGACTTGCAGCTGGAGATTAAAGTATAACATAGGACTTGCAGCTGGAGATTAAAGTATAACATAGGACTTGCAGCTAGAGATTAAATTAAAGTATAACATAGGACTTGCAGCTGGAGATTAAATTAAAGTATAACATAGGACTTGCAGCTGGAGATTAAATTAAAGTATAACATAGGACTTGCAGCTGGAGATTAAATTAAAGTATAACATAGGACTTGCAGCTGGAGATTAAAGTATAACATAGGACTTGCAGCTGGAGATTAAAGTATAACATAGGACTTGCAGCTGGAGATTAAAGTATAACATAGGACTTGCAGCTGGAGATTAAAGTATAACATAGGACTTGCAGCTGGAGATTAAAAGTGCTGCAAATAATGACATCCAACCCCCTCACCAATTTGAATCACTATAACACAATCAGAAGTACAGATATATGAATTTCAACAGTGAAGTTTGAACAAGAGTCCCTAGATGGGACTGATTCTCTATTGTGCAAAAAGAATTTGCAGGAAATCAAGATAAGACCATTTCTTCCTTTTAATAATGTCTACCATTTTGAATGATGAAAACATGTGGTTTCACATCATTTCATTCATGCTGCAAGATGGTGGCCAGCTCAACAATTGCTTAGAAGTACTTTGTCAAAATCAGTGAACATCATATGATTATTCATTCATGTTATATTTTTGTAATCATGGATAATGTTCACCTAAGTAATTAAATGTTTTTGGTAAATCCTCATTGTTACTGATGCTGTTAAAAATTGTATTATTTTTTAAAAATACTAACCAGAATTCTGCATACAAATAAAATGGTGGTAAATCTAACAATGTCAATACTGTAGAAAATTTTCAATGGATCCAGTCTATTTGAGTTCTCTGGATTCACCCAAGAGGATATTCATGATATGGAAGTAAATTCATACAGAAAGGAAATCCCAGATTTTATCCACATCAAAGATAATCAACACAGTATCTGTATTCATGTCAGGAACAACTCATCACTGAAGTAGATGAGTGAACCTAGGACTAATTTCCAACTCTACAAATACTCATAGCAACATGTGTATGTGTCCAAAATAACTACTTCACATGAAAATAAAGATAAATGTACTGTATTCCCATTAACAAATACCATTTTATTTCAAGGCAGTGGATGCTTGGCTTGGACTTATAATGGATTTCTTGAACTGTGTTAAGACATAAACAATAGATCTAACACCAGCAACCTCCACTCCTATCAGTGCCTGTCAAACAAAGCCATACAAACAAACTCCCTTGCCCAAGTAGACATGAGCTATACATGGCCTAATTACTTAACATCACCCAGTCCCTAGCCCTGGTACACCTAGATACACTTAATCAAATTGTAGAAGACAATGCCACTAATCAAGATAAAGAAAATCCAAGTACAGCAGGCACAAGCCACATAGTGCCTAAATATATAACACCTCTAACACCTCCCTGTCTCCAAATCCCAGGTAGACCCAGATATACTTCACCAAAGTGTAGGAGACAATGAAATTAATCATGATGAGACTTCTTTCAAACACAATGCAAGTCACAGTTCACAGTGCTATTGAAAATTATGTTCTAAGTGACTTGAGAGTTATGAACAGGGATCATATCTATATGTGCATGTGTATATGTGTATGTATATATACGTATTATATATATATATATATATTTATATATATATATATATATATATATATATATATATTTATATATATATATATATATATATATATATTGTAATAATTATTTTCAGGATTGTCTTGAAACTATATATATATATATATATATATATATATATATATATATATATATATATATATGCAGTTTCAAGACAATCCTGAAAATAATTTAGGAGGAGTAGCAATAACAAATTTGTGCTAATGGATGGACAGACATCGGATGACAGACAACAGATCAACACCATTTTCATTTAGGACCAAGTACACATGATAAGGAGTCTTTTCATTAAAACCTGATGTTGATATGCCCATCCATTCAGGAGAAGCAGTCATAACAAGATTTTCAAGATGGCTGCCATGGCAGCTATATTGGATGTCAAAGTGGGACGATTTTCATTTGGGACCATAGGACCAACTAGAAATCATAAGAAGTCTTCTAGTGAAAACTGCATGTTGATATGACCATCCATTCAGTAGAAGTAGCGATAACATGATTTTCTAGATGGCTGTCATGGTGGCCATATTGGACCCAGATCAGCACCATTTTCATTTAGTACTAACTCGACATCATAATAAGTCTTTCAGTGAAAACCCCATGTTGATATGACCATCCATTCAGGAGTAGTAATGATAGCAAGATTTTCAAGATGGCTGCCATGGTGACCATATTGGATGTCAAATCAGCACCATTTTCATTCATGACCAAGTAGACATCATTAGAGATCTTTTAGTACAAACCCCATGTTCATATGACCATCAATTCAGGAGGAGTAGTGATAACAAGAATTTCAAGATGGCTGCTGTGGTGGCCATATTGCATGTCAGATCTGCACCATTTTCATATTTTCGTTTAAGACCAACTAGGCATCATAAGAAGTCTTTAAGTGCAAACCCCATGATATGACCATCCATTCTGGAGGAATAGCGATAACAAGATTTTCAAGATGGCCATTGTGGTGGCCATTCTGGTCTATGACCAGTAGAGCTAAAAACCAGAGTTTAATGCTGTACACTTTCACACAGGTATGGAAATATACACATAAGCAGAACCTTCAAACTGTATCATTTACTGTTTTATTTTAATTAGGGACCCTGATTTTTGTCAACTTCTTTCTCATTACATAAGAAAAACCTTTATTTTCTATAGATCTTTAATGATACAACTAGAAATATGACAATATGACATGGATGTCCTGCCCCTTTGATGTGCCTGAAGGCGAAATGTTTAGGTCACAAACAGGGGCCATAAATCTTAAAAAAATTTGTTGGAAAATAGAGAAAATTTATCTTGATCTAGGTCTTCTTAATGTAAAACCTAAACAAATTTGTTTTCAGTCCATGAAGTCCTTCAAAAGTTTGGTTTCAGTCCATGAAGTCCTTCAAAAGTTATTGAGCAGAAACAAATTTGGATGCAATTGAAGGGTCATGGTGTAAGTCAGATGGGCCGTAATGAATGTACCACATGCCCCCACTTCCCCACCCCCACCCCACCCCACCCCCGATTTTGTTGGAAAAAAAAAAATAAAGATCATCGTGAGTTTCACCTTTGTATTTGCAAGAGTTTTGCAGAGCAGTGTGTCTCACTCACAAACCACCCTACCTAAAATGTGCTCCTTGTATATGGCTCAAGTTGAATGCATAATCTGCATTTTTAACAAAAACAATGACACTGTTGTCATCACTGCCTTAACAACTGTACCAATATATATATATATATATATATATGTCCTGCTATATACTAACACAGGCAAGAAAATAAATCTACTAACCTCTTCAGTAAGCTTCTTGATGACCCAGTTATGATGCTTCTCCGATATCCCTGCCTTGATCAAGTTCCTGAGGTTTCTCAACATGGCCATGAAGGGCAATTTCTTGTGATCTATGAAACAGAAAATATATCTATATCAGCAAATGCAGTAATCATATTATCTTAGCTCATCTGCATTCACAGCTTTGAATTCACTTTTCGCTATTTTTTAAAAACAGGCCCAAGTGGGCATAAGATTGCTCACTGGACTGACCTCTGCCTAATAGCCAAATGCAAAAGCAGTTGGCCAAGAAATCTGTCAGTAAAATGCCTTCTGTACAACTATGTTCCATTGCTATTCATTGCAATGTTATGAAAACAATTGTTTCAAGTTTCTAATTTGTGTATCTCCATCCATATTTAATGGCACATTAGCATCATATGTCCAATATTGAACGGCTTCAATGCCAGGATGCTTTGTGGTAAGGTTGGTCAAATTCTGTTCAGTGGGGTTTTTTTTATAGATAAAGTTATGTACATTATTTTCTACTTTTAGTAACAGTGAGCACACTTGACAATAGTGCTTGGCATCATGTGTATAAATATGGAAGGCCTTCAAGCTAGGACACCTTCTATCCAAGGACTAGATTCAAAAAGGTATGTTTTCCGCCCTCCTCCCCAATTTTCGTCATATAATGTATAATACAAGAATGAGGTGGTTTAATTTAATTCCTGACAAATATTTGGTGTTCACATGCTGGTTGCCATGGAAATGGTGTATTGAGAAAATATCAGAGAAGATTTGCACATTTTTCATCTTTTCCTTGTATTTCTCATTGATAATGTCTATCCATAAACCATCCACTAAATTCACAATGAATTTATATTATTTTTCTGGTATAAAGTTGCATAAAATAAGGTTTCAATTTGTTTTTAAAAAGATGATCCAAAATGGATTTGAGTAGCCAATGATGGAAAAAATCTAACTTACAGGTCACCTTGAGACTGTTTTCAGTTCCATTGCAAAAATAGGACAGTCATTCATAAAATAAAAGGACTGTTTCTATTTGAAATATTGTTTAATACTGTTGGCTGATATGATTGTTAATGAGGCTTTCTAGGGGCTTCTGAGTTCATTTGTGCAACGAAAATATTGGTGCTTGTTCCCTGGAAATGAAAGATGTTCTTCATACAATTTTTCCTTAGTTTCATGGCAACATAAACACATGCACATACACACACAATCTTCATCAATGTTATGTCTCCTCAATCTTGAAAATAATTGCCAATGTTCAACAGCTTGGTTCAAACATACTCCCAACACTGGCCACTCTAGTATTAAAAACAAAAAACTCTTTCAAAACAATATGTTTGTTGGTACAGCTCTGTCTCGTTATAACGCAGTAGTCGGGGTCCATCACCATCGACCGTGTTATGTACCAAACTGCATTATCCCAAGCACCATGATATATATGGAATCGTAATATATTGAGAATAGCATAATATGCGAAACTGTGGTATAGCGGGCACTATCAATTTTTTTAAAATAATGGTGTTTTGAAAAGGAAATGAAAATACAAGACTTAGTTTCACCTTGTTTTCTTTCAACCCTTATTGTTATACATTGGTATGATTTTGGTCATGGGGTCTATAGTAGTACCGTGTTATATCCAGAATCGCATTTTAACAAGGTGCATTATAATGGAGGACAGCTGTACTTTACATCTAATACCAAAGCAGATGCAATATTTGATGCTACAACACGTTAGTATTGTCTGTTTAAATCAGCAAAAGGTATAAAGACAAATGCAAAGTTTGCTGATTTGAAGCAATTAGTTAAACTTAGTTTCAGGGCTGATCATATTTTTTTATCATCCACTTGTCCAGAACTAGTGGTTGCAGAAAATTCATTTGTCCCACCTACCTTTTCACTTGTCCAAAAATTTTAATAACTTGCCTAGATTTGATGAGATGTATGCACTTCAATCCATAGAAATAACAAAAGAAATAATGTACAACATATCTGTTTCCTCAAAGGGCTTAATTTTTCAGTTTTCGATTGTCAAGGTATGTTATATACACTATATCTTGCTCCGAAACAGTAGCATCCATACTTACATCAGCAAGGATGGAAAGGAATTTACTGGAATTCAGACTTTTCCCCAACTTCTTCACTCAAGACTTGATCAAATGATAGAACAAAAGTCTCATGACCCGAGTCTGTTCTTGTAATTAACACCAAGTTCAACACCGTTCTTCTGGAGTGCACACAGCATTTCCATATCAGACAATCGTTTTCCATAATAAGGTAGGGTGTAGGCTGTGATAGAAAGAGCTGTCATTTTTTCAGTTCATTCATTTTTAGTTTTTAAAATGTCCTTTCCTAGTTGAGTGTCAGCAACTCTAACTTCAGGGATTTTCTGTACATGCTGGCTAGTGTCATGCATATACTGTGCTGCACAGGCCTTATGAGGTCCAGAGCTGTAATGAGACTTGATTGGTTCAATCCTGAATTTGTGAGTTCCATTAACAAACACACAGGCTGAATTTCCAACCTGTGCCAGTTTGGGATATTGTTTGCAATAACTGCAAAACATCTTTCTTTCAATGATTCAAGTCATGGATAATTATCAATCCAATGTGACTGAAAATTTCTCTGTCTCAGTGGTGTCATATTTGACACGTTTTGCTGCCAGAGAGTCTAGCTTATGTCTCTTTGGAGAAATAGTTACCTCCAACTCAGTGGCAGTGTCACAATTTATCCCTCCACTTTCATGTGAGTGTTCCTTCTCCGAATTTTTCCTATAAACTTCCTCGCAAAAATAATTAAGTAAACTCATTTTATCCATATAGTAAAGATCACCTCACTCGTCAACTACTTCTAAAGTTGTCACAACATACATTTTGTACTTTTAAATATAAACACACACATCTCCTTAGTTAGCATAATCACCGCATCATACAGAATATCACACGTGAAAGCTGATACTCTGTATAATCAATTAAAAATTAAAGAGTCATTACTGTCATTAAATCACTTCTTACAGGAACTGACACTAATGTCCGTTAAGTGTCTTTTATTAATTTAATTGCATTGACTCATTGGATTGAAATCAAAGGGTGATCCACTCATGAGTATCAGGGTTGAGTAAACACAATATAACAAAGCCATTTAAAACACTGCTAATTAATCATACCGGATTTGTTTGGTTTTTAATTGTTTTGATTGGCTGATAATTCGGTTGCCAATATGCTTTCAAGCAGTAACAGAACATGCACACATGCGACAGTTATCGATGACCACTTACTGTAGTATCACAGGTTATGATTAAATAAATGGAGAGAGGTAGATTCAAGCATTTAGTATGCCCTGGGGGGGGGGGGGGGCATGAATGGCCAGATAAAGGTAGACAAAGTGATTAAAGCATGAAAATTAGCACTTGCCCAACTTGTTTTAAAATAGGAAATAAGCACTTGAATTTGTTTGACTTCAAAAATGAATAGTCCAGGATTTCGGGCTATGGTATTTGATCAGCCCTGTTAGTTTCTCATATGTAAATGATGGAAACTGGAGGTATCTGTCTCATTAAAAAAGATGAGATGAATTAAAAAAAGAAGTTCCCTCATGAGATTTTTATGGTGTTCTTTGGCCTGGCTGGTGGATTCTCTATCACTTAAGCCATCAACTACTGATAAAGATATTCATTGGCTTACACTGTCTAGCTTGATGCTGATGTGTTACTCTTCAACAATCCCTTTCTTCACTGACTACTATAATATTTTTTTCTATATTTTTTGTTTTTTTTTAATAAATTTCTCTGAAAAATAAAGCATACACATTTTCTATGTTGCAGACACAGCATATATTTTATACTAGAGTTGAAGACAATTCTTTTATTGTGTACTCCACAGTACTATAGTATTGTACAGGCCCCACTTTTTTAAAGGTAATATTGTTACAAGTGGAAGGAAGATTGACTGAAAAAATGTTTTGAAATGTACCTTGGTTTTGATATTACTCCATAGATAATAGCTAGTTTTATTTCAGGATGTGTGTGTGTGTGTGTGTGTGTGTGTGTGTGTGTGTGTGTGTGTGTGAAATGCACACTAAAAGTAAAGTGTACCATATGTTCTTTATATTTTTAAACAACAATTCATCTACCTATCTTATTAGTTATGGAAATCATTCTATGATAAATAGGCAATATTCAGGTACATTAAACAACCAAATACTACTTACTATAGATGCCTCTCAGTCTCTGTTTACTTTTTTCTGAATCCCTGCTGAAACCTCTCCAACAAAACTGAGCCATATGGGCAATGTAAATAAAATTTTAGAAAGAATGAAGAAAGAAAGAAAAAAATGAATAAGATTGCTTAAAAACTCCTATTTGTTGTTTCTTCTGAATTTGTAAAAGTGCCATACTGATACGAATAGAATAAGACATGGTTGAAACTGTGGTCTATTTCTTTAAATGCAATGAAGACTAAGGTAGAAACAATGCAATAGCAACAAAATGCCAATGCTATGAAGACAGTAAAACTTCTGAATTTTTTGCTTGTAGGTACCAGTGTAAACTTATTCCATGAACACCACATGTTCAAAGGTTGTCTTTTTGGTATGAAATTGAAATCAATTAATATATCGAATGTATAATGAATGTATACGAGTTTTTGAGTAGTATCTTAAATAACGGTAACATACTGAGACAATGAGTCATTAAATTTATCCATAGTTACTTTTTCGTAAGAACTGGGGCAGAAATGGCCTTCATTCAATATAATCCTTTGGTCAAATTCGGTTAAGTGTTTTTCTTATAGAAGAAGTTATTCATGACTTTTCAAACTTTATTAACATCAGCCATATCTGCTGTCATATTGGCATCATTTGTAGGAACTTAAAAGCTCTTCACACCAGGATGCTTTCTGTCAAATTTAGTCAAATTCTGTTCAGTTGCTTCCGAGAAAAAGCCATTTAAAGGTTTTCTTTTTTTTTAGTAACCCAGGCAGGTTTGATGGCAAATCAGTATTATTTGTATAAATGTGAAGGTCCTTAATATCAGAAAGCTTTCTGTCAAATTTAGTCAAATTCTGTTCTGTTGTTTCAGAGAAAAAAACATTCAAAGGATTTTCTATTTTTTAGTAACAGTGGCAGATTTAATGTCAAATCAATATTATTTGTATAAATGTGAAGGCCCTTAATACCAGAAAGTTTAGTCAAATTTGGGCAAATTCTGTGGAACACTTTCAAAGAAGCCATTTCAAGTTCTTAATTTTTTCTATTTTTAGTAACAGTGGCCATACTTGACCTTGGATAACAATCATTTGTATACATTTTAAAGACCTTTAAGCCAGGCTGTATTCTGTAAAATCTATTCAAACTCTTTTGGTTAGACTTGGAGAAGAAGCAGTTTAGTAGCAGTGAATATATATATGCATACATTTCAAAGCCCTCTATACCAGGATGTTTTCAATCAAATTGGTCAAATTATGTTCTGCACTTTTTGAGAAGCCATTTAAATGATCTTCCACCTAGAGTAATGGCAGCCATATCTGATGAAAGATCAGTACCCTTTGTATAAATCTGATAGCCCTCTAAGCCAGAATGCTACAGATTGTGACTATGAAAGTTATACAAACTGCCTACCTATGAGTTCTTCCCATGTGGAGGCTTTATTGCCCTTGAGGGACACCTGTGTTTCCCAGGTCTCAGGGATGGGTAGCTTCATTCTCTTCCCTGCCCTCTCCTCCTCCCACAACCCTGGTAGACGAGACTTGTAGAACTCCTCTGTTGTTGAGGGGTACCTATCAGAGATATATGTTATCTAGGCTCATAGAAAGTCCAAGATTTTATCAAAATAATTTGATCATCCTTAAGATCAATTAATCAATACATTGACAACTTTCAATCATACACTCCTTATCAATAATCCCTATAGATCACTTATCAATTAGATTACAGTAATATGCAAGTGACCTGTGAATCATCACATAGTTACAAAGGTAGCTATTGTCTGTCAGAGTATGAAACTCAGACAACTAAGTAGGTCACATTATATAGCATATACAATTAAATCTTTACAATTTTTCACAGAATTTTTATGACATTTTCAATTTACCATAGTGCCACTGAAATATGACTGCACATTTTTTCCCCAGAAAATCTTAGATTTTAAATAAGTTGATATACTATTGAGTGCTAGGATCAGACTATTTGTCATTAGGTCAATTACTTAAGTCAGACTGTTTGTTATTAGGTCAATTACTAGACTCAGACTGTTTGTTATCAGGTCAATTGCTAAGTTAAGACTGTTTGTTATTAGGTCAATTTTTCAGCTCAGACTGTCATTTGATCAATTGTTAAGTTTATACTGTTTGTCATTAGATCAATTGTTAAGGTCAGACTGTTTGTCATTTGGTTAATCACTAAACTTGGACTGTTTATTATTTGGTCAACTGTTAAACTCAGACTGTTTGTTATTTGGTCAACTGTTCAACTCAGACTGTTTATTATTTGGTCAACTGTTAAACTCAGACTGTTTATTATTTGGTCAACTGTTAAACTCAGACTGTTTGTTTTTAGGTCAACTGTTAAACTCAGACTGTTTATTATTTGGTCAACTGTTAAACTCAGACTGTTTGTTTTTAGGTCAACTGTTAAACTCAGACTGTTTATTATTTGGTCAACTGTTAAACTCAGACTGTTTGTTATTAGGTCAATGACAATGCTCAGACTATCATTAGGTGAAGTGCTAAGCTCCAACAGTTTGTCATTAACTTTCATTGTGTGGAGTTGATGGATCAATGCTTTACTGTAAAAACATATTTTTTAGCTGTTCTGGTGTCTCCTACTTCTGATCACTACTTTTCATCTGTATGTCTGTATATCTGTGTATTTGTACATATCTGAAGCTATTCTGGTGTCTCTCCCACAGCACCCTCTCTTCTCCTCATCACTGTCACTCTCTCATAATCTGTGTATCTACATAAAAATACTTACTTCTTTCCAATTAGGCACATGACATGCTCTACTGGTTCAACAATGTGTAGTTTACGGATCAGCTGTTTCAGTGTAAAACCCATCTTCCGTAGCTGTTCTGCTGTTTCCTCATCATCTTTTACCACTTCTGAAGCATCCTGAACAAACAAAATTGATTAATATCAACCCTATTAAAAGCCTGTGAACTGGTTATATATTTCTCAGATTAACAATCAAAGCATGCCCTGTCTGATCAGTGTCTTACTGTGACTATCACAACACTTTTATAAAAGTAATGGGGATATTGTGGTCTGCTCCATCTGTCCATAACTCAATCTCTGCCTAATGTGCATTGGCTATAATTTCACCAAACCTGATATATTAGGTATCACAATATTAATTAAGTTCCTTATATATTTCCTTTATATTTCAATATTTTTTAGGAATCCAGTGCATCAGTTATAAGTTCAGATGCATCAAGACTATCTTAGTTATGTTAGGCACTAACATGGACATAATCGTAAAAAAAAATCAGCATAGGTTATAATGAATTTTCTAAAAACAATCAGCATAGGTTATAATGAATTTTCTAAAAAAAATCAGCATAGGTTATAATAAATCAGCACAGATTATAATGAATTTTTTTTTAAAAATCAGCATAGGTTATATAATGAATTTTCTAAAAAAAAATCAACATATGTTATAATGAATTTTCTAAAAAAAATCAACATAGGTTATAATGAATTTTCTAAAAACAATCAGCATAGGTTATAATGAATTTTCTAAAAAAAATCAACATAGGTTATAATGAATTTTCTAAAAACAGTTGCATCTAAATGAAATGACTGGAATTTATAGTACAAATGACCTTTCCAGAACTGGTCAAATCACACCTGTTTGCTTGGTCATCCTACACAAAGACCAAGAGGTTGAACTCTATAAGCATTTTATTTTCTGTGGAGGCTTCAATGCCACTTTCTAATAAATACAAGTAACATTCTTCAATGGTAGATAAATCTCTAGGAAAAATCAGTGAAACAATATCAATGATTTTCTGCGGGGCTACAACAGGATGGAATACATCAAGCTGATTGGCTCAACTAGTGCAGTGATACCTGATAACCATCAACAAGAGATGTGCAATTTTTAGGTTTCTCCACTGGGGTCACTTGGAGGGGGTCAAAGGTCAAAAATGCAAAAATTGCAATTACAGTGACAGTTAAAATATTTTTTGATTAAACTTTAAATATGTATTTGTAGCAGCAGGACACATAAGATATGTGACTGGTTTCAAGTTATAACCCCTGGGGTATAGCCTGGAAGGAGAGGACATGTCATAAAAGCATGGGGATTTGTCATGGAGAGCCACATTAGTAGCTCCAGTTTCACTTTAATTTGTGGGGTATCAAATTTTGACAAATTTCATGATTGCCACAAGCCACAAATTAAAAAAAAAAAAAAAAAGAACCTAGATTTGTGTTTGAAAACATGTATGTATGTCCCTGCATGCAATAGCATGAAAATCCAGACATCTAAATATGCATACAAACATGCTCACCAAATTTCATTTGTTGACCTCAAACAGATGTTGCTTAATCAACTAACAAGGTTTTTGGTAAAAGAATATAAGTAAAAATGTTCAAACATGTGCAAAACATTGAAAAATTACTGTAATGGCCTGAAAACCAGTACAGATCATTTACATATGAATACAAAATATGCCTATCATATTTCATCTGACTGTCTCAAGTGGTTTTAGCTCTATTGTGTTAAAAAGATTCTTGTCAAAAAGTGCAAGAAGTTTTAAAACCTGTAAAACACTTTTACTGAATTTCATTTGTTACCTTAAGTGGTTTCTGCTTAATTTTGCTGCAACCTTTTCTCAAAGGGTCATCTACATATGCATAAAAAAAAATACGCTATCCAAATTTCATTTGTCTGCAATGAGCAGACTTGCTAACAAGCTGTCGGGACAGTTGTACAGGTGTATGGATGCACAGATTACAGATGTATGGAAGGACCAAATCAATATGCCACCACTATAAACAGCGGGGACATAAAAATAAAAATAAAAAAAACAAGCTGTTGGGACAGTTGTACGGGTGTATGGATGCACAGATTACAGATGTATGGATGTATGGAAGGACCAAATAAATATGCCACTACTAAAAACAGTGGGGACATAAAAATAAAAAGAACTGACCTATGACCTCTCCATGCTCAATAGTATCCATAAATATATGTACCAGCAAGTGTCTTTTTCAGAAAAATTATAGCCACAAAAAGTAAATTTGCTAATAGTTTGTTTCTCAGAGAATACTTACTCAGTCACATTAATGTTATGAAATAAGCTCTACTAACTCTTGAATCCAGCCCTCCTGAAAAATTCATCTTCCCTGTCTATATATCGTATAGACAAAAGGAAGAACCATGTCTATATATCGTATACACAAAAGGAAGAACCCTGTCTATATATCATATAGACAAAAGGAAGAACTCTTACCCATTACTTTCCCATACCACTCACAAGGTGGCTACCCATCAACCAGATGTTTACCAGTTTAAGCAGACCAATACACTGATGAAGATGCTCACATTTGTGGGGGAGGTGTGGGAGGATTAATATTAGGTATTCTCAGAGAAAGATTTTTTTTTGGTAAATTATGTTCTCCGAAAATACCTACCTGATCACATTAACATCAGGAAATAACCTACTCTACCTCAGAATCCAGCCCTCCCTGAAAGACAAAAATACGTCTTTCTGTCTATATATCATATAGATGATGGGAAGTAGCTCTTACAGATTACCTCCCCTTGCCCCCGCTAGGTGACTACCCATACACAAGATGTTTACCAATTTAAGCTTGAGCAAAACCTGCAACAAGATGCTCGCATTTGCAGGGAAGCGTGAGACAGATTGACAGCAATATGACTGGACGAGTATCCTCGAAGCCAAGATCTTCATGAGATCCTGCAAGAGCTATATGTATGTCAATTTAATAACCCACTTTAACCAAGATGCTAGCATTTGTGGGATTATGTATTGCTTTCCTATCTTAATTGGTAGGAAGAGCCTCTGAGAGGCTGCGAATATTCTCTGTGCACCCAGACAGCATGAGAGAGTGCAGACCGGGTCCTGCAGCTTTGTCTCCCTTGACAGGTCAATTGAGGAAAGCAGGCAAAGTTATGTTTTGATTGCCTGCAGATCATAACCTGTTCTTCAAGACAAAACCAAGCTGCATAATTAGTATGACTGAGCCATTAGAATAAAACTGCATGTAGTTCAGATCTATGAGCAGCATATGTAGCTTACACACCCTGCACGCAGAAGCTAGTGCTATCAGGAAGCAAGTTTGTATGATAACAGCTTCAGTGAGGTCAAAGACAGGGGCCAAAATGGGCAAGTTTAGCCCCATCATGACCCATGAGAGGTTCCATCTGGGTAACAAGGTGAGTGAGCGGAGCCTGGGTAGGTAAAAATTGGACAAGTCTGAAAGATCCTTGTTGAGACCAATATTTTCCCTTCCATGATTTCTGAACATGTTTAAAATCATGGAATGGTATTCCTTGATCGTGATATAGGCTAACTTTTTGTTGAGGCCGAATGGGAGAGCATGGAATTGGTACATAGTTCCAAGGCAGCCAAACTGAACAAACTTGCAAGAGCAGGTCAATAGGGACATGAAAATATGAATCGGTTAAATCTAGACTGATTGCAAATTCATCCCTGTTGACAGAAAGCCTGACTGACCATTCCATTTCCATGCTGAAGCTCAGTGTAGCTATGTACTTGTTGAGCTGGCTGAGATCTATGACTGGCTTCAGCCTTCCAATGGCTATGGACACCTGGAATAAAATCCTGGAGCGTTTGGCTTGCGAATCTCTGCATTACTCGCTTGTTTTCTGCATGATTTCTGCATTCTCTGGATGAGATAGAACATCCATCATGGAAGTGGAAGACAAAAGTGGAGGGAGCTGGTTAAACTAAGTCCAAATCCCCTCTGAAACAACATTTGTTAGGAGGAAAACTGTTGGAGCTAAGTGGGGTTGGTAAAATAAATGGGGGTTGTTGAAAGGCTTGGGGAAGGAGAAACCTTGTCTCCTAAATTGCGGGGCTTGTTGCTGCCTGAAATTAGACTGAGACCGAAACTGCTGCGCTTGGGCAGTGTTTGGCCTTGTTTCCTACAATCATCTTTTCATTGCAGTTGAAATTGATGAGGCCGTTGGCAAGGTAAGCTTGTGCTGCCTGCTTCAATACATCCTCAGTTCTACCAACAAACAGCAATAGCATACCAAATGGCATCGATCACAGAGCCAAGAAATGAGCGGCGAATGGCATTTTGTCTCACCAGATCCAAATTTGCCAAAGCCGTAAGGGTATTAGTCATAGAATGATGTGTGGCCCTGTTAATTACCTTTGCAATATGGGCTGTGGTCTCCCATGCATAATCATTGCCTGCGGTTTTTTAGCAAGGCAAAATATTGCTAGTGATGCCAGATCTAGCATGGAAGAGGTGGGCACCATGTCCCGCATCTGGATGTGGAGTGGAAAACCTGTCCATCCACCTTAAAAAACAGCAGTGTTGACATGTTCACCACTGCAATATTTTTTGTCCAAGCTCAGCTAGTCAGTACTGTACATGTCCAAATGTGTGTTTACCTGACTCACAGATGGTGGTGGTGGACACTCTGAGGGTGCTTAAACTCTTCAATGATCGCTTTGATACTGTCAGAAGTTCACAAACTGCAAATAATTCACACAAATATTGATCATAAATAACAAATAATGATAGCAACATGTGGCAAATACATTCATAAACAATTGTATACCAACTTTCTAGATGGATGGGTAGAAATAACACTGATTTTCTCGGATATTGAGAATCAATACGTGATGATGTTGATTGTACTGAGCAACTGGTAAACATCCACTTGATGGGTTGTCACCTATTGAGTGGTAAGAGGAGGTCATGGGTAAGAGTTCTTCCCTTTGTCTCTGTATGATACATATACAGGAAATACTAATTTTTTTGTCTTTATGGTGAGTTGGACTTGAGAGATAGTGGAGCTTATTTCCTAATATTATTGTGTTCATGGAATGCATTTGATGGAGAAATAAATAAATTCACAGTATTAAATACCCATAAGAGCATCAGCTTAATAAAGAAAATGAGATATTTTCTGGACAAAATTCTGAGATGGATAGCTACTAAACAGGGAGTGTTTGGAAAGATTTTATGCAATTGATTGTTGGAAGAGGGATAAGACTTACCATCTACATTCAAAGACTAAACCAAATACCTGAGTATTATGGGGTGGACCATCTTACTGCAACTTGAGGCTGTAAGGTTTTCATATTTCTTTGTTTCAATGTAAGGCTTACTTTTGATCATTGTGATTAAAAACAGGTATTTGGCAAATCATATAAATAGTTCTGAGCCCAAACTCAACTTTTCATCCCCTGATTACATCTAGTAAATTATGAGTTCAGCATTATTGGCTATGCCCACTGATACATCTAGTCTATTATGACTTCAGTGTCATAGACTATGCCTACTGATACATCTAGTCTATTATGACTTCAGTGTCATAGACAATGCCTACTGATATATCTAGTCAATTATGAGTTCAGTGTCATGGACTATGCCTACTGATACATCAAGTCAATTATGAGTTCACTGTCATGGACTATGCCTACTGATACATCTAGTCAATTATGAGTTCAGTGTCATAGACTATGCCAACTGATATATCTAGTCAATTATGAGTTCACTGTCATGGACTATGCCTACTGATACATCTAGTCAATTATGAGTTCAGTGTCATGGACTATGCCTACTGATACATCTAGTCAATTATGACTTCAGTGTCATAGACTATGCCTACTGATACATAGAGTCAATTATGAGTTCAGTGTCATGAACTATGCCTACTGATACATCTAGTCAATTATGACTTCAGTGTCATAGACTATGCCTACTGATATATCTAGTCAATTATGAGTTCAGTGTCATGGACTATGCCTACTGATACATCTAGTCAATTATGACTTCAGTGTCATGGACTATGCCTACTGATACATCAAGTCTATTATGACTTCAGTGTCATAGACTATGCCGACTGATATATCTAGTCAATTATGAGTTCAGTGTCATAGACTATGCCTATTGAAATATCTAGTCAATTATGACTTCAGTGTCATAGAATATCCATACTGATACATCTAGTCAACGAGTTCAGTGTCACAGGCTATGGCTACTGATACATCTAGTCAATTATGAGTTCAGCAGAATATGCCTACTGATACATCTAGTCAAGTATGACTTCAGTGTCATAGACAAAGCCTACTGATACATATAGTCAATTATGACTTTAGTGTCATTGACAATGCCTGCTGATACATCTAGTCAATTAGCAGTTCAGTGTCATTGACAATGCATGCTGATACATCTAATCAATTATGAGTTCAGTGTCATAGACTATGCCTGCTGATACATCTAGTCAATTAGCAGTTCAGTGTCATAGACTATGCCTGCTGATACATCTAGTCAATTAGCAGTTCAGTGTCATAGACTATGCCTGCTGATACATCTAGTCAATGATGAGTTCAGTGTCATAGACTATGCCTACTGATACATCTAGTCAATTATGAGTTCAGTGCCATTGGCTATGCCTACTGATTTGAAAAATTAAATTTATAATTTTATACCATGAATTTCTACAGGCTTATGCACATTCCATGACAAAAAGTATTTATACCACAAATTCTGGTTATGGCTAGAAAAATTATGCAATAAAACAGAATATGAATACAAAAATGTTTCCTCCCTCCTTATTTTACTGGTCACTATTTGTTTGTGTGTGATGATTAATCAAAATAATCAAAGATTGGAAGGAAAAGCCAAATGAACAAGCATTTGATTATAATTTTCAATAATCAATTATAAATGATTAAAGTTTTCTTCTTTGTAATATTTTGTTTTTACACCTTGAAGCTGAATTATTCCACTGCAATCAACCTAACTTATTTATTTGATCAACGACAGACCATATGAGACATGTACTCTTATTAACCTTTGATCATCATTACCAGACATCCTGTGTTTTTGCAAGATAACCTGATGACAGTAAGAATTATGTGAATTCAGGGATGCAGAGAAACATACCAAGTATGCAAAAAGAGTACTATGAATGGCACATTATAAACTTGCCCAGTGTTTAACAGTCTTCTGTATAAGCACTAATAGGGTATGGTTGACCCTGAAGATGACTGACCAACAGGTCTCAATAACCTTGACCATTGATTTATTAGACTTACCACGATTGTGACCTCTGATCTTCAGAGTCCAGAGTTTAGAAGAAAAATTATTCTGCAAAGCCCATTTTTCTTTGATCCACAATGACCTTTACCTTTGACCCCAAAGTCAATAAGCCTCTTCCATACCTGAAATACAAGCCCTCCACAAACTGTAGATGGTGGTGAACTCATGTTATTGTGCAAAAAACCATTTTTCTTCTTTCAGTCACAGTGACCTTGACCTCCGACCTTTTTGACATGAAATCAATAGAGTTCTTCCTTACTTTAAATGCATGTCATCCACAAACTTCAGTGACTGTAGATTGTGGAGAACTCTAATTATTGTGCAGAAACAATTTTTCTTGTTTTAGTCACAGTGACCTTGATCTCTGACCCCTGAATGGATAGGATTCTTCCATACCCCAAGAGCAATCCATTCACAAGGTTTGGTAAATGTTGATGGTGGACAACTCAAATTATTATGAAGAAACCAAATAGGTAACAGACAAATAGAAATCACAACATAATAACATAATAAGGGGCTTTTTAATTAGTATTATAATTATATTTAACACATATTGATAATTTCTAGGAATGTACAAAGTCTTCCCTAAGCTTAAACCTTGTGTCTGGAGTGATTTGGTTATTAAAAATGTTCAGATTTGTCTGGGTTATTTCCTAATCAAGTCAATAAATACATAAAAAACCCTAAATAGAAAAACATACGACTGTTTTGGGGAGGTTGGGTGGGGAAGGGGGTTCTCAAAAAAGTTTAAGTAAATAAGGTTCAACTTTACTATTTACACAGCTAGCTACCTCAGCCTCTAAACCATTCGATTGTTTTCCAGTTGCCATAAACAATCAGCCTATCTAATAGGGATAACCACTGAATGTTACACATTACATAATGTTTTTCTTATTGGAAGTAGCACTGGTGTTTGTCATGACTTGCCTCAAGCAATTTCTCATAATCCGAGTCAGTGTCTGAATCACTGCTGCTATCACTGTCAAACAGATGCTTCATCACGTTGGATGGGTCAGAGCTTGAGTGGCCACGCCCCCTTCCTCTGGTTGGTTCAGCTCCACTACTGACACGTCCTCTGCCTCTTCCAGGTGTACCTCGTTGACCTCGGCCACGTCCCCTTCCTGCCTCTCCTTCTCCTTCCTCTGTCTTTGACTTCTTCATCTTCTTTTTCTTCTTCTTTTTTGAACTTTCTTTGTTGTATTTTGCTATAATTTAAACAAAATAGTGAAAGGTTAATTCTGGACAAAGGCCACCTGAAGTGTTCAACAACCTAAAGCAATCTGTCTTAGGTTCTTAAAAACTTAACAATTGTAGTAATGAATATCTATATTGAGCAGTCACTTCTGTTGAATTGCTGCTGGGAATGGCTACCTAATCATTAGACTTGTTTTCCATGAAAAATATGATTAGACAGAACTGAAAGCATTTGCATTCAAAATTTCTCTGATTCTTTGTTTCCTGGTCGTTCTCCATCACTCTGTTAGGGTGTAACAATTCATCAATGCACATCAATATCATGATATTGTTTTCTGCCAATGCATGTAATGGCTGAAGTCAGTAATTCCTGATTCATCACAATGCAATACATCGGAAATGAGATGATGTATTGATACAACTCATACAAGCATCATGATACAAATAAGAAATAATAATTAAAATTACCAAAAAAGAGAAGAAGTTTTCTCTCCTCTTTTCTTGTGAACAGAAAATTATCTATGAGCAGGGAAATGATAAACAGCAAATAATGTTATACAAGGTACAAGAGTACATCACTGTATATAGTATGAACTTTTCTCTGAAGATGATATACCAGTCTAACATGTGGAAAATTCCACTAGTCACTAAGATATTTGCTAGTACCAGTATAGCATGTGGAAATCTCCACTAGTCAATAAGATATTTGCCAGTACCAGTCCAGCATGAGGAAATTTCCACTAGTCACTAAGATATTTGCCAGTACCAGTCTAGCATGTGGAAATTTCCACTAGT
Source organism: Margaritifera margaritifera (assembly GCA_029931535.1). Taxonomy (NCBI): domain Eukaryota; kingdom Metazoa; phylum Mollusca; class Bivalvia; order Unionida; family Margaritiferidae; genus Margaritifera; species Margaritifera margaritifera. The sequence goes on from JAQPZY010001597.1 coordinate 3,090,244, forward strand.
CAATAAGATATCTGCCAGTACCAGTCTAGCATGTGGAAATTTCCACTAGTCACCAAGATATTTGCCAGTGCCAGTCTAGCATGTGGAAATTTCCACTAGTCAGCAAGCTGTTTGCCAGGCTTGCTGCATAGTGATGCATATCGAACTGCAAGTTTAATATTGCAAGTCTCCAATCCAATATATATTGTGATATGAACTGTTTAATTTATCACGTATTGTGATGTTGATCATGCCTTTGATTTCTAAATGTTTGTACAAGTCTATTGTCTGTCTCTATCTTTGTATATCTTGCCTAATCTGCTGCTATCTTTCTGTTTTCCACTTGGTGTTTTTGACACATCTTCCTCTCTTTTATTCATCCCTTATCTTTTCTTTCTAACAATATTAACATATCTGTCTGTCCATCATCTCTTTTTTCTGTCTTTATCCTTCTATCTGTGTCTGACTGACTTTCTGACAGTCTCTCTTTCATCCCACTTCTTTCATACTTACCAAGTTGATACTTGTCAAAATCAGGAAACTTGGCAACCATTGCACGTCTCAGAGCAGATGGTATGGAACCCAAATGCAGACTTTTATCTCCAAATGTCTGCAGTGAAAAGAATACATGAATCAAAGAATCCATGATACTGATGTAGCCATCAGAATTTATAAGTGGAAAGTATAAAATAGGGAGATGGTTAATTTAATATTGATTCAAATTTTGTACTAAATAATGCTTTAATCATCCACCATCTTGATGATATTAGCCTTTTTACCAAGTCTGATTAAAACTGGGTCAGAAATACCAATTATACTGAGTGGTAAGAAGTTCATCCAATCAGATGCAGGATCACCTCATCCATATGCATAGACCTTGCTCAAAACAAAACTCACTGGATATCTTCATGATATAAACCTGTTTATTTACATAATTTGGTAAAAACAAATGAGTCCCTGAAGTTTTAACAAGCTGAGCCAATCATATACATGACCACCTCATTAATATGCATGGATCTTGCACATAACTATTCATCTGAGATCTTGATGATTAAAGTCTACATGTATTTATTAAATTTAATCAAAATCAGATCAGAAATTGTCTCTAGAGCTATAACAAGTCTAATCAATTAGATCCAAGGTCACTTCATTAATATCTGGATCTCACTTGTTATCAAACTCATGTGAGCTCTTTATCATACAAGGCTAAATTTACATTCTGATCAAAATTGGATCAGAAATATGGCTTCCATAGTGACAACAAACGCAGAAAATCAGATGCAAGATCTTCTCATTAATATGCATGGATCTCCCTCATTATCAAACTCATCTAAGACCTTGATCAAATAACACCACATTCAAAGTTTGATTCAAATGAGATCATAAAATTAATATGGCTTCTAAAGAAGTAACAAACTCAGCCAATTGGATGCAAATCACCTCATCAATATGCATGAATCTTGCTCATTGTTTAACTTGTCAGTGCCAAGTGATATAAGCCAATATTCAAAGTTTTACCAAAATCAGATCAGAAATATGGCTTCAAGAGTTGTAACAAGCTCAGCCAATTAAATGCAAGATCACCTCATAAATATGTATTGAGCTAATCATTCAGGGAACAATTTTCTAGCCCAGTTAGCCTGAACAACTAAAAATCATTGTTGGGCAAGTAAAATTTCATGTCTGTAGCCCAATTTTCACATAGAATACAGAAAAAAGAACTGAATTTTATGACCATTTTAACAGTATCATCATGCTGGGCTAGAAAGTTAAAATTAGAATTGTCACCCCTGTTACTACTGAACTCATCCAATATATTGATGATGTAAGCCTATATTCCACATTTTATCAAAACTAGATGAGAAATGTGGTCTCCAGAGTGGTAACAAGCCATTGTTCACAGTCACACAATGCATGATGGACACAGGACAATACCATAAGCCACTTGACCCTACAGCCTAAAAAATGATGCAGAATGCTGTACATTTTATTCAAAGCCTTATCAATACAGGATATCTCCATTTTATCAAGCTCTTTTTTTTTATTTGTCAAGAAAGAAAAAATCTTTAAGCTACCTTAATGATGGATGCCAAAGTGATTGCAATGTTGAGCTTCCACCACGGGCATGCAACATTTAGTTAAAATCTAACAATTCTAGTAAAGTCATATCACATAGATATAAGTCAGGGAGACATAGAATCAGGGGTCACAACTCCCTAAATGACAACGGAGAAAACTGAAAATCAAACTTGTCCAAGCAGTATTTGCCCCAGACACTTTTAAATGCATAGTGGTAAATGTACCAGCAGTTGGTCATCTAACTATCAATGAGTCCATTTTACCAATAATATGCATAAAAGTAATGAATACAGAAGGTCTTCAGAAATGTGTGAAAAGGCCCATATATTTTATATCTTCCATATTCAATTATCTCAAAAAAGTCATTCTTGCAATGTGAAAGAACCTGTCAAAGGTGTTACTGGAAACATTAAGATGTCAAGGTTTCATAAGTATAAAACTGCAAACCCAATTTGGCTGAAATTCACTGATTCCCAGTAACTGTTTTAGTGATAACCCCATGTCAATATGACCATCCCTTAAAAAGGAATAAAGATAAGAAGATTTACAAGATGGCTATCATGACATTTAGTGAAAACTCCATATTGATGTGGCCACTGATTCAGGAGAAGGAGCCATAACAAGATTTTCACGATGGCCACTATATCAGATATTAGATCAGCACCATTTTCATTAAGGACCAACTAAGCCTCATAACAAGTCTTTTAGTGAAAAACCAATATCAATATAACCATCTATTCTTGTGGATTAGTGATCATATTTTCAAGATGGCTACTATGGTGGCCATACTGTATGTCTGAGGGGCACCAGTCATTTAATACCAACAAAACATCATAATAGGTCTTTTAGTGAGAAAAAAAAAACCATGTCAATATGACCATCAGTCCAGGAGGAGCAGTGATAACAAGACTTTTAAGATGATCAATGTGGCAGCCATGTTGGAAATCAAGTTGGCACGATTTTCATTTAGGACCAACTAGACATTAAGGGAAGTCTTTCAGTGAAAACTACATGTCAATATGACTATCCATTCAGGAGGAGTATCGATAACAAAATTTTCAAGATGACCACTGTGACACCATGTTTGATTGATCAATGAATTGGTTTTAATGGCTTTGTCAAAAATGCATTATTGGCTATATTAATGGGAGCAAAGTGCCTTTCACAAAGACACATCAAGGCAGCTGGTGCCAGGCTGACTTGGGCCATGTTGGAAAGTAAAATCAATCACATTTTTATTAGGACCAAAAAGACATTTCAAAAAAGTCTTTCACTGAAACCTCCATGCCAATAACACCATCCATTCATGAGGATTAGCACTTAACAAAAAATTTAGGATGGGCACTGTGGTTGCCATATTTGATGTCAGATTGGTACCATTCCATTTAGGACCAACTAAGGAAGTATTCTAGAGAAAACCCCATATCAATATGACCATCCATTTAGTAACATTTTCATGATGGCCACTGGGGGGGTTAAACTGTATGTCTAAGTGCACATCCAATAGTTGCAATTTTCATTTGGATTAACTAGATATCATAAGAAGTCTTTTAGTGAAAACCCCATCTTGATACAACCATCTGTTCACGAGAAAGAGCGATAAGATTTTTAAGCATGGTGGCCATTTTGGAAGTTAAATCAGCACCATTTATATTTAGATTGGTAACATTTTCATTTAGGATCAACTTGACTCTATAAGGAGTCTTTTAGAATAATAATAATAATAATAATAAACACTTTATTTTATATAAGGGTATCTCAGTATGGATTTATGTGGGCCAGGTATCTCAAATGTATATGTTATCACCAACACTGTCATCATGCTGAATCCAATGACAATATATTGTGATGGCAATATATGATAACATCACAAGCTATAACAAACAAGTTTGGGTCCATTCAAACTGATGTTATAATAGGTGTTCATTATTATGAAAACTACACCACTCTGCATGTCTTTGGGTCCATTCAAATTGATCTTATAATAGGTGTTCATTATTATGAAAACTGCACCACTCTGCATGTCTTTGGGTCCATTCAAATTGATCTTATAATAGGTGTTCATTATTATGAAAACTGCACCACTCCGAATGTGTTTGGGGATTCCAAGAGAGTGACTATTAACCAGGAATTGTGATGGTCAAGTTTGTTACAGCAAGAGACTACAGTAGTAAGTACATCTACTCAGCAACATATGTGTACCATATGCTCAATGTATTAGTGAAGGAATTAGATTTGTTATATCATGCCAATCGATAAAGTTTCAAATACTTTTTACTGCAATTATTGTTTTAAGACAATTTTGAGACCAAATGCTATCTCCTAAAATTTTCTACTGAATGGTCCATTGACAAAATTTAATTTAATCTATTGAAACTTACACATGGCAAACTATGACGTTCTCCTTGTTGTTGGATTGTTTTGACCCTTAAAACCGGAACAATATCATTTTCTTTTGCAAGTGATTTTCTTCATAGAAAATTAAATTACCTGGTATATCTCTGCAACTTCAATCCAGTCAGAGGGTAGAGCAATGGCAGCATTGAAATACTTCCTCAGGTAGGGTCGGCATGGATGTATTTTTGCTGCCAGGGCCAGAAGGAAATTGGCTGTTGTCCTGATATTTAAACCCTTTCTTGTATACAAGGCAACCTGTGCATCAATTTGAAAACTTTAGAAGAAATGTTGATCACAAGAAATTGACATCATTTTTGTTCAACTTTTAAATATCTCTTAAAACCAAACGTAATTTCAGGATCTTGAAAACTTTCTTATCACACATATATAAGAAACAAAAATGATGCACATACAGAAAAATAACATTCAATGACTGACTGTACTGTTATGACAACATAAAAACAAAAATGATGCACATACAGAAAAATAACATTCAATGACTGACTGTACTGTTATGACAACTTAAAAACAAAAATGATGCAAATACAGAAAAATGACATTCAATGCATAACTGTAATGTCATGACAACATAAAAACAAAAATTATGCACATACAGAAAAATGACATTCAATGACTGACTGTACTGATATGACAACTTAAAACAAAAAATATAATAAGAGCACCGTGAATGTCACATTATATGCTCGCCCCATGTTTAATAGTCCTCTATGTCGATAACTGAAATTTTTGTGCAGAAACCATTTCTCTTCTTTCAGTCTCAGTGATCTTGAACTCTCACCTTTTCATCCCAAAATCAATAGGCTTCTTTCCTTACCCTAAGTGCAAACCATCCACAAAGTTTTGGCCAGGTCTGTAATGCATAACTAATGTTATAGTGCATACACAATTTTTCTTCTTTCTGTTGGTGACCTTGACCTTTGACCTTCTGACCAAAAAAATCAACAGAGACATTTGTTTCAAGATTTTTCTATCTCCATCCATCTTCTATCATTTGTCCAATACTGGAAGGCCCCTCTCCCAGAATATTTTCTGTCCCAACTGGTCAAATTCTGTTCAGCAGTTTTTTTCTGCATATAGTTGTATGAATGTTTTTTTACTTTTACTCGTGGACTGACATCATCTGTACAAACCTGAAAGCCCTCTATACCAAGATGCTCCCTCATATGAATGTTAAATGTGACTATATCTGACAACAGATCAGCATCATATGTATAAATTTGAAAGGTCTTCATGCAAGCCCAAGTGCAAGTCCTCCACAAAGTTTGACTGAGGTGTGTAATGTAGAATTAATGTCATTGTGTGGAAACCATTTTTATTCGTTTAGTCAGTGATCATGACATTTGACCTTTTATATCTAATGTTCTTCCTCACCATAAGTGCAAGTCATCCACAGACAGATCTTGCTCATAACAGAACACATCTGATATATTTATGATATAAACCTATTTACCAAGTTTGATCAAAAGAAGATCAGAAATACAGCCTCTAGAGTGGTAACAAGCTCAGCCAATCAGATGCAAGATGACCTGATTACGATGCATGGATCTCATTCATTATCAAACTCATGTGAGATCTTGACAATATAAGGCAATATTCCAAGCCTGATCAAAACTAGATAAAAAAAATGTGGCTTCTACAGTGGTAACAAGCTCAGCCAATCAGATGCAACATCACCCCAATAATATGAGTGGATCTCATTCATCATCAAACTCAATTATCTGAGATGCTGATGATACAAATTAAGGGTTCTCAACAGAATATCTGGATTAGGAGTCCAGGAGTCTCATCTTCAGAATTTGAGTCCCAACTTTAATCTAGTGAGTCCCCTAGTATGCTAATGCCTTCTTGCCAACTTGTGTTTTAAAATTTAGTTATTTACTAATTATTATATGATAGATAGAGTGGGCAGGCAGAGGAATAGGCATCCTAGAAGGGTGACACACACGCACACACACACTTGATATTTTAAGTCCTAAATACAATTATTTTTTTTATTTATTACATGCCTTTTAAATATATTAGTTGTTTTTCAGAATAATGAATACAAGAAACCATCATTTTTAAAAGTGTCTTGCCCGTTTTAAATGATTAATTTGTTGCCAGTGTTAAATTATTCAACAGAGTTTTTTCCCTAACAAAGACAGATAAAGTAGAACTTTAATGGAGAAATCTCAACTAAGGATTTGTTGATAAAAAGACATATGCATGTGTTTCCAAATTATTACATAAAAAAAACATTAAAGTTTGAAGTAATGTACATCTATAGCTATTATGATATAACAAAATGGTAAAGTTTAATTACAATACAACATTATAATCAAAACTTAACACAAGTACATTTAGTTCTTGATCTTAGAGTTTAGAAGTGCCTCTTAAAACAAGTCAATATTTGAGTTTAGAAGTGCCACTTAAAACAAGTCCATGTTTGAGTTTAGAAGTGCCTCATAAAACAAGTCAGTATCTGAGTTTAGAAGTGCCTCTTAAAACAAGTCAGTGTTTGAGTTTTGAAGTGCCTCTTAAAACAAGTCAGTGTTTGAGTTTTGAAGTGCAAGTTAGGCAAAGCAAACTTAATGCTGGCTTAGCCCAACCAGACCAAAATACTGTTGTCTCTGATGCACACCAATAAAGAGTTGTGAGGAAAAAAAATCACACCCAACACAGGTAATGTGTGGAAGAGCATTGACATAATTTGATTTCATTAAAGGAAATGGTACCAAAAGGCTAAGTAGATTCTCTAGTTGTGTCAACATGTCCCCAATATACATGACGTTATGCACATTTCACCATATTTTCTATGTGTTCTCACAAGGCCTACTACAATCACACCATATTTGTGTATGTGTTCTCACAAGGCCTACTACAATCACACCATATTTTGTATGTGTTCTCACAAGGCCTACTACACTCACACCATATTTTGTATGTGTTCTCAAAAGGCCTACTACAATCACACCATACTTTTGTATGTGTTCTCACAAGGTCTACTACAATCACACCATACTTTTGTATGTTTGTATGTGTTCTCACAAGGCCTACTACAATCACACCATACTTTTGTATGTGTTCTCACAAGGCCTACTACAATCACACCATATTTTTGTATGTGTTCTCACATGACCTACTACAATCACACCATATTTTGTATGTGTTCTCACAAGGCCTACTACAGTCACACCATATTGTGTATGTGTTCTCAAAAGGCCTACTACAATCACACCATATTTTGTATGTGTTCTCACAAGGCCTACTACACTCACACCATATTGTGTATGTGTTCTCAAAAGGCCTACTACAATCACACCATATTTTGTATGTGTTCTCACAAGGCCTACTACAATCACATCATACTTTTGTATGAGTTCTCACAAGGCCTACTACAATCACACCATACTTTTGTATGTGTTCTCACAAGGCCTACTACAATCACATTATATTTTTGTATGTGTTTTCACAAGGCCTACTACAATCACACCATATTTTTGCATGTGTTCTCACAAGGCCTTCTACAATCACACCATATTTTTGCATGTGTTCTCACAAGGCCTACTACAATCACACCATATTTTGCACATGTTCTCACAAGGCCTACTACAATCACACCATATTTTTGCATGTGTTCTCACAAGGCCTACTATAATCACACCATACTGCCTTCATGACTGTGAAATGACCATTCAAGTAAGATGTCAGCCGGTTGATTTAGGCAGGGATTAAGTAACTGGCTGTATGCTTGTTTATGCTATCCTAGTACTACAGTGCAATTGCAAATACTGATGATGAAAAGGGGTTCACCATGGGAAAAATGAGACACTTCACTGGGATGCACAGATAAGACCTGAGCGTCCACTGACAACTGTATGGATCCTTTACAGCCCAAATGCCCAAATTCCAAGTTTAATCTAAATTGCATCAGAAATATGGCCTCCAAAGTGATAACAAGCTCTGCCAATCAAATGAAAGGTCACATCAATAACATATTTGAATCTCACTCATTACTGAACCTGTTAAAGATCCTGATGATGCAAGTCCATATTACAAATTTGATCAAAATCAGATCAAAAATATGGTCTCCAGAGTGGTAACAATTTCAGCCAATCAGATGCATGATCACCTCATTAATATGTGTGAATCTTTATTATTATCAAACCCGTTTGAGATATTGATAATATAAGCTTATATTCCAAGTTTAATCAAAACTGAATCAGAAATATGATCTTCAGAGTGGTAACAAGCAATTGTAGATGGACAAAAGATGGACGACGAATGCAGCGCCATACCATAACCTCACTTGGCCTTAAGGCCAGGTGAGCTAAAAACTCACCTTTATCTGAAATTACTAAAATTAACTGATGAAAATTTTTCACTCTCATATTTACAACAAATTGCTATATTTATATCAGCAAAATATAACCCATATATGCTATATAATTTGAAAAGAAGAATCAATCAATCACAGTGATATGGATTCATGATGAAATATTTTGCTTTCAGTATTAATTAGTGGTGTCTGATATTGTAAAATATGTGTACACTGTCTGACCTTCAATACAAACTCTGGATCGTAGCTGACCAGATTTTCAGACATGGTAGACAAAGCCACACGCGTTGAGTCAGTCTTGTCTTGGAAATTTGGCTGGCAAATCAGAGAGCCACTTACAGCATTGATCAATGCAAACTGAAAAAGAGATGGAAACAATCTAATTTAGCCATTAAATATATTATCTCCTTATGGCCATTAATCTTATACATGGTTACTGGGTGAGAATATTAACAGTAATGACCTAGGAGCAAGCCCCAACCCCTGGATCATGGCCCAGGGCCTGTATTGAATGCACATGAGAATCTATTTCCTCATGCCCATTAAATGTTCACATGATTATAGGTGGGTATTGCAACAGTCCACTTTATGACCAAAGGTAAGTCTCCTAATCCTCGTGCCAGGATTATTACATATTTGCAAAAGTGTTTCTCCATCCTCAAGCTCCACCCCTAGAGGATGGATCCAAATTCTGAAACCACTGTGCACATCTACCACTTATCATATTCCAACGTTAGAAGTCTCTATCTCAAATGAAGATGATTAGCATGACATTACACATGCATGCACACAAGTGCACATGCATAGTCAGACAGGATCACAAAGACATTATACATGCATGCACACAAATGCATTCACACAAGTACACATGCATAGACAGACAGACCACAAAGACATTACACATGCATGCACACAAGTACGAATGCACAGACAGACAGGATCACAAAGGCATTACACATGCATGCACACAAGTACACATGCATAGACAGACAGGATCACAAAGACATTACACATGCATGCACACAAGTACACATGCAGAGACAGACAAGATCACAAAGTACCCACCTTTTTTTGGAAAAGTGTAGGGATAGCTAACTTAAGGTAAATTTAGTATTGTGTTTGCAATCTGAGGTAAAGCATACATTTATCAAGACCCTGAAGATACCTATGTAAATTGCTGGTTTGACTTTTGGGGCTTGAAAACAATCATATACATGAACTGTAATCTCATGCCGATTATCATCCCATGCATTTTGGAAAAAAAGGTGGGAATTAAGTCATCCAGCCCATCTGTACTTCCATTCATACATGCATCCACCAATAATGTAGTGTAACTTCTGCACTGATGAATATCCAAACTTTAAACTTTGATATGATTCGGGATGGTCTGTTCATGTACACAATAGTTTTAAATTTTTATATCAACCCATGGAGTGGGACTAGGGGTGTGGGGATGTTCTTTTTGAAAACCTCACACAGTTTCTTAAGTATGGTGTGTGTCATCGGATGTAATGGGATTATGATTACAAATTAGGTCTTGCCCCAGGGGTGGAAGAATGCTGCCTCTGGATCATAAATTCACCAGTGCACAAAACACAGACCCTGGGTCATAACTAGGAAACTTTTAAGATCCCCATGCTATAAACCATGTGTACATTTAATGGACATTGAAGATAAATTCACATGTGCACCCAACACAGTTTCTGGGTCATACCCATGGGATTAGTACTTGCCCCTGAGTCCTAATTCATAAACTATTAAGATCCTCAACTTATAACCATATATACACTTGCTGGACATAAGGAGACAAATACACATATGAAATGTTGCAACACTGTTCCCTTGGTCAGGCCATACCCCAAGTGGAATAACTTGGGAAGACTGGGATATGCAATGTTGTGCCATTGACCTAATTCTAGTTTTTACATTTTTACTCTTATTTTTAGATTTTTATAATCTATTTACGTATTAAATTTTTTGTGAATGATAAATAGTGGAATTTAAAAATATATTACACTCATTTGTGTAAATCAATTGAGGTTTGATTGTAATGGGGGATTACTGAAACACAAAAATATTACCTTCATTCCATTAACATCATGTAGCTTGACAGAGCCAATAAGGAGGGAGACATCTTTCTCTGGTGGTACAAACTTTGGAATTTCAATTTCTCTATCCTCTGGAACTTGATCACTCAAGTCATATTGTGGCTGAGATACTTCATGCATCTTAAAACATACTTTGGATTCAGCCTTTGGCTTGAATTTATCAAGTTTCCTCTTTAGATTTTGTTTATTGTCAGCTGACAATCTAGATGTCATGTCCGTTGATGATTTAATCATAATGGGGAGCATGGGAGAAGCAGTGGTCTCAAGCCTAGAAGATGTTAGCCTTCCTGATGTTAGAGATCCAATGGATGACTCTGTAGTAGTTCCCAGTGATGACATGTCAAGCTTTGTTGACAAACTAGATTTGAAGCCACCACTCAAACCAAGAGAAGCTACTCCTGATTGGTGGCTAAGAGTCATGCCAGAAGTAAATGATGAGAGCTTTGATTGGCCAGTCAGGAGAGAAGAGTTTGATGATTGGCTGGCTTGAAGTGAGGATTGATTTGAATGGCCTAGAGAGCCAGACAATTTATTTGAACCGCCATATCCAGAACCAGATGTGGTAAGCAAGCCACCAGAGTACTTCTCCAGTAATCGGAGTTTTGATTCTTTGACCCCAGTGGATGGACCAATCAGATTTGATTGCAGAAGTGGATTTGCCAGTGACATCTGTTTACCATCTTCTTTCTTCACTTCTTTAGTCTCTTTGAGCTTCTTTTTCTCAATAATTTCAGCACTTTTCCCATGGACTGTCTTCCGTTTGCGCTGTGGACTGTCTGGTGCAGCAGAAGTAGTAGCAATAGCTGTTTTTGTTGTTGTTGACTTCTGAGTCAAATGAGAGGATGACAGCATGGAATAGCCGAGTGCCGCTTAAAAAGACAGAAATAAGGACAAATAATAAATCTATAAAAAGCTACACAAGCATCAAATCAAATCTGATGAGTTATAAGTCTAAAATGCAAAAACACCGAAACCTGTCTAGTACAGTGACCGGTGCTTTCAAGATCCTTGTCCAATGTAGTCACATTTAGACTGTTTTAGCCTATCGTGACCGATAATAATAATAATAAAACTGTCTTTATTTTAAGAGAACAACTAAAATTTGTTACAGAGAAACTAATCTACCTTGCAACCCTCTATAAAGTACAATATTTACAAATGATGGATGACATTCCATATTGTGAACCACTGGCCAATCCAGCCTAAAATCTGTCCAATCTGATTAGACAGATTCTACTGTAAATATAATATGCACTATATTAACTTATATTTAATTTATAATTTAAATGCTTTCTTGTTCTATTTTTCTTTTCTGGAGTCTTTGTATTAACAGTTAAATGTCCAGTACTAGCTAAAATCTCTGGATCATATATCCGAAATGAAGACAAAGAAGGACATTAAAGAGAATAAGGAAAAGAGAATAATGTTGATAATGTAAGACCAATGAAGGGGTGTAGTGCTGTATGACCAATGAAGAGGTGTAGTGCTGTAAGACCAATGAAAGGGTGTAGTGCTGTAAGAAAAGTGAAGGAGTGTAGTGCTGTAAGACCAGTGAAGGGGTGTAGTGCTGCAAGACCAATGAAGGGGTGTAGTGCTGTAAGACCAATGAAAGGGTGTAGTGCTGTAAGAAAAGTGAAGGAGTGTAGTGCTGTAAGACCAGTGAAGGGGTGTAGTGCTGTAAGACTAATGAATGGGTGTAGGGCTATAAGGCCAATGAAGGGGTGTAGTGATACAAGACCAATGAAGGGGTGTAGTGCTGTAAGACTAATGAAGGGGTATAGTGCTAACAAATGAATGGATGATGGATAACATTGATAATGTAAGACCAATGAAGGGGTGTAGTGCTAACAAATGAATGGATGATGGGCAATCCCATAAGCTCTTGTGGTCTATGACCAGTATAGCTAATTATTAATCTGTGAAGGCAACATAAATACCCAGTAATAACTACAAATTTAAGTAATTCATGACAAATGATACCCACAAAACAAACAAGTGTTCCGTGGAACCTGGTGTCTCACCTGCATTCATATGCTTATCAGAATAACCCCGTATCTGACTTTCATAAACTTTCACTCAAAACTTTAAACTTGTTGACCATAATGCTTAAATAGAGGAGACAGGTAAGACAATAACTCCTTAAATATCAGAGTATAAACTTCAGACCTATATTAATATTATCCTATATTTTCAGTTGAATACAGGAACTGATGTTAAAGATATGTGACTTTCAAAAATTAAAACACAATGACATTTCTTCTAAAAAGAACATGTGAATTGTAATGAGTTATCTGTAAGAATAAGAGAAAACAGCATACCATTATTGTATTAGATGATTAATGAGACCATGGGTGATTGTAAAAATGTCATATGACAGCTTACTATAATTGTATTAGATGATTAATGAGACCATGGGTGATTGTAAAAATGTCATATGACAGCTTACAATAATTGTATTACACGATTAATGAGACCATGGGTGATTGTAAAAATGTCATATGACAGCTTACAATATTTGTAATAGATGATTAATGATACCATGGGTGCTTGTAAAAATGTCATATGGCAGCTAACAATAATTGTATTACATGATTAATGAGACCAAGGGCAATTGTAAAAACATCAAATGACAGCTTACAATATTTGTAATAGATGATTAATGAGACCATGGGTGATTGTAAAAACGTAAAACGACACAGCTTACAATAATTGTATTAGATGATTAATTAGACCAAGGGTGGTTGTAAAAACGTCAAATGACACAGCTTACATTAATTGTAGAAGATGATTAACGAGACCAAGGGTGATTGTAAAAACATCAAATGGGAAGAAAAGAAATCCTTCCACTGATGAAATAAATTACACGAAAATTTAATTTACCAAATTAGGAATAGTAACCCAGTAAAACAGCATAGAAGGTAAAAAATTCTGTCAACATGAATCTTTAAAGTTGATGATCATTCAATTGGTGAGTCCTCTAATGCGTTTCATAATCTTTAGCGAAAAAGCAAATAAGGTGTCATGTTACATCACCAACCAGTGATTGACTACAGTTTTCACATACTGAAATAAATGTTCAATATAGTATATCACACAATCACAACATCAGTTGGATATTTTCAATGATATTACAAAAAATGTCTGACAAAGATCACACTGGTGTCTTACCAAGTAAAACTGCAAAACAAGGATGTAAAAAAATTCTGTCATCTTAAATCTTTAAACTTGATGATTTGGAAAGTCCTCTAATTTATTTCATAATCTTTCGTGAAAAAGCAAACATGGCATCCTGTTACAACTCCAAGCAAATAATTATTACAGTTTTCATATACTTATCTTAATGTCCAATATAGTAAGATTAGTACTTTTGTGTCTCTATTATCACACAGTCACAACATCAGTTGGATATTTTCAATGACAAAGATCCTATAGGTCTCTTATGTTGCGTCTTTTTCTGAACCCAAAAAAGTTAATTCAGTACACAGTACCTATGTGGGACTATCTCCATTCATATCTGGTATTTCAAAATTAAGTAATATGGGCAACTTATAACAACTATGACATTTTTGGTGAACTTTGAGATGTATCATGAATTGTATGTAATTCTGTACCAGTAGTGACTTTCAAAAACTTTAACACCATTCACAATGATGAACCAAGCTTTCTGTTTCAGCAGGCGAGACAAGCAAGACAGAAACTCCTAGCATACAGAACCATAGTAACATCATCCTGAAGTTTCAGTTGAATGCTGCCAATGATACTAAAGAGGTGTGACGTTGAGAAACTTTTTAAAAAAACTTGAACATTGTTCACCAAGGTGCTTGAGCAGGTGAGATGTGAGATGGGAACTCTAGCATATTGCAGCATAAATTCTAGACACATACGGCTAAAACACGGTATTGGTGCTGATAAAGGAATTTTCATGTTATATGCATGAAATAGAAAAATTAAACAAGATATGAACCAATTTTAAAGATTGGTAAGCCTGGCATATACCTCTCTTACTTTCCTGAAAATTTCAAGAGGTTAGTGTAACCCATTGTTGAGATATGCATGGAAACAAGCTCTAAAAATGGCCATTTTTGAGCGTTATGTAGTCTCACTCGAAAAAAGCTTGAATATAAAATAGAGAATTCTCTAAATATCATACTGAAATTATGCATTTATTGGTCTGGTTTTATGCGGAATTCTATCCTGCAAATATTGCTTCTTGAATTAAAGAAATCGGTAAAATATTATGGATTTTATAAGCAAAATACCGTCAGTAGAAGTTTTGTTTCAACACTGAAATTCAAACACTAATCTGTTGTTATATGCCAACATTTTGTACAAAATAACATTCATTATAACTTTTATTGACATCTAGAACTCGACTTTATATTATAATAAGTAGTAAAACCATTTAAATCACATGGCTAGCCAAGATATTCGATTGAGAGCTTGTTCTTTGTCAAACTTTCCAGTTCTAAATTTTGTAGTGTCTGTAACCTTTACAAGTTTATATGGCAATAATTTTGTTGTTTCATTATGGAAAAGTATAAATCCTACAAAGGCTCATGTGTATCCATGTGATGTCCAAGTTGGCCAAAATTGGTGGTGCTGTATTGTACCATTAAAAAACAGCAACTCAATAAAAAAAAGTTACAGACACTACACAAACAGGTATAAAAATGAAAGATAAAAGTATTGTTCTACTTGTCATTAAAACATTGTTTTTCTCAATAGAAAGTTCCATCTTATGTGATGTAATGTTGCATCATCTATTTACCTCTGCAGCCAAGAGCAAAAAAGTGATGCAATAACTCTCTTGATTGAATATTGCATCATTCTTGCAGCACTGTCTGTTTGAGTAATTTACTACAAGACAATGTAACCTGAATTTCTTATCCTAGAAGAAGCTGCCTAATTACTTTTTCTGTTCTTTACCATGGTACATCCCTAAGACATGGGAAGACGACAAAAGCAAACCTCTGGGAACAACTCTGGTAAGTTTGTATTGAATGGTAAACCACACTCTTAAATTGTAGTGTCTGTAACCAATATCCCCTTTTTATACTGTCTATGACTTTATCCCTGTTTTTTTTAAAAAAAATGAAGCCAAATTATGTTTCCTATTACAGTATTGATGTGTAAGGCTAAATTTTGACATATTGTCTGTCTGCAATTTGTAATATTTTTGTATATTTATAGTTTCTTTCATCTAGATTTCTGATAACAGGCAACATTTTCAGTGATTTCTTACAATATGCAATTGAAACTGAGTATTTTTGCATTCCATATCATTAGACTAGTAAATTCAAACAGAAATATTATGAGAATTCAATGAGCTCAGACTTAGTATTGGATACATTGCTGATATTGTCAAATGGTTACAGACACTACTAGACATGTGAATTGACCCGACTGTTGTTTACATTATTAAGGAAAGTGTGCAATCATTGTAAATGCTAGAACATTGAATAATCATCAGGTTTTATGCTATTTCTTTTTCAATCAGATACTTTTCTTTAAAAATCTACAGGTTATTCCAGTTTGCTTATGTATGAAAGCATATTGCGTACTCATTACAAGTATGTTTTGTAAAGTCTAAATTTCATCCGTATACATAGAGGAACAAAAATGAGAATGAAGTTGTTTGCTTTTAGGAAGCAAAGATAAGCCAGAAGAAGATGAACAGAAGATTAAAGCTAGAAGGGAGAAGACGAGGCTAAAGGTACAAGCCTGGAGAAAAAAACAGAGGGAAAATAAGGCGAAACATGAGGAGCTAAAAAGGGTTGATAGAGAAAGAAGAAAAGATGCAAGACTACTAAAAAAACAGCAATCACTTTCCGATTCAAATCTTCAACAAGAATTAAGAAGGAAAAAACGTGAAGAAATGAAAAGGTATCGCCAGAAAAAGAAAGAAAAAGCAGCCCTGGCACCAAATGAATTTTTTCAATTCTAGATTGATGTTGTTCATGAAGTTGTTGCATAATTCAATGAAGCTGACGATAAAAGAGGATGCCATTCCCTCTATGATGCAAATCAATAGTGAAATTTAGAAAAAATTTTGATTTCTCTGAAAATGGAAGATATGACAAAGCAAAAAAAAAAAAAACTACAGACAAAGAAGAAAGACTTTTAGGTATGCAAAAAAAAGTCTTCATCAAAAAAGCACAAACCCAATTGTGAGAAATAAAATTTAAAGACAAAAAAATTTTTGATCTGATTTGGAGATACAAACAAAAAATAAGCAATTTGTGCAGAGCCTCAAAGAAAAGACAAATAAAGAATTAAAAGATATGTTCTAGAGATAATCAATATTTTATAATACAAATACAAATGCAATATTCAAGCATATAAATCTAAAGGAATAGCTTTTGACATCCATCAAGAAAATAATGTAAAAAGAGAAATCATACAAACATATAGAAACCCAAGATATCGGTTAATAAGAGTGTTGATTTAAGAAGTCCGAAAACTGCTGAATTAAGTAGAAAGAAGAAAGAAGCTGTGAAAAGAACCCAAGCATGGAGAATGCGTATCAAACTGAATGAAAGTATACAGCAAGAGTGTATTCAGACTGATTGTGAAATAGGAAATACTGGGTCAGCCAGAGATTCACCAATGAATAAAGTGTTACCTAAGCAACTCTGTACAGACAATTAAAAAAGGTAAAGGAAGTATTACCAAATACCCCAAAGAGAAAAGCAGTCATCATAAGTAAATTAATTGAATCTCCATCAACATCAAAGTTTCTAAATAGGAATATAATGATAATGACACCGGATTGCAGAAAAAAACTTGAATTGACAGATACTGTTATACAATCTGTGTCAGAGAGCATTTCAGAAGTGAAAACAAGGAAAGGGGGTGCAAAGAAACATGCATACAACATCATTTGTGACGCATTACTGAAGAAATATAAAAGACACAGACTAAAAAAGTATTTCAAAGTATCAGTGAAAGGGCAAAAACCTAGTTCTACATGGTGGGAGACGAAACAAAGAAAAAGAAGAAGGGATGCACTTAACTCTCCATTAAAGAAATCTGTGAAAGATTTTTTTCTAAGTCCAGAAATCAGTAGGGAAGTGCCTAATAAACGTGAAACTGTGAAAGTAAGAAAAGGTGGTCAAAAAGAAATACTTCAAAAACATGTGATGACTATGACATTAGAAGAAGCCTACAAAGACTACAAGTTAAGGAAGCATAGTCACAAAATAGGATTAACTTCATTTTCTAAATTGAAACCAGTGAATGTTAAAAAGGTGTCTGAAACAAGCAGAAGATCATGCTTATGCCAAAAGTGCTGTAACGTGGCCCTAAAAAGTGAGGCACTAACAAATGTAAAAAAAGCAGTGAAAGAAAATGGAGATTTGGATGAAATTTCAGTAGATAAGAAAAGCTTAAGTGATGCTACTTTTTGTAAATACGACACCAATCCAGCTATTAAATGTTTAAGAAGAGAATGCAAACAATGCGGTGTGAAATGTTTGCAGAGTTACCTTAAACCATTTGTTGAAAAGTATAGTGACAGGCAGATATCATGGCATCAATGGGAAAGTATAGAAATAGCAAAAGATGATAAAGTAAAGCGTTGCGTCTCCTGTGTGCCTAAAGAAACAGACATAAAAACATTAATTACATGCTTAGAAACTGACATGCAAGAGTATCCAGAGCACGTTTTCAGGGCCAAATGGCAACAGCAACAGATGGGAATTTGTGTTGATAGAATTGGTGAGGGTTCTATTGCTATGGTCATGGACTTTAGTGAGAACTATGGGTGTGTTTTTCAAAGTGAAGTACAATCTGGATTCTTCGACAGGAACCAAGTTACAATACATCCAATCATGTGTTACTATACAGAAAAACAGGGAGAAAAAGAATTCAAGATAAAGCATGCCATTATTGGCATCAGTGAAGAAACCAAACATGATGCAGACTTAGCTATCACTTTTGAGAACAAAGCTATAGAAATTCTGAAGAAGAAAGGTGTGAAAGTAGAGGAGATCCATGAGTGGACAGATGGCTGTGCTGCCCAGTATAAGGGGAAGAAAGCCTTTGCTGACATAAGTCGGAGGAAAAAGCCATCTGTAACACGAAATTATTTCGAAACATCACATGGAAAGAATGTTTGCGATGGTCTTGGTGCGACAGTCAAGAATGCTTGCTACAGAGCTGTAATCAGCAATAGAAAGGTGATAGGTTGTGCAGAAGATGTATATCATTTCTGTACAGAGAAACTGAAAATGGAAAATACAGATAATGAAGCTAAAACAGTTTCGAGAAGGGAGTTCATCCTTGTTAAAGATGTTGAGAGAAATAGAGAAGAAACTGATGTGCAAACACTGCAAGGTACAAGAAAATTACATGCTGTAAAGTCAGGAAGCAATGATTATGAACTGAGCATAAGAAATCTGAGCTGTTATTGTGAGCAATGCATGAAGGTTGACGGGAGATGCAACTTCAGCGAAAATGTTAATGCCTGGGAAATGAGAAAGTTAGTACTCAATAAAGATAATTTAAGTCAGAAAGGAAAACAACTTAAAGACAAGAATCCATCAACAATAGAAAATAATGACAAGAAAAGAAAACAAGGAAGTAACCAGAAAGATCATAACTCAGCAACAAGCGAAAAGCCTAATAAGAAACGGAAGTCAACAGAAAGACAAAACATTGTGACAAAGAAGATCAAAGTTGACAAAAAAGCACCAACCAACACAGAGAAACCAATAGAGAAATACCACCCTGGAGAATTTGTTGCTGTAGGACTTAAGCCAAAGAAGGGACCTCTAGATGTATACTTAGCAGAAGTAATAGACATTCTTCATAACGAAGTTAGACTTAAATACATGAGAAAGTCTGGCAACATGTATGTTTGGCCTGAAAAAGATGATTATTCACAAGAGGCTCTAGATGCTATCTTGTACAGGGTAAAAGCTCCACAAATAGTCAATGAAAGGGGTCATTTCAAGTTTAATGCAGCTGAATTGTCTAAGCTCAAGTCAAATCTGGAAAAAAATCATAAGCACTTCTATTTGAAATGACAATATAAAGTCAAGGTTTAATGTGTAGTGTCTGTAACCTTAAGATCAATCACATATGGGTCTGTGTTTGAGTCAGCACCTTGGGTTGAACAATACTTTAGTGACTATGATTTATTGAACATTCATTATACTTCAATATTTTACTCTTACAAACACTATTTAGTATTAAACTTTCAAGTGCTATTTACCAGTTCATAATTTTAACACAAGTATTGGACATATACCTGTTACAATGTGGTTTTATCATTTTATTAACTAATCAACATTCATTTAATGAATAATTCTAGTCAATGTGTTCATGTTGAATTATTTTTGAAGTGAATTTTATGGAGATATGTATGGTTCTGCAGCTGTATTGAAATGCTATAGTTTTGTAGTGTCTGTAACCAATTTTATGGACAATGTACTTCTGACTCTTATGGAAGTTTGCAATACTTTTGGCCAGTATTAATGATTTTGTTTGTTTAAATATTCTTCTTGGTGTTAGATAAATGCCTAAATAAGATTATTCTATGTCTTTTATGTTTGTTATGCAAAAGTTTCATGGTTAGGTTTTTTTTCTTAGTGATACCTTTGTCATAGATGTTTTGATTTTGTTATTAAGTTGTTTACCACTTCCAGTTATGTTGTTTACTTTAAATGTTGATATCCTGTTACTGATGTTACTGTGAAAAAAAATAAAGTTTTAAAGTTTTCATGCTGTTTTTCTTGCATGTTATACACCAAGTGTAGTGTCTGTAACTGTTGTTATACCAATGAATTGAAATAATGGTTAAACAAAATCGCATGCATGTTCAAGCTAAATCTAACTTGATCTGACTAGGGGACACCCTAGGGTATATAATGAGCTTCATTGAAATGTTCTATCAAACATTTCAATTTTTTAAGTGAGTGAGACTACTCTCAGCACCAATACCGTGTTTTAGCCCATAGTGATACAATCACATAGTTACACTTGAATGCAGCAACTTATGTACAAAAACTTTAACACAGAACTTAACCATTGTTGAAGATTAGGATGACAATGCCATCACCGCCACTGGCACCATGAAAGTGACTACTATATCTCACCATGTGTACCCAGGTGAGACAATAAATTCACAGTAACCACATGTTCATGATTGGGATGACAATGCCATCACCATCACTGGCACCATGAAAGTGACTACTATATAACACCATGTGTACCCAAGTTAGACAATAAATTCACAGTAACCACATGTTGAAGGAAGACAAATAGAAACACCGACAAGGAATCAACTGTTTAACATGTGTCCATGTATTGATGTTTAGCACAAAACTTTATTGCAAAACTTTAACACTACTGACAATGGAAAACTTTAACACTATTGACAATGGAAAACTTTCACACTATTGACAATGTGAAACTTTAACACTACTGACAATGCAAAACTTTAACACTATTGAAAATGGAAAACTTTCACACTATTGACAATGGAAAACTTTAACACTATTGAAAATGGAAAACTTTCACACTATTGACAATGTGAAACTTTAACACTACTGACAATGCAAAACTTTAACACTATTGAAAATGGAAAACTTTCACACTATTGACAATGGAAAACTTTAACACTATTGAAAATGGAAAACTTTCACACTATTGACAATGTGAAACTTTAACACTACTGACAATGCAAAACTTTAACACTATTGAAAATGGAAAACTTTCACACTATTGACAATGTGAAACTTTAACACTATTGACAATGGAAAACTTTAACACTATTGACAATGCAAAACTTGAACACTATAATGATATTTATATCTCACCATGCCAACAATGGGGAGACAAAAAGCAAATTTAATGAAAATCATTATGACTTTACTTTGTTAGAGATTCTTTAGTGCAAAGATGTACAGGTATACCAAACGATGACAGTGCTGTATCTAGGGAACCATGAGAAGCTACACCTACAAGACCATGCCCAAATTGGGGGAAAACCCAACAGGACTTCAACTACTGTGTTACACTTTTGTTCATCAGTAAAAGATGGAGTTCTTATTCAGAAAAAGAACACGCTGGTCAATCTGGGTGAATTTCAGATGTTTGATTCTTAGTGAGAATATTATTATACAGAGTACATGCCCAACATTTCAATTTCATTTTAGCTGTTTTACACAGTGCATGCCCATCATTTCAATTTCATTTCAACTGTTTTACACAGTGCATGCCCATCATTTCAATTTCATTTTAACTGTTTTACACAGTGTATGCCCATCATTTCAATTTGATTTTAACTGTTTTACACAGACAGTGTTCCAGCTAGGAATAAATAGAGGGGTGCTACGCCCTGCCCAACTTTTTTAGTGCCCCTGTCAAATTTATGAGCATCCCTGTCAAATTTCTGGATGCCTTTGAACACCCCTGTCAAATTTAAAATCGCCCCGATCACTCACTTCCGAAGATTCATTCTGTTCTTGTACCATGCTCTTGGCTGGTTTTTTGTTTTATTCCTATTTGATACCCGCATCCTTGCACAGACATCAAGGGTCTTTATTTGTTCTGTTGGTAAACTAAAACTGTATCTGTTTGGGTATGTCTTGCTTTAATATGAAAACAGAATAAATGCAGCCTTTTTTGTCCATATACTCTTTCTTTACATGTATATACAGACATAATTGTTGACAAGCAGTAACCATAGATTTAATTTCTCTATCCTTTATTCATTTATATTTATCATCGATTCATTGTACAATTAACACTAATTTATTCAGAATGCATGTTATATAGATCATACATATTTTTTGTTCTCAACATCAATACATTGATGAAATGGAATACAAACGTTGATTTGCCTTTATAATGAAATTAAGATATCTGACAATTATGAGAATGATGTTTTCACAAAAAAGTAACTCTTTATTTTTTTTAAAAAAATATTGTTATATTATTTACATTATATGGAGAGAAAGTAATTATACTTCAAGTTTCATGGTTTAATTTTTATGATAGTTTCCATTTATCATATATATTGTGTGGACCATATTTCTGG
The DNA here is from genome assembly GCA_029931535.1 of Margaritifera margaritifera. Taxonomy (NCBI): domain Eukaryota; kingdom Metazoa; phylum Mollusca; class Bivalvia; order Unionida; family Margaritiferidae; genus Margaritifera; species Margaritifera margaritifera. The sequence continues at coordinate 3,113,189 of JAQPZY010001597.1, forward strand.
AGCTGGAAGAGTAAAGTGACCTTTTGTATTTGTTTTAGATTCTCCCAGAATTAACCTACCAAGGAAACAAGGACAGATGAGATGGCAATAGAGCCAGAAGCTATAGCCACTTGGTAATAATGAAGAAGAATGCTAGCTTTTACTTACATTTTGGTTGAAATAGTGAATAATTTGTTTGAGAAATAAACGATTTTGAGTCAAAGTTACTTATTTTTTCTCTTTTTCATTGGTTACTAGATGACATCCTCTCGCACATTAGGTGCCTTGATGTTGACTTCGAATGCCTTCTCAAAGTTAAAAATTGCCCAACCACGCTCAAGATGCCCTGGTCATCACCCCTGTCATTTGAAATCCTAACTGGAACACTGACAGAGCATGCCCATCATTTCAATTTCATTTCAACTGTTTTACACAGTGCATGCCCATCATTTCAATTTCATTTTAACTGTTTTACACAGTGCATGCCCATCATTTCAGTTTCATTTGAGCTGTTTTACACTGTGCATGCCCATCATTTCAATTTCATTTTAGCTGTTTTACAGTGTATGCCCAACATTTCAATTTCATGTTAGCTATTTTACACAGTGCATCCCCATCATTTCAATTTCATTTTAGCTGTTTTACACTGTGTATGCCCATCATTTCAATTTTATTTTAGCTGTTTTACAGCTATGCCCATCATTTCAATTTCATTTTAACTGTTTTACACAGTGCATGCCCATCATTTCAACTTCATTTTAACTGTTTTACACAGTGCATGCCCATCATTTCAATTTCATTTGAACTGTTTTACACAGTGCATGCCCATCATTTCAATTTCATTTTAGCTGTTTTACACAGTGCATGCATATCGTTTCAATTTCATTTTAGCTGTTTTACACAGTGCATGCCCATCATTTCAATTTCATTTTATGTTTTACACAGTGCATGCATATCATTTCAATTTCATTTTAGCTGTTTTACACAGTGCATGCCTATCATTTCAATTTCATTTTAACTATTTTACACAGTGCATGCATATCATTTCAATTTCATTTTAGCTGTTGTACAGTGTATGCCCATCATTTCAATTTCATTTTAGCCGTTTTACATAGTGCATGCATATCATTTCATCATTTCAATTTCATTTTACCTGTTTTACACAGTGCATGCCCATCATTTCAATTTGATTTTAACTGTTTTACACAGTGCATGCATATCATTTCAATTTCATTTTAGCTGTTTTACACAGTACATGCCCATCATTTCAATTTAATTTTAACTGTTTTACACAGTGCATGCATATCATTTCAATTTCATTTTAGCTGTTTTACACAGTGCATGCCCATCATTTAAATTTGATTTTAGCTGTTTTACACAGTGCATGGCCATCATTTCAATTTCATTTTAGCTGTTTTACTCAGGTTTTCAGAAAAAGTACAGCTTTAAAAGGAAAGGGTTTTACATTTGGATTAACCTACCAGATCCATATTTGGAAGATCCCACATCCACAGACCATTTGGACAGCAAGGAATTGGTGGTGGATAGACCACCTTTACTGGAGTCTGCTGACATGCTGACTTTAACACATCAGCTGAAAATAGAAATTACAGAATAGTATACATCCTAGAAATCTATATACAGTCTACATTCATTAGAATGCCAACATTTGTCTGCAAAACTGGCATTATAACAAGACTGGCATTATAAAAGATTCTGATTTCATTATGAGCAAAGAGATACAGACAGATATATAGTCAATATGAGCAAGGATATATAGATAGATATATAGTCAATATGAGCAAGGAGATATTGATAGATATATAGTCAATATGAGCAAGGATATATAGATAGATATACAGTCAATATGAGCAAGGAGATATAGATATAGAGTCAATATGAGCTAAGAGATATAGATATAGAGTCAATATGAGCAAGGAGATATAGATAGATATATAGTCAATATGAGCAAAGATATATGAGCAAGGATATATAGATAGATATATAGTCAATATGAGCAAGGATATATAGATAGATGTATAGCCAATATGAGCAAGGATATATAGATAGATATATAGTCAATGTGAGCAAAGATATTTGAGCAAGGATCTATAGATGATATATAGTCAATATAAACAAGGATATATAGATAGATATATAGTCAATATGAGCAAGGAGATATTGATAGATATATAGTCAATATGAGCAAGGATATATAGATAGATATATAGTCAATATGAGCAAGGATATATAGATAGATATATAGTCAATATGAGCAAGGATATATCGATAGGTATATAGTCAATATGAGCAAGGATATATAGATAGATGTATAGTCAATGTGAGCAAGGAGATATTGATAGATATATAGTCAATATGAGCAAGGATATATAGATAGATATACAGTCAATATGAGCAAGGAGATATTGATAGATATATAGTTAATGTGAGCAAAGATATTTGAGCAAGGATCTATAGATGATATTTAGTCAATATAAACAAGGATATATAGATAGATATATAGTCAATATTAGCAAGGAGATATTGATAGATATATAGTCAATATGAGCAAAAAGATATTGATAGATATATAGTCAATATGAGCAAGGATATATAGATAGATATATAGTTAATATGAGCAAGGATATATAGATAGATATATAGTCAATATGAGCAAGGAGATATTGATAGATATATAGTCAATATGAGCAAGGAGATATTGATAGATATATAGTCAATATGAGCAAGGATATATAGATAGATATAGAGTCAATATGAGCAAGGATATATAGATAGATATATAGTCAATATGAGCAAGGAGATATTGATAGATATATAGTCAATATGAGCACGGATATATAAATAGATATATAGTCAATATGAGCACAGATGTATAAATAGATATATAGTCAATATGAGCAAGGATATATAAATAGATATATAGTCAATATCAACAAGGATATTAGATAGATACATAGTCAATATCAGCAAGGATTGATAGAAAGATATAGAGTCAATATGAGCAAGGATATATAGATATATAGTTAATATGAGCACGGATATATCGATAGACATATAGTCAATATGAAGAATGATATACAGACAGATATACAGTCTATATGAGCAAGAATATATAGATAGATATATAGTCAATATGAAGAATGATATATATATAGTATTAAGAATTATTTCATAATTAAAAAATCAGTTATATTTAATCACTAACTGCTAAAAATGTAAAACTTAGATCCTGTATCACTTGTTAACTTCAAGTTTCAATCAGTTTAAGAGATGTCACTTTAAGTCCACTGCAGGAGCTCATGTTGTTTGATTTTAAGTTTAACAAATGTCATCATTATTGTGATTTTAGATTTCATCATCAAGAAAAAAGTTTTCTCTATTATGATGTTGGATATTCAAATCTGAAATTATAGCATTGCATAATTTCTATTATGGAAATTAAATGTATCAAAAAAACTTTGACATGGGTCCTCTCAACATAGAATCTCAAGTTTCATAAAAGATTTGCGATGATATCTATATTTCCACATATCAGATGTCTTTCCAGCATCATGGCAGTAGCCAAAAATGTTAAGGTTATATTAATGGCAATTACTGTTTAAAAGAATTATTGCATGACAAAAGCAGGATATTAATGCCTAGCAGGAATAGGCAGCATTATAATGAAGACAGATGGTGTAATAACATTTAGTTTTGTTGAAATTTTAGGCTGGTCGATGGCAATAAGGATAGGGTGGCAGTACAACGCAGAAATGAAATAAACTGTAAATCTGTTTTTGACAATTTTCTGGCAATAAGCGATGGTGGTGGTATAATGCACTAACAATTATAGATTGTATCCTGGTGAACGTGTAAAGTATTCTTCAAGGAACAAGCAAACAAGTAACTTTAACTGGAAAGAGCTACAAGGATTCATTAGTGGTCAATCCATATTGCTTTTCTGATTGTATTTAGGAATGTTCTAAACTAATGATATTTGGAGTAGCAACACCTGTAAAACACAGGAGTAGTGCTCACTTTGCATCTCATGATCCTACATTAAATCCACAGTTCTAGCACAAACTGCTAAGGTAAATGGACACTCATCAAAGTTTGGTGGTTCATATAATTCCTCTGATGTCTTCCTTCTAAAGCCTACATTTTAGCCACATGGAGTATTTTTATAAGTTGTTATAAGCTGCTTAAAACTGTAGACTGAGGTATCCTATTATCACAGTATGCCTATTTCCAATGTATTTCAAAAATACTGCTGGAGTTGATGAAGGCCTAGTTGTCATCTTAGGACCTAAACTTATTCACCTTTTAAGAAAAAATGTACAACCTGCTGACCTCTATATTTTATCATAATGTTATCTTTTGTCTGTGATACCATCTCCCAAATTCATCATTGTTTGTACATGTGGTTGATACAGAACTTCCCTACTAGTTACTTATAGATGGTCTGTTTAACAGGGTACATCATGCTGAAAGTGCAAGCCATCTGACCAATAATCTGGAGAAAACCAATACTGAGGGATTCCATGAAGGTAAAATGTAAGCTACTAGTATTCAGAAATTCAGTATCGTAATATCTTCATTCTGTGCGAATGAAGCTATAATACTTTAACTGTCTTACATTTATATATACTTTTATGTTAGGTCTATATGTATCTCTAATCAATTTTCATCTCCTTTGTACAATTTTATACATTAACATAAAAAGTATCATCAGAACAAGTCATAATGGCAATTTCTGAAATAGCCTTAAAATGAACAGATGGTTTGCATTTGTTTCAAAAATACACGAAATTCACTCAAAACTAATTTCACATTGTTGTGTGTCTCTGGGCAACATAACATTAAAGTTTTGTTTTACTTTGCCAAGGATCTACACATTAGGTTTACAGCAAACGGCTATTATATGTGAACCACTAACAATGTGCATGCCCAACCACGTTCAGCTCCCATTTATTTCACTTGCTGTATGTCTTTTACTTCTTTTTATGACATGATTCAGTTTTTAAGACACATCTTTCTTTATTAAATATATTTTACAATTTAGGTGAAGCATACTCTGGATTGACATGATATTGTTTCATACTGCAAGATATATTCACATCATGAAAAACTTGATAATGTGACTGGATGTACTACATGGACACCTGGACATGCACACAGGATGCATTTGTCGTATCTAAGATAACTAAAAGTACAGTGGCTTACAAACTTGAAACGGTGTTTCTTGAAAATAAAATGTTACTCATCAGGTTCTGGTAATGAACATTTTTTCCAATGGTAAATAATGTTGTTTAAAGACTTTTTTTTGGTCAGCAAGGTCAGTAAATAAACCTGATGTGAAATGTTGTGTAATGTGTACATCCAATTCTCGCCTACTTTGGTTTTTCAAGCGATGCCACATTCAATATGAAAAAACGCCATACTGTAAGAAAATAAATTAACAGCAGAATCTTTCTAAACAATCGTCTTAAGCAGAGATGAAGAAATATATCATTCAATTGGAATGGGTAGTTCCTGCATCACTGACAGCCACAGTAAGGACCAACTAGACATAATAAGAAGTCTTTTGATGAAAGTACAATATCGATATGACCAGCCATCTAGGAGAAGTAGCAACAAGAAGATTTTCAAGTCGGCCATTTGTGGTGGCCATACTGTAAGTCAGATTGGCACAATTTTCATTTACAACCAACTAGACATCATAAGAAGTCTTTCAGTGAAAACCACATGCTGATATGACCACTCATTCAAGAGTAGTAATAATAAAATTTTCAAGATGGCCACTGTGGTAGCCATATTGGATGTCTGAGCAGCACCGTTTCATTTACAACCAACTAGACATCATAAGAAACCGTTTAGTAAAAACCCCATGTTGATATTCTGGAGAAGTAGCAACAACAAGATTTTCAAGATGGCCACTGTGGCAAGCGGTACCATTTTCATTGAGGAAAAACTAGACATCATAAGAAGTCTTCTGGTCAAAACCCATGGAAATATAACTTTCATTCATGTGGAATAGCAATAAGATTTTTGAGATGACCACTGTGGCTACCATATTGGACAGATCGGCATCATTTACATTTAGGTCCAACTAGACATCATAAGAAGTCTTCACTCTCCACCACTTCCGTTAAGTAAGCACCTCTGCTATCTGATGAATTACTATCCAATTATGGATATTATCCCAATGCCAACCAAACATTCAACCCTTTACATTTCTGGTAGTGAAGACTTGCTAAAAATCAATCTAATACATGCCTTGATTGTAATCTGAATTAAGTAAAATTCTTTGTAAAAACATATTAACATTTGTTTTTACAAAACATGAATTTGTCTATGCTCATTGGAGCACTTCTGTTGTCAAATCTTCAGTTTTGGAGATGCATAGTTTTTACATGTTGTCAAGTGCAAAATCCTGCATTTGGGCTAGGGATAAAGTGATGAACAGGGCTGATGCTGATCCTGTATTTGGGCTAGTGATCCTGTATTTGGGCTAGAGGTAAAGTGATGAACAGGGCCAGTGCTGATGCTGTATTTGGGCTAAAGCAATGAACAGGGCTGATGCTGATCCTGTATTTGGGCTAGAGGTAAAGTGATGAACAGGGCTAATGCTGATGCTGTATTTGGACTAGGGCTAAAGTGACGAACAGGGCTGATGCTGATCGTGTATTTGGGCTATGGGTAAAGTGATGAACTGGGCTGATGCTGATCCTGTATTTGGGCTAGGCTGATGCTGATCCTGTATTTGGCTAAAGTGACAAACAGAGCTGATGCTGATCTTGTATTAGGGCTATGGGTAAAGTGATGAACTGGGCTGATGCTGATCTGGTATTTGGGCTATGGATAAAGTGATGAACGGGGCTGATGCTGATCCTGTATTTGGCTAAAGTGATGAACAGGGCTGATAATAGGGGTGAAACGATTCATCGATATATCGATGCATCGATAATTTTGCAATAACAATACACGTATCAATACAAGAGGTGAAGAATCGATACAAAATGATGCTTACCCTATAGAAGTTACTTTAATCGTCAGCAGTCATGAATAATTATTATTCGTTTGCCTTTTTATTCTTTAAACTGAGAATTTATCTGAGATGGCCATCGCAGGCACAGGCACTAATGTTTGTGTAAAAATAAAAGAAAAAAAACTGTTGAAAACACCCACTCACCTTTTGCAAATTAACACAAGGTTACGTCATTCGAAATGTGTCCCCCCCCCCTTTCGCCGATTACATGCTAATTATTTTATCCCATCAGCATGTTCAGCCACTGATAATATATATCAACGTAAATGAGACTTTCCAAATTTGTTCCCCATGTATGATTGAAGTCCTTTACTGATCATTTAATAACCACTTTTACGCGAAATTTCTCTGTTGCTTCGTATGTTGTCTATATGGATCGAATCTAATTTAAAGGCTACACTTCTGGTGTGTCACTCAGTGAAATATGTTACATTAAATTCTGATTGGTGTTTATTGTTTATTGCAGTCCATGGTAAACAATAACCACCAATCAGAATTGACAGCAGCTTATTCACTGCTTGACACATTGGAAGTATTGGCATCCAAACTTGATCCAGGTAGGTACAAAGCAACAGAGAAACTTTGTTCAAAATGGTTATTAAATGATCTGTAAATTACTAAAGTTGTACATGGAGAACAAGTTTGGAATGTTACCTTTTACGTTGATATAGGTAATCAGTGACTAAACGTGCCAACAGGATAAATAAAATTAGCACAGAATCAGCAAGGAGGCAGATTTCAAACCATGCAGGTTTGTCACCTTGTGTTAATTTGTTAATTTTGTATAGAAGGGGAGTGGGCATTGTCAATAGTTTCCTTTTCACTAACAGAAACGAGTGCCTGTGGCCGCCGCAGTTGTTTTACATATATGTAAAATGGCCTAAATAATTGAATTAAAATCACTAACAACTAATATGTAGTCCGTTTAGATGTACTTGTTTTTATCTTGTCAAGGATGAAAATGGTATATGAACAGATGCTAAATCTATGTCTGTCTGTAATCTGCATACTATAAATACAACCAATATGTCAACACATATAAAACAGCACAACCCTACCACCGACAGACCTTCTAAAGATTTAAAGACCATCAATTTGATATGTGTATCGATAATGTATCGTATCGTAGGCTGTGTATCGTGAATCGTATCGATCCACGGCACAGGTGTATTGTTTCACCCCTAGCAGATGCTGATCCTGTATTTGGGCTGGCTAAAGTGATGAACTGGGCTGATGCTGCTGTATTTGGGCTGATGCTGCTGTATTTGGGCTGATGCTGATGTATTTGGGCTAGGGCTAAAGTGATGAACAGGGCTGATGCTGATTATGTATTTGTGAGGGCTAAAGTGACAAACAGGACTGATGCTGATCCCATATTTGGGCCATGGGTAAAGTGATGAACTGGGCTGATGCTGATCCTGTATTTGGGCTAGGGATAAAGTGACAAACAGAGCTGATGCTGATCCTGTATTTGGGCTAAAACAGAGCTGATGCTGATCCTGTATCTGGGCTAAAACAGAGCTGATGCTGATCCTGGGTAAAGTGATGAACTGGGCTGATGCTGTATTTGGGCTAGGGCAAAAGTGACAAACAGGACTGATGCTGATCCTGTATTGCTAAAGTGACAAACAGGACTGATGCTGATGCTGTATTTGGAGTATGGCTAAAGTGACGAACAGGACTGATGCTGATCCTGTGTTTGGGGTAGGGCTAAAGTGACAAACAGGACTGATGCTGATCCTGTATTGGGCCATGGGTAAAGTGACGAACAGGACTGATGCTGATCCTGTATTTTGATGAGCAGGACTGATGCTGATCTTGTATTTGGGCCATGGGTAAAGCGATGAACTGGGCTGATATGGATCCAGTATTGGCTAAAATGACGAACAGGGCTGATGCTGATCCTGTATTTGGGCAATGGGTAAAGTGATGAACTGGGCTGATGCTGATCCTGTATTTGGGCAATGAGTAAAGTGATGAACTGGGCTGATGCTGATCCTATATTTGGGCAATGGGTAAAGTGATGAACTGGGCTGATGCTGATCCTATATTTGGGCAATGGGTAAAGTGATGAACTGGGCTGATGCTGATCCTGTATTTGGGCAATGGGTAAAGTGATGAACTGGGCTGATGCTGATCCTATATTGGGCAATGGGTAAAGTGATGAACTGGGCTGATGCTGATCCTATATTTGGACAATGGGTAAAGTGATGAACTGGGCTGATACTGATCCTATATTTGGGCAATGGGTAAAGTGATGAACTGGGCTGATGCTGATCCTGTATTTGGGCTGATGCAGATCCTATATTTGGGGGCTAAAGCAACAAACAGGGCTGATGCTGATGCTGTATTTGGGTTAGGGCTAAAGTGATGAACTGGGCTGATGCTGATCCTGTATTTGGGCTATGGGTAAAGTGATGAACTGGGCTGATGCTGATCCTGTATTTGGGCTATGGGTAAAGTGATGAACTGGGCTGATGCTGATGCAGTTTAATGACTATGTCATGCACACTGTGTGTGCTCATAAAGTGATCACATGTACACATGGAAGTCCTGTTTAATTAAGTCATTTTAAACATCTATTGGATATCACATTCCTAGTTCTTTATGAGATATCAGATCTATTAATCAAATAGTTTGAAAAGAATTAAGAACAAAATCTACTGCATTTACAACATCTGAAATAAGTATTCAATAATGAATTATGAACTGGATGCTCTTCAATAAGTCATACTTTCAAAGTTTTAGGAATTTCCAGTGCTTTTGAATATGAATAAATGATTCAGAATCACTATTTATCCAATTTATGTAATTTTAATGTGAGAATAATTCACGAACTACATTAATAATATGATTCAGTAATAATTAGCCATACTAGTTCACTATCTAATTTCACTAAAATGGATTTGTGATGTCTATTCAACATAATCTCTCGGTTCTGTCGTCTCTGACAGTCCCACTGTGGTCTATGGGTTGTTCCTGGTGTTTTCTTCATCACTGTTATTTTGGGTCTATCCTAGGATATTTAGTCAGTGCCTTCTGGAGTTGTCTCCCTTCTATGTGGTTTGGGTCCCTTCGGGATCAATCTCAGGGCTAACCACTGAAAGCAATTTCTCTCTCCATTTGTTTTGGTTTACCTCTGCATTTTTCCAATATTGCTGCTCTTCCTTTTTTATTTTTCACAACTGCATTCACAAGTTTGAACTGACTTGCATCACAGCACACATAAAATGTTGACACAAAAACTTTTGCGAGTTTGATGTTGATAAGAATCTAGACTGGTGTAAGCAAGTGAAACATCCTTTTTCTGTAGTCAACTAAAGAATTTATCTTTTATAGAGGATAAAAAGTTATCTACCACTCAACTATCAGAAATTGTTTTAAAAAGCATTCATTCTTCCTATTTTGGACTATTGCTGCACAATTTTGGGAATACAACTGATAGCAATATTGAAACAATTCATAAACTTCAAAAGAGAGCAGTAAGAATTATCCTAACTTTACCATTTCATGCACTATCCAAAATTCTATTCTTGGAATTAAATTGGATGAAATTTGTGTACAGATTAGCCTACCAAAAATCATTATTAATGTTCAAAGTTAAGAATTAACTTTGTCCACAATATTTGCATGGTATGTTTCATTTTAAGTCAGAAGAACAGTACCAAGGACCTAACTTGAGATCGATTACAAATGATCATTGCAAAACACCATTTGCACAATCAATTGCTTATTCTTTTGCTATTTTATGGTATGAACTCCCCATAACCATTAGATCAGAAACAAATCTAATTGTATTCAAAACAAAATTGTATAACCATTATCTTGAAAGGCAGTTGACATCATAAATATGAAATACATGCACTCCAATTTATTCTATTAATGCATATCATATACACTTTGTACTCTATACTTAATGTATTTAAGCATGCTTTACTATTTTTGTTGTTGTTGTTTGTTCTGTATTTACAATAGACTGTTCATCCTGCATAAAAAGAATTAGATAAAAATGTATGATAATTTGATGTTTCTTTGATGATCTATGGAAGGTAAAATCTCATATCCCAGCATTTTCAGTCGAGGCAGTCCTTGCAGCTGGCCAGTGTTGGGGCGCTTACTACAGCCTCAAAGAGCGAATACCTTGAATGTACACTTCAATCATCATCACCATGCCTTCATCTACAGTGCAGTGAGTGCATGTTGAGGATTTTCAGCCTATCCTGGTATACCAGCCCTTTTAGGTCTTTAACTAACCTTATTGCTCTCCTCTGTACTCCCTTCAAGTTATCCCTTGGGGAAGCAGACTTGGTTTCCATACTCCAAGATTGGTCCGACCATTGCCGAGTACAGTTGCTAGTGTGGCCCCATCAAGATCGACGAGCAAAGAAATAAACTGAATAATCGTCATTTAAAGGTATGTGTAATCAAATTCTACAAAATTAAACCCATCGCTGAAATAATCGGTACCCAACGCCTACATGACCTCTATGACTTATGCTTTAGGAGGCGTACTGTACAGTACCAATAACAGCCTTGTGCTAACGGACGGGCGGACGACGGGCGGACAACAGACCATCCCATAAGCTCTTCCGATCTATGACCAATAGAGCTATAAAAAAGAAAGAAAACTTTTTCTTTTTTTTTAAATGCTACTGTAGACTATGAAACAAACCATCCTTCTCAAAAACTAAATAATAATGTCACCATGGACGCATATACCGAGTATACACTGTGCCTGTAACCATGTAGAATCTCAACTGTTTTTTCTTCTTCTTCTTCTTTTGGTAATTTTACCCACCTGACAGAAAGACTGGAAATATATCAGAATATCTTGTATCTTCTTCAGTGACTACAAATGCTATGTTGTGCAAAATCGGTGTTTCACAATATTACGCCAGGGGTTGCTCCATTCCGGTCCTACTAAACACCGCAAAGACGCGCAAAGACGGGCAAAGACGAGCAAAGACGGGGCAAAGACACGCAAAGACATAGCAAAGACGGCACATATACATTTTAAACTGACAATAGTGGAAAATATTTACTGTTGATACAAAAAAAATTAAAATAAATATATAAGAATTAGAAATGTTTGCTTTGTCTATGTGTTGATCGTCCTTTTATTTTAATTAATTCAATATTTTGACATATGGAAGTTACTTCTACGGGAACAGGCTGATTCGGACCATGGCTTATTCGGACCAGGCTAATTCGGCCCAAATCACGGGCTTATTCGGCCCAAATTACGGGCTGATTCGGACCAAACGTCAGGATGATTCGGACCATGTGAAATATTATTAAATTTCGTCTTGGATTTAAAAGTGATATTTACATTTGTTTAAAATATGATATTTCTCATTATTTCCCAGGTACGTTCAGCAGTTCAAATCTGCATTGAATGAAACAAAACCCCGATTTTACGCGAGATAATGGCATTGTTATAATGATGTAAGACTGTTGATCTTGCATCGGCAAACTTAATAGTGATATATTTTCACAGCAGCTCATTCACCGTTGTGCACATTTTTTTCTTGGAGGTGGCGGGGTCGAAATTCTGGTTTATTTATATTATACTAAAAAGTTAAACTGGGGTTCTGTCAAATTTATGATCTAATTCAATACAATATCATACATCACTACTACACGTCTATATTCTGCTAATCTTGTGGACCTCGTAATAATTAAAATAAAGAAAATGATAAATGGAGGTGTTATCTCTGTTGAAAGATGAAATATATTTTACAAATCTTTGTTTACAGCAGAGTATGTTATTTGTTTTCTGTAAATTCATAATGAATGATTTAATATTATGCAAATTATTAACTGCAAAAAATCTTGAAAACTTGGCCCATGCAGTAACATTTATTCGTATATATATATATATATATATATATATATATATATATATATATATATATATATATATATATATATATATATATATATATATATATATTATATACCTGATTTATTTTAGTAGTTATTACTGTTTTCGCAAACATAGTAAGAGAATGTAATATAAATTTACCCATGATTGTTATTGATTTTTCATGCAAATCGTGCTTTTTTCTCATTATATTTACTCCCAAGAATGTTGTGTAAAGAGTCATTGATGAGTAACACAATAGGATTACATACTTTACTGTTATCGTCAAATTTTTATCTTTTGAGTAAAATCTCGAACCAGTAAACCAACTTATTTTCATTATAACCTTTGAAACATCTGAAAGTATTTCATTTAAAGCACATATTCAACCCATTAAATATTGATTTCTGAATAAATATTTTATTATATTAAACACATATAATATAATAACACTTCCATGTACCCAAAGATCACAAAGTTATTTCAAGTCATATTTTGTGTTCTAGATTGGTATTAAATTCAGTAAATTGGCAAATGACATCAATAGTGCTTTAACTATAGCAGCGTTGATCAAACGGGTTTTGCCAATTAACTTTCAGTAATAATGTGCATACAATTAAATAATAGATTATAAATTCAGCTGTTGAAAATAACTTACGATGCTCATTGTTTTAGTATATAAGGTTTATTTAGTATAAAGATAAATTCTACATAAATATAGTTTTTAAAAAAAGCAATAACATACTCAGATCAGTATATAGAGACGAAAAAAATCCAACCAAAACATTAGCATACTGAGACCAATATATATAGACGAAAACACATTAACTAACATGGCCACTGTTTTCACGATTGTTTTTCGGTGTTATTTATTTTATTATTTCACAATACAATAAAGATAAACAGTCTTACGTCATTTTTTACGTCATTTCATTATATACAACAATGCAAAAAAAATACAAAATACAAAATAAAAAATACAACTTGATGGCAGTGAGAATTGTAAAATTTAGGATAGCTACAATTTCTAAAATTACCTCTCCTCACCCCGCCCCTTCCTGAATTGCATATTGGAATTTTAAAAGATTAAAACCTATGAACACTTCTAACATAGGATTTACCCTTGTCCTCAGAAACTCATAAAAACAGTATGGTGATGTTAATTTATCCTTGTCCTATATTGCCGTAAATAAGGGTTTAAAAACTGGCGGTCTACTTTTATTTCTTCTTTCCCTCCACTGCTAAAATTATAGAGGTTATGAGAACAGTAAAGGAGATGGTAGTTTTGTTTAAGATATAGATTATTTGTACCAATTTAGGCATACCACGAAGAACAGGACTAGTCTACGTTGCACTGTATTAGAACAGAACTTACTGTTTTTCTAGTTTTCAGTGATAAACATTGTTCTATCATGACACCTTCATTTACATCCTTCTAACAAAACAAAGACCTTTTTCTCATATATTTCACAGCAACAAACGGTTTGTGTTCAGTGTGCATTGCATTCTGTAATTTTGTTAATGTGTACGTCTCTCAAATTCTTTTATCCATCACCTTGCATTCTAAAACTTTATATGGAAGGTAAGTCACTAGAGGTATAACACACAAGTAAATGTATGTGCATGCAATATTTTTCTACTTGTTGTTAGCCTTTTCCAAAAATAATCTACTACGCAGTGATTTAAAGTGCAATGCCAATCTAAGGATTACATAGTTTTCTTCAGTATGTATTATGTCATCGGAGCTGCCGTTGGAAATTTGAGTTTGCGACAAAGAGATATACAACCGTGGACTATTTTACTCATCAGTTGTATTAGTTATCTTATTCCAAGTCCATCCTTGAAATATACCGACTGTAACGACAACAACAACAACGGTAGCTTAGCTGCCAACGCCAGTCACCACTCTTACAGTCACAACAGCAGCCCTCTTTTCGAATATTTGGAAATTCGTTCTCCTTTGGCAACGAGTGACTCCTTGGAAACCAGTACCATCGAACTATGAATAACCAATTTTATTTAACATTACATAGTTTCAGTTATATAGATGTTTTTTCCAACAACACCTTATGTTGTTTCACACCCAAATTACCTCAATCCATACCATTAGATTATGAAGCTCATTGGGAAGCAGCTTTGGTAAAAATCATTCATCCTACTCAAGCCATCAATATCAACGAAGATCAAAACACTTTCATCGTCGATATCCTGAACGAACAAGTTCAAAAACACTTGGACAAAAATGATCCTCTCATTTACGAATCAAAAAAAGCATCACCAGCAAATACTCAAATGAACACCTATATCATGAGAATTCCAAAAGGATCTTATTTTAATGCTCAACATCTGCTCGAAACGATTTCATCTATTTTCAACGATCACTTTGGCAAAACACTGGAGAAAGCTTGCCCAAGTGTACTGATCCAGTACCGTAAAAATGTTCATCGTCTTAAAATGTATTTTTCTCACGGCAAAACGATGGCCATTACTTTTTCTCCCGGTTTGTTTGCTATTCTGCGTGGATACACCGCTCTCCCTCCTATGAGAGACATTCACAACAACGATCGATTCTACAAGTATTTTCGCTTCCCTATCCAATTGAACGAAGGACTAAATGTACTGTTTGTGTCGAGTACAACGTCGTGAGAAACACAGCCGCTTCGTTGCCAAGAGTCATTCCTTTCAAAGTGGATTCTGCCATAGCTGCTTACGATGAAGGAGGAAACACGTATCACGTTCCCCGTGCATTTGTACATCATCATTATCTTCTTGTGTGTAATCGTATTTTGACAGTGTCAACATTAGCATAAAAGGAGATCTTGAACAAAATATTATATTCTCCAAAGTAAAAGACACGGTGAAACTACATTTTCGAAAACGATTCTCCAGTGAATTGTAACAGATGTATCCTCTTTACCAAGGAGTCGCTTGACAACGAGGACATGATTTAGGAGATTTGTTAAAATCAGCTTTTCGTATGGTAGTACCCATTTTAAATCCGATGGTGACTCGAGGATTGCATGCTTTAAAAGATGCAGCTTTGACACAAGGAAAAGAATGTCTCCAAAACGCAATCATCGTCAACAAAGTCCTACAAAATCCTTCATAAAGCAGGAATAATGTGTTGCTTCAAACTGAAAAAAGAAAATTTTGGGTCGCCGAGACACACCTATAAATTCATTTCACACTTCTGGTCAATGCATTACTTCCTCCTCTACGCCACAGCAAGGACAAGGCAGAAAGAGACATCAAAATCCTTCAGATCTCATAGACGCGTTCAGAAAAAGAATAAGAAAAGAAAAACAGCAGCTGTCAGAGAATTTGACGTTTTTGATTACTAACTGAAAAAAGAACAATAATGCACCGAGATTCTTGCGAATGTTCAAAGTCAGAAATCGATCTGTGTGCGATGCCACCGACAGTTATGACGATGGAAGAATCCCAATCGGTAGAATTTCATCGTGTGTTGTCTTTGACCACGTCAGCACCTATCGAATTTGAAATCAAAGGTCAAACCGAAGATTACAGGAACTGAATAACAGTTACTTGTAACTGAAAGTCAGAGTGCTCAAAGTGGACAGCAGGATGCCAGAGTATCTCCCGTCAAGAATATCATGCATTCGTTTTTCAGCGAAGTGGATTTGTACTTGAATAACAAACTAATCAGCAGCAGCATAGATACTAACCCTTACCGAACTTACCTGTAAAATCTCTTGACGTACGGAAAAGAAGCCAAGAATACAGATCTGTATCCCTCAGTGGTATGAAAACCTGACACTTTGGACAAGTTCAACGACACAGAGTTAACTGCGGATGACGATCCTCACAATGTTGGATTTAACGACCGTCGAAAGAAAATCAGATAAGGACGCAGTTTAGAAATGATGGATCGTTTACATTTGGACATGTTGTTGCAAGACAAATATTTGTTGATTGGTGTGGATGTACGTCTGAGACTGAATCGCTGTAGTACCGTGTTCCATTTGATGGCTAACGCTAACGAGTACAAAACCATCATCGAAGAAGCCAGACATTTCTTACCTAAAGAACAATATTGTGAATATTTTCTTCATCAACGCAGTCTCGGATTTCCCTTAGAACATGTATTGACTTGTTTTGATCGTGATTACTCTAGAAACGATGATAATATAGAAAGATCGTTTTGTGAACATGATGGCTATCTATTTTCTTTAGCTCAGAAATGTAGCGTGCATCGATGGGAAAAATTACACTTTATTAGATCTTTGGAAGTCAAGTCTGACTCCACAACGTTGTCAACTTTGTAAATACGTTCATAATAATTTGTCATTTTGTATTCATGTTTGAGTTAGAGAAGCTTCTTGTTATTATTAAAAATGTTGATTTTTAAACAATGGCGCTGACTTGTTTATTTTGTACCCCCCCCAAAAAAAAAAAAAAAAAAAAAAAATTGTGTTAACATACTCTTGCATCTAGCCGTCTACTTTCCCAATAATGACAGTGTGGAATATTTTTATTCTTATGGATTACCTCCTCTGGAAGACTACATCATTGGTTTTATGAGAAGAAATGCTGCATCTACTCAATTCAATAATGTGAGATTACAAAGATCAGATTCCATTGTGTGTGGACAATATTGTGAATATTTTCTTCATCAACGCAGTCTCGGATTTCCCTTAATCTGTCGATCTTTGTGAGAGAAAAAAACAGAATGTTTTCTTTCACGTCCGCGTACCGAATTGGAGGGATGTTTTCCTTCAGGTCCGTGTTTCTACCATATAAAGCGGTGCGTTTACCAGTCTTACCACCCCAGGGCTGGAGAATCTCCACTCCCATGGATAAGACCTAGGGGCAAGCCAAAACCTCAAACCCCAGACTCGTATGAAGTAAGGGTCCTTCAAATAATACGGCAAACCCCAAGTCCCAGGCGGGAGAGGAGGGGCCCTACCCAGGAGGGAAGGGATTGGTAGGTCGGGACCACTAGGGGCCCAGGTGCGCCACAAAGGCGACCCAATCCCAGCCCCCCCCCCCCCCCCGGGCTGGAGAATGTCCACTCCCATGGATATGACTTAGGTGCAAACCAAATTTCAAACCTCAAATTACACGATAAAATTAAAAATAAAAACGAAAATAAAGACACCAATCTCCACATACCGCTTAACAACATAAATACTAATAACAACGATTAACTCCATTCCAGTAGACCAATTAACCCTATTCTGATCAAATTTTAAATTTTTTTCTCCCTTTTTTTTTTCCTTCTAACATATAACTCCATCACAACAAAGGGAGATAACTTCAACCCTAAAATTAGTAATACTATAAGGTGGTCCAAAACCCAGACCATCAGGCCCAGCCGCACAAGGTGGCATCTAATTGGAGAATTATAACTTAGGGATACAGTGAAAAACATACTGACCCATATAAATTACCTAATATAAGGTGGTATCAAGTCCAGACCATCAGGCCCAAACTACACAAAGCGGTTAATGATTCCTAATCGTCTTCAAAGTATACCAACAGCACAGGCATATCAATCAAGTATTAAGAAACTAAAACCCGATATAAATTAGCTACTATACGGTGGTCCTAAATCCCGGACTATCAAGCCCAGCCGCACAAAGTGGCAACTCTCGGTTGACAATCAATTAAATCTCAATGTAAATTATAAATTACAATTAGGTGAATCCATTACTTTCACTACAAACCCATACTTACAGCCTCATGGTACAATGGTAAATCTCAAAAATGATAATAAGATAATAAAAATTACTAGATATATCAACAATTTCCTTTTTGGCAAAACATAAAAAATAACTAAATAACCCTGGTCCAGCCGGAGCCTCCTGTGACGCAGTGGCGCAGCCAGCCGTCCTTTTCAGCCTTTGCCTCGTCTGGACAGATTCAGCTCATCAATTAAGTAATCATGTAAACATTGTGGTTATATTCCTATGAACAGGAAAATTTAACTATACGCACCCTCCTATATCGCTCATTCAATGAACCCCTTAGTGGGGAAACCATGTAGCGATGGAGCGGTGCGAAAATAGCGTCCCTTTACGCATCAAATCGTCTAGTGGGTTGCAGTCCTATAACCCACTGGACGAAAATTAAATAAGTGTGCTCAGCACACATTTCAATCCCTCAGTGCTTGCTTCGCCGCACTGAGGGTAAATAGACGTACATGGTCGAATGACCTCACACGTCTTTAATTCAAAGATCATCATCAGTCTTACCAAAAGTAAACTTAAAGAAACAACCACCGAAACTAAACTTAAATGGTAGGGCGATAAAATTTGAAAAGGTGGCTAGGTTCCTAGGGATGCTATTCGATGAGCACCTGACTTGGAGCAACCATACTACAGAGCTAGTGAGACGGTGTGGACAAGATCTGAACCTTTTGTGAAAACTTAGGGGCACCGATTGGAGGACAGATCAGACCACACTTCTCACACTGTATATGTCACTTATCCGATCGAAAATCGATTATGGATGCCAGGTGTACGCATCGGCCCGACCTTACATACTTAAAAAATTGGATAGCATACAACATAAAGCTCTTGTTATCTGCACCGGTGCTCTCAGTAGCACATCTAGGGACGAATGTAGGATTCTAACCGAGGAACCATCACTAAACCTAAGACGAGAGGAGTTGCTCCTGAGGTATGCGACCAGGATTTCAATTCATGATAAGTCACACCCTACAAGAGCTATAATAGAGAAATGCAATAAGCCCTTCCGACACAAACTGTGCATGAGTTTGCCAGCAGAAAAAAAATCCATGACCTTAAAAAGGAATTAGACATCCCTAATATACAAGCGGAAGTCATAAACTACCCGGATCCCGCACCATGGACCAGTAACCCCCCCCCCCAAAAAAAACTAAATGCACTTTCTTATGGAAATAAACAAGAACAACCCATAGAAATAAGGGCTAAAATCCTCTCTGAAATAGAAAGTAGGTATAAGGGGTACATCCAAATATACAGGGCTGGTTCTAAATTCCCAGACCCAGGACGGACCGCAGCAGCAGCAGTGATTCCTGAGAAAAACATCACCCTGGGGGCAAGGCTACCAAATGGCTGCTCTATTTATACGGTCGAATTTTGGGCTATTATCCAAGCAATCCAATGGATACAAACTAGTCAAACACCGAAAGCAGTCATAGTTAGCGACTCCCTCAGTGTGCTGCGGACTCTGGAATCAGGTAACTCAACCAGTCGAGAAAACATGATTAAAGAAGTCTACTTAAGAATAAAAATCCTCGAACAAAACAAATAGATTGTAGAATTCAAGTTGGTGCCCTCCCATATAAACATCCCTGGAAATGAGAGGGCAGATAAAGAAGCAAAAAATAATCTTAATGACCCAGAAGTGCACCACCTGGACTACCGCATATATGAGATTTGCAGCATAATAAAACAAACAAAAAAATGACCAAAAATGGCAGGGGGAATGGGACAGTACACAAAAAGGGCAAATTATACAATATACACAAGCAGGTTTGTAGAAATATCGTCGTCCCAAACCTGGCAAATGCGTTTGACATCAAAATTATAAATAGAATAAAAACTGGCAAAACACTCCTGGCCAGCAGTTTTGGAAGATTTGTACCAGGGATAAAAGAGAAAGGAATCAACTGCCCTCACTGTCCCACCCCAGAGACGCTCAACCATGTCTTCAATGACTGCCCAAACTACAATAAAGCTAGGAAAAAATTCCAGAAAAAACAAGAAAAAATGAAAACCTCAACCCAATATCCGAATTTCCTTACTACAGGAATCAACAAGACTAGCATCAACCTAGTGTACGCAAACATCCTGGGCTACATTTCTGTGATAGGAAAAAGAGGAAAAATTTAATCCCCGGTTAGAAATAACAAAATAATTTCATAGGAAGGAAGAGAGGTAAAAGAAAGATGACAACAACAACAAAAATGTAAAAAATGCAGAAAACCATGGCAAACCCGAACAGTCTAAGGCGGGAGAGGAGGGGCCCCGCACAAGAGGGGAAGGGATTGGTATGTCAGGATCGCTAGAAAGCTAGGGTGCCGTGGCGCGCCGCAAAGGCGAGCCAATTCCCGCCCTCTTATCTTGAACTGGAGAGACTCCACTCCCATGACAGGACTGTGAGGCAAGCCATATCACAACACATCTTAACTCACATAATAAAATCAATAATGAATGAAACCAAAAATAAAAATGAAATCACACAATTACTAAAATCAAACCAAGTACAACACCTAGACAATGACAACATTGTCGACATTATAACAGTATTAATAGCTCTAAGACTAACGCTTAGTGAAGGCTTCCGGCAGAACCCATCAAACCCATTAATAAATACTACGGCAAACCCAAAAGCCTAAGGCGGGAGAGGAGGGGCCCTTCCCAATGAGGAAGGGATTGGCAGGCCGGGACCATTAGGGGCCCAGGTGTGCCGCAAAGGCGATCCAATCTCAGCCCCCTTGGGCTGGGAAATCTCCACTCCCATGGATATTACTTAGGGGCAAGCCAAACCTCAAACCTCATCTTACCTCACTAACAACATTTTCGACATAATAATATATTTAATAACAAATTATGCATTTTTTTTTTTTTTTTTTCAATTCTAAGACTAACACATGGTAAAGGCTTCCGGCAGAAATCACAAGGGACAACATAGAACAACCTGACCTCTCAAAACTTTAGCACGATATAAGGTGGTCCAAACCCCAGACCATCAGGCCCATCCGCACAAGGTGGCAACTATTGAACACACTAGAATAATGAAACATGACGATGTAAATTGGTCCACAACAAAATTAAAGAATATAAGGTGGCCTAAGCCCAGACCACTAGGCCCCTACCGCACAATGCGGTAACTGATGAACTAAACGACTCAAAAATATAAAAAAAACTGACGTAGAGAAGGGTAAGCATATGCACCAGATGTTAGGAAGGAAAACACTAATAAGACCCAACTAAAAATTAGACTATATAAGGTGGTCCAAAACCCAGACCATCAGGACGCGCCGCAAAAGATGGCATCGACCTATCAAACCCATCGAACTGACCCAAACAATTAAGTCTATAAGGTGGTGTCAAGTCCAGACCACCAGGGCCCTACCACATAACTACTTCTGGAATCACCCCCACATCAGTTAACATAGATCAAGTGTCGGTGCATATGCTTACAATAAATAGGATATCAACCCCTTGGATTGAACCGGACATCTATCTATCTATAACAAAGCAAATCTTCACTCACTCTAACCAACCCAAACTTACAGCCCCAAATGCCGAGTTTATATTCAAAATTTAAAAATTCATAGATAAGGTGCAAGACGACGAAGTTTCTTGATTTGGCAAATAAAATATAAAAAATTTAACCCCTCTTTCCCACCTTTTCCGCCTCCGGACATGAGTAACTGATAAGTGTGCGGTGCACACAATAAAGCGGCGGTGGTAAATTAAAAATTGCACGGTGTGCAAACTAACAACTCGTACATGGCCGAATGGCCACACACGAGTATAATTTAAATTAAGTAAGTTAAGTCTTGAACCGGACATATATTTATATATCTATACCTATACAAATCTTTGCTCCTAACGACTCTATAACTAGCCCATACTCACAGCCACAAGGTCAGAGTTTGTGTTCAAAATTCCAAAACAATTAGATAAGGTGCATAACGACGACTATTTTTCTTATATTTGGCAAATAATAAAAAATTTCAAACCTGAACCACTTGGAGCCATCCGGAGGCGTCGATGCACCCTCTGCAGCCGTTTTCCGCCTATTCCGCCTCCTGATATGAATAAGCAATAAGTTTGCGGTGCACGCAATAAAGCGGCAAATGGGTTCTTTGCACCCATTTGACGAATAACTACATAATACACGGTGTGCAAATTAACTCAACGTACACGGACGAATGGCCGCACACGTTGTAAATTCAAGCAAATAGCTAACAGAATTGCCAGCATTCATTCACAGTCTGCCGCCAGCCGTTGAAGAGTGAAGATCGGCGAACAGAGCGGTGCAGCTGGAGATGAGGAGGAGAGGGGTCTGCTAAACAGGCCGGCTGTGTGCCTTCAGCCGGAATGTACCCAGTCGACCCCCTCTCCGTTGATGCACCCTAAAGAAGTGGAGCAGCTAGAGCCAGTATGCGGTACTGACCATTGAATAGAGCTGAGCCTTTGTTTGTGCCGCCCCTGCCTCAGCGACCTACTAGTAGGAACACAGGGACAGGAGGAAAATAGAAGGAGGGCTGGAAGAAGAGCAGCTGAAACTGGAGACGAGTACTGAGACCCAGAGTGCGGTGCTGACTATTGAAGAGGGCCGAGCATTTGTCGCACCGTATCCACCCCCAGGAGAAGTCATCACTGACCGGCTGTTCTTAATAGCTGAGTGTATGAGATTTTTCCATTTGGCTCTTGAAAACCCCTTTCGATTATAACTACAAATGCGACCTTTTCGAGCCACCGTCTAAAACACAACAATGAATTTGTGCAAACAATATATAGATCACTAAAATTTGAAGGGTAACTTACACCCACGGATTGGTTTACATTTTTCGGAAACATTAAGTACACTATGTACACAAAATTTCACATTTGAATGTAATAAGGAAATTTCTAACTAGCGAAATTATCACAATTAAAATATGTGGCTATCACACGATTGGCCGTTAGGGTCAGCCCGACATAGACAACTGGACAGAATTTGATTAAAAGTACATCATTGGTGTTTTATCTCATTTCCGCTGCCGCTTTGCGCCTCCGGACATTCCTTTTTCCAAATTGGCCTCGTACAAACATTGTGTGTGGAACCACACAAATAATTAAATAGTGCGCTGAGCGCACAGATTACATGGTTGTGCATGGTAGAATGACCGACATGGGACCTTAATCCAAAACTCACTCACTCAGTATTGCCATTCATCGTCAATTCTGTAAAGAAGAAAGACGAATGGCAAGCCAAGATTGCAAGATGAAAAATTTATGGAAGCCATCAGTTTGATGGAGAGAGTGGAGCACCTACTGGGTCTGGTGAAAAAAGTGGAGTGAAGTGATGGATTAGGAAGTCACTAAAATTAAGGCAGCCTGTTCAGATGAAAAGAGGGACAGGGAACACCAGGGGAGGGTGATGGAATTTGAACGCCTCAATACCAGCTGGATGAGGGTTCAAGAGAGATACAGAAAAGGAGACTAAAGGACTGGATCGCTGATGAGGAGCTATCGAAGCAGCAGCAACAACAATCAGAACCACCTCTGATTCCACAAACAGAGGATTGGGAGATGGAGACCAATCAGCCTAGTTTTAGGATCATTGACAGTACGAAAACATCTTGGAGTGGAGGCAGCTGGGGACTACGATGTGCGGCCTGTGATGCCCGACCTGGGAGGTACGACCGCAAAGGAAGAGTGGTGGCAGAAACCAAACGTCCCTTTTCATGGCCACCCAGATCTCTAGAAAAGAGAGATACTACTCAAAATTATTGCCGATATATACGTGTTTGTGTATGTTTATGTGTCTCTATGTCTATCTTTACAACGAAAACTTAAACCCCCTTAAACTTGCTTGTGTATGATAGTATGATTGTGTGTGGGTATAGTGTGTCTATCAACACTCCTACCCTTGTTTGAATGGGATAGTATGTTTATATGTATTTAAGCACAGCTTGTGTATAAACATATCTACCCTTTTCGTTAGATAGTAGCGCGCGCGTGTGTGTGTGTGTGATAGTATGCAAAAAGTAGATGCTGAATAGCAGGGTGTTTGTTGGATAGTATATCAAAATTTTATCATTACCATTACCCGTTGTGCCCCATAAACTTTTCAACATGGAAACGGAATATAACTAAACAAATTTAACATCGGATTTCCCATTGTGTTCCCAAGTGCTCCCACGTGTTAAACCTATGGACAATTTTAACATTGCATTTCCCCTTGGTCCCCATCAATTGTTTTAACATGGAAACGGCTTATAATGGACTCCAACGTAAACCAAGGGCGTAAAGTATCGCCCCCACATGTTAAAGCTATAGACATTTTTAACAAAGGATTTCCAGTTGCTCCCGTAAGTGCCCCCGTCGTGTTCACCTACGGAGTTATGTTAAGTGTTCAGTGTACCCCCAAGTACCCTAACTTACTACTCCCATTGTCCACGGACAATTCGATTTCTCCCCAGATCGTCCCCCATTACTACTATCGATTCATTAATTTAAAAATAAAATGAGTATCAAGAGTAATTGAAAGTTAAAATCAACTTGAAATCTTTCTTTAGCGTTATTTTCTTGTTTTTCATGTGTATTTAATTTAAATTGTCCATTTTACTTTTTACAGTTTTAGTAGTTATTTATTTTTTTTTTAATTATTATTATTATTCCCCCCCCCCCCCCCCTATTATATGGGTCTCATATACTCGCAAGAAGTCATTATTGTGACAACGTTGCTTTTAATTTTAAAATTCTGTTACAGCATGTATCGGTTAAGCAATATTTGCAAGTTTATTGTCATTACAATATCACTGCCTAAAGAGACACCTGTATAGCATATAGTGCTATAGATGTCTCTGCTCACTATTTGAAACATTGTCGATGATGATTTCAAACAACAACAAAAAAGATTTGCCAAACTTATTGCAGTCACCAAGAAAATCGAACAAAAATTACAGAAATGAATGCATGGGTATGGATTTCAATATGTGTCCTATAAAAAAAAATCTTTTTTGAAATCACTTTCCCCAATTTGAACGGCCTGAATTATAGGGAATAACAAGAAGTATAGTATTTTCTATGATTTATCATATCCTGATGAATTTTTTCCCCGGTGCATATTATTTATCTCAGGTGGTCACGTGATATTAAAGATGGACGACAACAGTAACGGAATGATTAACAACAGCAGCATTACCAGTAGTCAGTCAACCTTATGCGAAGATTATAGAGTTTATAAACGACGATGGTTTATTCTTTTCGTGATTTGTATCCTCAACTTTTCCAATGCCATGGTTTGTACATTTTGGAATTTGGTGGGATTTTTTGGTTTTAAAGCACAACATGTCTTAAGTCTATTTCAATGTGGTCGTATAGGCGCATTTACTCATCTTAAATTAAATATTAATTGTTGATCTAAAATTTAATACTAATATAGTTTGACCAAATTCTATTCAGTCCTGATTATTGAATGCTCTGCACCTGAACTGTCATCAAGAGAATTCCAGCCGAAAGTTATTAATCGCCGTGGACTTTTAGAATGGGGGCCAGATACTAAACTGGGTCAAGATAAGAGTACTTCGTGTCTAATCGTCACAATATAGGGTAGTACCTTTTTTTTTTTTCAACATGCGTAGCTTATATTGTGACATTACAGCGCGCGACATTCAATCCGGTTTGTACTGGACCACACCTTTAGGTTGACCTCGTCCAAAAATGTTCACATATCGTCAAATCACCCGATTTCAATAAATCCTTCAATCGTGCGCCATGTTTCATGCGGCCTAACATGATAGCTTTGTTTACATATATTACATACAGGGAAACCCACTTTGGGAATTTATACAACTGGATAGCCAATGTAAATATTTGGTTTTAATCATGTGGGGTTCTTATACAATGTAACAAAAATTTACACTGGAAATGTATATTCACTATGGAATTTTTCGTTTCAGTATTATTTCATAATGAACATATATTTCTACAGCAATAGACATTTAATCTATTATAACAAAATGTGTATCCATTCACCAGTGTCTATTTAAATTTCTTTCTCCCTCTGTCTGTCTGTCTGTCTGTCTGTCTCTCTCTCTCTCTCTCTCAGTCTATTGAGTCATGTATTTGTATGGAAAAGAACCAGCAAGCAGTAATGTAAGTGCACAAACTGCATATAGAATTAGCAGAATTTTTTTTTCAATGTTAAATTTTATTTTTTTTTACTTCAAAAACATGGAGACGCTATAAACTAATAATATCCATAACTTGACATAACTGGCACATTCCGGTCATATGCTACGTGACTTTTTAGTCAGTGTCACGAACCATGGACGCCACTTCCGGAAATAAGTCAACTTACACACGCCCGAAAAAACGGTAATTCTAAACTAATGTACATGAATGCCAAAAATTTTTAAACGATGATTAAATGAAGTAGATATAGTTTAACACATTTTATGCTTATTTGAATAGATTCTCACAATATTATAACTAACGCATTAAAATTCACGTTAAGAGCACGAAAAGTGGTTTTCGAGGATACTTTAGTTAATGCCGTATGTGTTTCTTGGGGCGTGTAAATAATGACCTTCCAAAGGAATATGGATGTATGAGGATCCAAATAAAGTGAATAGTCGCCATTTAAACTTAAAAGGTATGTGTAATCAAATTCTAAAAAACTACACCCATTACTGAAGTAGTCGGTACTGAATGCATACATGACTTGTATGACTTTTACTATACTGTATTCATTCCGTGCAGTGTCATAATTTATGTGCTTAGTTTCAGACTGTGAGAGGTGTAGAAAATAAATGTTTTACAGTGAAACCCCGCTATAGCACAATGGTCAGGGTCCACCAAATGACATTATGCTATGTACCGAACTGTGCTATAACCAACCAAGTCATTTAGCTGAAGAAAATGATGCATGCACCAAAAAAAAAAGAGGGGAGGGTTATAATAGTGGGGGCAAAACTACAAGCCTCATTGGTACAGTTACCATCTTAAATCAATGCATATTAAACGAGAAATACACATATAGTGAAAACATAGAGATTTCACATATAATATTTTACTTTATTCAGAGAACCATGCATTGGTACATGCATATGTACATATCTAATGCAGAGCCTGAATAGTTAAAGTATCAACACATGTACTCACCAACCGATCCCACTGCATGCATAAGAGTGAATCCATAATAATTCCATCAAAAATATGCATACAGAAGTATGATATTTAGTCATTTTGTCATAGATCATTATGTGTCTGAATTCAATACAAGCCATGAGGGGGAGGAGGGGTGGGGCAATACTATGGACTTCATTGATGCAGCTATAAACTTGTTCCATATTAAACAAGAACTACTTAAAACAGTCATTACATATTTAATATTTATTTTTATGTATACGAAATTAGCAGCTTAGCATAAATAGTTAAGAGTTCGAGTACTATCACCAGTCGAATCTGGTTGTATCCATAATAGTAATCCCATCAAAAATGTGCACAAAGAAGCATAATTTATATTTTAAAAAATTGTTGATAGATCCAGTCAAATCCTAATATTAAATTTTTTGCTAATACATTCACACAAACTTATGAACAAGTTTTTTTTTTGCCACAACATTCATATTTGCTGAATTTGTCCAAAGGGTCTGATTTCTGACCGACAATAAAATGCATAATTCAGACATTAGGAGTTTCTAAAAAGAAACCTGTATTTAGGCTTGAAAAGTACATGTACTAGAGCTGAAAATTCATGCAGGAGGTCAAATGTACTGTATTGACCTCATAATGTACTTGTGATGAGAATTCTACAGGTGTGTGTATACACCTAAACTGCCTGAACCCAGCTTGGGAGTAAACCATTCAATTGTATGGGGACACTGTGAGTTCCATCAAAACAGTTGAGTCATTCTCTAAGGGACAGAGGAAGAAATAAACAAAATAAACCCAATATTCGATTAAACATTTGTTTATAACAGTTACTATGACTTTGCTTCACTGCAGAGCAAAAGCGGGAGTAGAATGTTTGATTATATTCGCGAATCGCTCAACCCCTACAACTTAAATGGTTCTGTTCCAAAGAGTGCTAACACTGGAAGGACATTTTCCTGTGTATATGTGAATGATCTAAAGCTAGAAAATAAAAAGGGTTAAAATGAAAGGTGGGGGGGGTTACATGTGTGTGGCAATGACCAAAACTGCTCCTGATAATTTGTGCCATAAACTTGTTTCAGCGGGTGTGTATGATGGTTGATTGAGCAGGCATTGATAGTCAATTGTTTTCTCTTAAAAAGGTAGGTAAATTAATTGATTTATAAATTCGGGTAAGAAACTTTTTCAGTCCACCACATTGTTTGCTTGACTTGTGAACGCCTAAATCTCAAAGCTAATTGCATTTGTTTAACTCCGGACTTAATCATGCCCAGGGCTTCAAGTTTCTCTTTAACAGTAAAAGCTTTACGTTCTGTATCCCGTTATCCATTGTAAATACCCACTAATTAACACTCTGACACCTATTTGTTTGAACGACTACAGCAAGAATAATTGTTAAGGAACAACAGGGTCATTTGTATATGGAATGCATGATATTTTGAACAACCTTTAACGCTAAGATTGACTTTGATGATTAGCAATTACTTAAATTAATTAATTATAAATTTGGATGAGAATATTCTTTCTTTTGAGCAACAGTTGTACACAGAATGCATTGAAGATAAACAAGAGGAAGACTTGCTGGCTTTATTGTTCATGATTTAATAATAATAAGATTAACATAATAATAAGATTAACACTTATCAACTTTTTAATGAGCTGACATCTGTAAAAAAAATAAGCTAAGATCAAAATGCAGTGTTGACTACTGACACATTTGAAATGAATATTCACAAATAGAAACATTTAACATCTTTATTCATATAAAGAAAGATTCAATCATAAGACACTTTTTTTTAAAGAATACAATCTATCTTGCCAAATTATTAAATCAAACTCTTGTTTATTTGGCACAAAACTTGGCAGTACTTCAAGAAATTTGTGAAATTATTGTAAAATTTTAGGAGCCACGCAACGATCGTGTTATATCCGAATTCATACACGATCTCTACCCCAAAAATGATAACTAATTTTGTACACATTATTTTTTGTATTTTGAAAGAAAAAAAATTTGATAGCCATGCCACAATCGTGTTATATCTGAATTCTTGCTATAACGAAGCGTGCTATAGCGGGGTTTCACTGTATTTACTTTCAGACTTGCATTTGTACTTTTCAACCTTAATGGAGACCCAGGATGTAATTTTTAACCCAGCGAACTCATGCAAAATTTGCCCCCCCCCCCCTTCTCTGTCTTTTAGATTTGGTAAGTTCTGAAGAGTTCATGGAGGATTCTTGTTAAACAAAATGTCTTGCACCTGCCATTTTTCAGAATTGCCAGACCACTAAGACACTTTGAACAAATTTCTTCCCTATGCTACTATATATGTATGTAGCATGCATGTGTCAGGTTGATTAGATTGTACTAATGACCAGTCAGCATTACCAGTATGGGTACTGATAGTTCAGTCTGTTGGACCTGGAAATTTTGTATCATAGTTTTTCTCATTTTTTCAAAAATAGGAGACTGATGTTTTCAAACATTGATGGGTAAATTGTTCTGTTGCAAATAGCTTCCTACTTAGGCCATTTCTATAAAGAAAAGGGTAATTGAATTGTAGCAGTTGTCTTCACCTGCTGAAATAGATCTTGTCATCCAACTTTATGGCAGCATAAAATATTAATTTGATTGATTCATTATATTTAGTTTTGCATCTTTATACCAAATACCTTGTTAGTTATAATCATTTCAATTTGTGCCATTGGTCTTGAAAAATGGGAAGTCACTATATTCACCACTGTTATGTAACTTGTTTCAAAAGACTGTACATACATGTAGTTTCCAGAAGGGTGTATACTTTACCTAAATTCATATTGACACAACAAACAATACTAATGAATGTGATTTCTCTAGGTCATACATAAAAATAAATAGAATCTCACAAGAATCTTTTCTGCTGAACAACGAGAGTGTAGATGGATATAATGTAGATAGCCTTTTGGTGTATCTGCATGATGGCAATGTATCCATTCCTACATCTTAAACATTAGGTGCCGATTGTGTATATAGCTTTTACAGTTTATTACATGATGATAGCGTAACTGTTTCTGTTTGAATATGTGTGTAATGAGAGCATAACTGTTTCTGCTTGACTATGTATGTAATGATAGCATAACTGTTTCTGTTTGACTATGTACATGATGATAGAACTGTTTCTGTTTGACTATGTACATGATGATAACATAACTGTTTCTGTTTGACTATGTACCATATCTGCCGGCCTATAAGACGATACTTTTTGACCTGGAAGTCTGGGCTTCGTCTTATACTCCGAATCGACTTATAATATGAATTATGTCATTGAAATTGCTTTACCGTAAAAAAAAAATTAAAAAAATTCAAAGTATAAATATTGACAGCCCTTCATGCTATTTTGCTTAATGTACCTTACTGACCCCTTTCAGCTGAAGCTTTTGTCAAAGAGAGAAAACAGTAATGAAATAGTCAATGGAAATTAAAACAATGCATACCATACTCATTCAGTTTCAAAGATATATAATTTATATTTAAATATTCACAATATTTATATTCATATAGACTCCATTTAGTTTAAATCCCAAGATGACCATTTAGCATGCTGTGTTGTTGTTGTTGTTTTTTTTTTTTTTGTTTTTTTTTTTGCAAATACAATGAACTCTATATTCCCACGAAATAAAATTACCCTTTATCAGTAAGTGCATGTACACTTCCTGTAGTTAGGCGGCATTTTGGTTTGATCTTTGCTCATGAATTCAAAGCTCTGACGCTTCTGTCGGCGAGATCAAAAGATGTCACTGGTTGAGAAACTTACATGAGCAAGCACCTGGCATTACAGGTCATTACACAGTCCTGCATACATTAACATGCTTTACAGGATCGATTAAAATACCCTATGGGTAGCCTCATTTCCCTATTGGTAGCCTCACTAATTTGATCATATCTACTGCAGGTGTCAACTGGAATGACCTGTTTAACTGTTTCTGTTTGACTGTGTATGTGATGATAGCATAACTGTTTCTGTTTGACTATGTATGTAATGATAGCATAACTGTTTCTGTTTGACTATGTATGTAATGATAGCATAACTGTTTCTGTTTGACTATGTATGTAATGATAGCATAACTGTTTAAGTTTGACTATGTATGTAATGATAGCATAACTGTTTCTGTTTGACTATGTATGTAATGATAGCATAACTGTTTCTGTTTGACTATGTATGTAATGATAGCATAACTGTTTCTGTTTGACTATGTACATGATGATAGAACTGTTTCTGTTTGACTATGTACATGATGATAGCATAACTGTTTCTGTTTGACTATGCACATGATGATATCATAACTGTTTCTGTTTGACTATGTATGTAATGATAGCATAACTGTTTCTGTTTGACTATGTATGTAATGATAGTGTAACTCTTTCTGTTTGACTATGTATGTAATGATAGCATAACTCTTTCTGTTTGACTATGTATGTAATGATAGCGTAACTGTTTCTGTTTGACTATGTATGTAATGATAGCATAACTGTTTCTGTTTGACTATGTATGTAATGATAGCATAACTGTTTCTGTTTGACTATGTACATGATGATAGAACTATTTCTGTTTGACTATGTACATGATGATAGCATAACTGTTTCTGTTTGACTATGCACATGATGATATCATAACTGTTTCTGTTTGACTATGTATGTAATGATAGCATAACTGTTTCTGTTTGACTATGTATGTAATGATAGTGTAACTCTTTCTGTTTGACTATGTATGTAATGATAGCATAACTGTTTCTGTTTGACTATGTATGTAATGATAGCATAACTGTTTCTGTTTGACTATGTACAGGATGGTTATGTATATGTACAGCATGGTTATGTACATATACAGGATGGTCAGGTGTATGTACAGGATGGTTATGTACATGTACAGGATGGTCAGGTGTATTTACAGGATGGTTATGTACATGTACAGGATGGTTATGTACATGTACAGGATGGTCATGTACATGTACAGGTTGGTCAAGTATATGTACAGGATGGTCAGGTACATGTACAGGATGGTCATATACATGTACAGGATGGTCAGGTATATGTACAGGATGGTCATGTACATGTACATATACCTGACCATCCTGTACAGGATGGTCATGTACATGTACAGGATGGTTATGTATATGTACAGGATGGTCAGGTATATGTACAGGATGGTGTAGGTGGCGCTCTCCAGTTTCGTACTTTGCATAGGGTTAGATTTTTAAAGAAAAAGAATTACCCAGGTTTTCCTCACTGGCTGTCCTGGCTATTTAAAAAAGACCTTGTATATCTTAGGTATTGTTAAAAGAACTTTGAATTCCCTTTATTTTGGTGTATGATTGATGGGTGAAATTTGGGTTATAGAGTATACAGCTTGGTCTTACTTAAGATGTGCACCACTAAAAAAACTGCTAGCTCCGCTTGGTCATTTTCACTTCCTGGACTTCAAAGGTAAATATAAAAAAAAAGAGCCGATAACTTTTTTTACTTTTTAGATATTTTGTAATTCATTCATAGTACTTTCAGAGGCTGGTATTGTCTGCTCTGGCAAAATTCGTTTCTCTACTTTAATAACTGCTGAAAATAGTGCACTTTTGACTAATTCAGGCTGATTTTTCGAGTACTTTGGAGCGGCCATTTTGTCTGCTGTGTGCTTAGATCATGTCCAGTTTCCACAAGTACAATATGTAAAGAAATTTGAGCCACAGTACATGAAAGTAAAATAGAGGTATGCCAACATTCTCTCCATTGTGCATGTTGCAAATGCAAAATACTTCATCTTACACCTGTCACTCTCTCAGAAGCATGTATTATCTGTAGAGCGCCCCCATATGTACAGGATGGTCATGTATATGTACAGGATGGTCATGTATATGTACAGGATGGTCATGTATATGTACAAGATGGTCATGTATATGTACAGGATGGTCATGTATATGTACAAGATGGTCATGTATATGTACAGGATGGTTATGTATATTTACAAGATGGTCAGGTATATGTACAGCATGGTCATATATATGTACAGGATGATAATGGTATATGGCCGATTTAAGTAGCCTGCATGATGGTCTTATATACAGACTTGGCCATAGAAATTACATCATCAGGATCAGGTCCAGTATATCTCAAGGTTGGGGATTACCAGAAATGTTGGATACATCTCATATCTATCTACCTATAAATGCTGATATAAAACAAACCATGATCATATATGCACTGAAAATACATGTAATTTGCATCATTTATTGCAGGAAAGGGGAACATTTTGAGGTTATAATAGTTTATGCTATGAATGACCATTCCCAAATGGGGGGGGGGGGGGGTGCTGGATCTGCAACTGATCATAATTTGTATCAATGGCTGCCCAAATTTTCCCAAGCTATTGGATCTTAAAAAAAATGTAAGTTTGTGTTATCCATGGAATAAATATATTAGCTATTCATAATTTATTGCTTATTTCATTTTAAAATGCATGTATTTATTTGGCCATCCATGATATGTACTTGTTCTAAATTAATTGTCGTTTCTTATCCCCATATTGGTCGCATATTGCCCAAATTTTCCAAAACTATTGGATCTTTTAAAAAAAAAGTAAGTTCATATTATCCATGGAATAAATATATTAGCTATTCGTAATTTATTGCTAATTTAATTTTAAAATGCATGTATTTATTTGGCCATCCATGATATATACTTGTTCTAAATTAATTGTCGTTTCTTATCCCCATATTGGTCGCATATTGCTCAAATTTTCCAAAACTATTGGATCTTTAAAAAGAAAGGTAAGTTCATATTATCCATGGAATAAATATATTAGCTATTCGTAATTTATTGCTAATTTAATTTTAAAATGCATGTATATATTTGGCCCTCCATGATATGTACTTTTTCTAAATTAATTGCCCTTTCTTATTCCCATAATGGTCTCATATTGTACATGCATGAATACTAATAGCCTCATGAAAGTAAATGTTAAAAGCACAATTTATTTAAACAAAAAGAGAATAGTCATTAGGGACTGACCATTTCATTTTGCAAGGGGGGGGGGGGGGGGGGGGGGGGGCTGGAATTGTTTCAAAGAAGAAACAAACACCAGTGCTCAAATAGCTTGAAAAAAAATAATTCTGATTTGTAGCAGAAAGAACAACCTGCTATATCCATTATATTAGTTGAAATTTTTTTTTATCTTGAGGTCAAAGATAAAAGGATATCCCAGTTCAGAAGAAAATCCCAGCACCCCCCCCCCCCCCCCTCTTAAATGGTCAGTCCCATAGATGTTGTAGCATTTTCCAGGTTATAAACACTGTGTTCAGCATAGTACCTGCACATACTTTAATAAGCACACATACACATCTTTGGTCAATGCTCATACAAATATACAAAATGAGCACTGAAACCCACCATGAATGATCTAAAAAAAATGTATCCTACTACCATGCATATCTTAACTTTTGGAGGTAATTCAGTCTAAAAATTTGATCTGATATGTGTTTTAATCAACACAACTATGTTAGGAGAGAGAATGCACCTACCAAGTTAAGAGCTCACATATAGTCAAAGGGAGCTAACTCTTTTAGCATATTCAAACATGTGATGGGAGCAAGACATCATCAGTATGTGCTTATTATGATAAGCTTTGACTTCATCAAATTCACCCAAATATTCATCTGTAAAGAATACAGTGCAAATATTATGTCAAATACAGTAATTACAACACGCCATAGAATAAGGACTTGTAATTATATATATTTACCCAAATAATCTTCTGTAAAGAACACAGTGCAAATATTATGTCAAATACAGTAGTTACAACACATCATAGAATAAGGACTTGTAATGATACACATTTACCCAAATAATCTTCTTTGAAGCACACAGTGCAGATATTATGTAAAAGACAGTAGTTACAACACACGATAGAATAAGGACTTGTAATCATATACATTTATGTTGAACCTACTTGAAATATATTCTTATATTTGCTTGCAAGTTAAAAAAAATCCTTTCAGAAATAATCAGGACAAATTATACTTACATATGTTGTGTTTTTCAGATTTGGATCACCTTTTCGCCAATAGCCGACTCTACTGTTGTGTTCTTTAAAATCGATTCCCTGAAGCTGAACATGCTATCTCTTGTATACCTCATCGCCTCCATTCCATTTGGTTTTATAGCATCCTGGCTTATGGATACATTAGGTTTGAGGATAAGTGTAAGTCAGATGTTCAGACAAATGCATTTGCAAATAGTTTTTTTTTGTGTATAACAATTAGAATCACAAAAAGAGAACAAAAATTCAAAGATTTTTCAATTCAGACGATATATCTTTATCGCTGGGTTTTTAATATGAAACAACTGTTTATTATGTATGAATGACTAGCACAAACAGTGATGATCTGTAATCTTTTCAGTTATTAAATAACCACAAAGTAACACTTTTAATGGAAATATAAAAGCAAAAAAATGGTCAGAGATGGTATAATGGTAGACAAGCCACTGATCTCCAGTAAAATTAAATGAAGTTGGAATATTGGTGATCTGGAGGGGAATACTCTTGAAGGGCAGAGGGGAGGGGCTACGAAGGCTCTGAGTACAGAGATAAGGGCACTGAGGGGGGAGTGCCCCTCTATTTCTGTCATGCTGGATCACTGCATGGTTTTATGTTTGTTTCTTTCCCTCCAAAAAAAATCAAACCTTCAGAAACATTGCTTTCAATACTAAATAGAGTAGAAAGTTTGAAAACCGGAATACACATGAAATATATTTGTTACAAGGAGAATTTTGTTATAAATTGAAAGAAAAATACTTAATACAAGTGGCCCTTTATTATAAAGCACCTCAGTATAACAGGGTCCCTGTTGTTACAAGGGTATAGTCATGGCTCTTAGTATACTAGTTTAATTATATTTTTCAATGTAATGTACCCCAGCATTAGGTGACTTTACCAGTACCAAGGTAGACTTTGATGTGTAATGTACCCCATCATAAGGTGACTTTACCTGTATAAAGGTAGACTTTGATGTATAATGTACCCCAGCATAAGGTGACTTTAACTGTATAAAGGTAGACTTTGATGTGTAATGTACCCCAGCATAAGGTGACTTTACCTGTATTAAGGTAGACTTTGATGTGTAATGTACCCCAGCATAAGGTGACTTTACCTGTATAAAGGTAGACTTTGATGTGTAATGTACCCCAGCATTAGGTGACTTTACCTGTACCAAGGTAGACTTTGATGTGTAATGTACCCCAGCATAAGGTGACTTTACCTGTATAAAGGTAGACTTTGATGTGTAATGTACCCCAGCATAAGGTGACTTTACCTGTATAAAGGTTGACTTTGATGTGTAATGTACCCCAGCATAAGGTGACTTTACCTGTATCAAGGTAGGCTGTGATGTGTAATGTACCCCAGCATAAGGTGACTTTACCTGTATCAAGGTAGACTTTGATGTATAATGTACCCCAGCATAAGGTGACTTTACCTGTATCAAGGTAGACTTTGATTGCTCTACTCTTCAGCATTATATTGAGAGATCACTGAATTTTTTAATCATCTAGGCTTCAGAAACTTTTTTGTTCTCAAAGTGACATTCACAGAGACTGAATCTGATATAATTAGGTTCCGTTGTATTGGATATAGTGAAATAAATGAAGAAAACTTGAAATATTTGATTTTTTTTTAAAAATGGATGTTCACATATAAATTCTAATGTGAACTGGTTCTTTGGTATGTATGTATATATATCAGTACAACTGCAGAGAAATTTTGTCTTCAAAAAATAAGTTGAAGAATAATTGTCTACTTTCCCATATACCCTGTTGATTTATTCATTATTATGTCTGCCTGGCTGAATGCTGTCTACTCTTCCATATACCCTCTTGTTTTATTGATTATTATGCCTGCCTGGCTGAATGCTGTGGGATCACTGTCCCATATACTGAATGCTGTCTACTTTTCCATATACCCTGTTGATTTATTGATTATTATGTCTGCCTGGCTAAATGCTGTGGGATCACTGTCCCATATACCCTGTTGTTTTATTGATTATTATGTCTACCTGGCTGAATGCTGTCTACTTTTCCATATACCCTGTTGATTTATTGATTATTATGTCTGCCTGGCTGAATGCTGTGGGATCACTGTCCCATATACCCTGTTGTTTTATTGATTATTATGTCTACCTGGCTGAATGATGTCTACTTTTCCATATACCCTGTTGTTTTATAGATTGTTATGTCTGCCTGGCTGAATGCTGTGGGATCAATTCTCAGGAACATAAGCACTATTGACTCCATGCCACAGTCAGCAAGCTACCCAGTTTTGTTGACAGGGCAGATTTTAGCAGCATGTGCCCAGCCGTTTGCAATGTTTGCACCCACCAAAGTTGCTGCCCTTTGGTTTCCAGGTACTCAGAGAGCAACTGCAAATATGCTGGCATCCATGGGTAAGAATTAAAGATATAAAAATTATATAGTCTTATCCGGAGATTCTAATCACTATAATCAGAACAAATACCATAAGTACCATGCAAATGGCACAAGAATGGGCCAATGAACTGTAGCATAAACCTCAGCTCTTGTGATTTCTGACTGTCTGCCTTCAGGTAAATGTATAGTCTGTATTTCATCATGGTAGACAGTGGTAAAGAGTCTGGCTTGAGTTGGGGAATTCATTGGTTCAAGCCTTAGTCTGTCTATGCATAATTCTTTGCAAGGACAGCTTTTCTTTTGTTAGGATATACTTTAGAATCATCTATATTACCTTTATGTTTAGAATGCGCAGAGTGACAGAATGGATAACCGATAAATTTGCATGATGATGATGGGTGCCATTGTTATTTGTTGATGACTGTTGACATGCAAGCAATTACTTTGAAGACTAATACTTAATAGATAAATCTTCAGACATATAGGTGGTACTGTTCCTTCGCACTTACCTGAGTTTTTCAATCTCAGTACATTTCAAATAAATTTCACCCCACCCCACCCCGCTCAACATACAGTATGTGCGCTTCCCTAACCTGCTCTGTAAAGACTTGAAAATTCCCAGTAATAAGCAGGAATATACATTTGACCTGGACAAGTTGACCTTTGACCTGGACCAATTCTTTATGGTTTTAATAAGTAACAGCAACAAAAATGATCAGAAATGAAAATATTCTTAGCTCAGTTTGTGGCTTGTTTATAGTTTGTTCAGTTTAAAAATTAATTTAAACAAATTATCAAACATATATCTAAATGTATGCTTGATTTCTGAATGAGTTGATATGAGTTGACCTTACCTCAGAAGACCATTAACTCCTCTTACTTCATTAGTCTATTAATTTGTTACCTGTTTTTTTATTTTTATTAAACTGAGTATTAGTTTCGTCTCTATATCTGTACATATGTCATATTTCTTGTAAACATAAAACGTTTTTACTGTACATTGGTCTAACTTGGTAATCGACTTCTATAGATTGTGTAGATTTGCATGAAGGAATCACCCCTGGAATTTGAAGGACAGAAAGGGGATCAAGGAGGAGGGTGTTCAAAAGTTAGGACATCACAAAAGCATATGTTCCATTGATTGTCTTTGATAATATTTTATCATAAACTAGGTTTTAATCCTCTTACTACCCCCAGAATTCCCAGGGCAGGAATCAAATTTTTAAAAAAATTGCATGTCATGAAACCATTTTGGTACAAAAACTTTTTTTCGGTCCAAGATACAGCTTTTAAACTTGGTATGTGAGACTAACTTACAAATGGTGTTTTGACATGCAGTTAAGTTTCATACGTCCAATATGACCCCTCTGTCTGCAGGGACTGAAAGGGGTCAAAGG
Source organism: Margaritifera margaritifera (assembly GCA_029931535.1). Lineage (NCBI taxonomy): Eukaryota > Metazoa > Mollusca > Bivalvia > Unionida > Margaritiferidae > Margaritifera > Margaritifera margaritifera. Next base: position 3,152,751 of record JAQPZY010001597.1, read on the forward strand.
GTTCATAAAGTAGAATATCATCATGGGTGTCAAATCAAAGGTTTTTGAGTGTATTTTGGCATGGAGTAAATTTTTTTCCTCTGACTGACCCAGGGATTTCTACAGTGCTCAAAGAAAAAAAATTTCAGATACAGGCCCAGAGCTAGTGATTTTAAAAAAATAACAAGCCCTGACTCAAATTCCACAAGCTCAGACTCCAGTTCCATGTGCCCAAAAGGGCCCTAATTTTTACTATGAAAAGATAGAAACAAAATAATATTAAATTGACTTGTGTGTTTATTTCACGTAAAGCAATGTTTTCCTCCAGGTCCTGATGTCAACCATTGTCCAAATGCTCTATCAATGTCCTCCTTACTCATTGGATTAGCAGTGTTGATGTTCATTAGCATCCGAAGCATGTCTTGCTTTATACAGTTTCTCTTTACACTTTTGATGTTGTTCTTAGATGCTGCTTAATATGTTTATCCAGTGTTGCATTACTTTAGTGTATCTAATGAAATCGTTTTTTGGTTGGTCTATCCTTTATACCTCACCTTCGCCAAAGGGTGGCCGATTTTTAATCAAAGACTCAGAAGCCATCATGGACCACCTTTGATACCTTTATTACATATAACACCTCAAAAAACATCCCTCATCCCTCTCCAGATTACAACAATAAGATAAACAGTTAGCAGCTTGTTAGCAGCTTTTTGGAGAAAAAAGCACAGGGCTGAAACAAGCAGGCTAAAAAGCAACTCAAATTGCTTTTTGGATCAAAAAGTGATCTTTAATATGCAATTTCCATATTGCCTGGTATTTTGAGATGATCCCCATGCAAAATGCCTTGTAATCCCTTCTATCATGCTTCTCGCATGTTTCTCTTTGACCCCCCCCCCCCCCATATTCTCAAGCAACTTATCAAGGCATTAATGGACAAGTGAAAATCCCTTAGCCTAGCATGCAGCACATTCAGGGCTGGGGCCCCTGTGGCACATGGCGACCCTTTTATCAGTTGCCAGTAATTGGTCCTATTGATAACTTTTGCTGGTGGATGAAATCACCACCTAAATACATACATGTTGTAACCTTCAAACATAAAATATGGAATTCTTTGTTACAAAATATGGATCTCTTTAAAGTCTGGAATCCTTCCATCACAAAATCTGAAATTTTCATGCAAAATCTGGAATTTTTATTGGCTTGTCAGTCTTCCTAATTTATGTCTGTTGTATATAATATTTTTCATGTTTTAATGATCATTGGCTTTTAATTGCATTGCTTTCATTTGCAAATACAAAGTCTTGTCATATTTAAAATTTGTAATGGATTGATATTCATGTAATTATTTGGTTGGAATGACAGGGATGTGTTATGGAATGTATATATACATCCACATCCTTTCTATCACAATGTAAACTTTGTGAATGTTTAGTGAGACAGTACTGAAGTACTTCACATTGTTCCATGATACCACCAAAAACATTGGTACATCTACTTATATTAAGTACATTCTTTACTAGGAGAGAAGTTCTGTATATTATGTTTGGGGTATATTAGTATGTTCTCTAGCTTGCTTCCATTAATGAACAGGGCTCAAGCTAGGTCAGAATTTTCGGGAGAAGTCACATCTCCCTCCAAGGGCCAAGAGGGAGAGGTTTCAGCTCTCAGTGAGACATGATTTGGGTTAGGAAATAATTTCCAATAGACACTTATATTTCAAGTATGTATGTGTGTGTGTGTGTGTGTGTGTGTGTGTGTGTGTGTGTGTGTGTGTGTGTTGATGCCTGACTGGATTGAATTATACAATGTGTCATGTTTGATTATTTAATTGTCTGTTATGTTAGAGTGTTTAATTTGAATCACTCAGAATATTCAGCAAATATGTGATCTGTGTAATTATGATTATTCAAAAAAGAAAGAAAAAGAAAAAGAATAAAGAAAATGCAGAGAAAAGTAGACAAGTATGGTGCAGATATTAAATAAATCCAGCAAACACAAATAATAGAACAGTATAATATTTTAATAATTTATCCATCACATTTCCATTTGATATTTTATAAGTTTGTAAACATGTTAAACTTTAAAAATAAATGAAATAACATTAATACTGATAAGATCATCAGAAAAAGTAATAATAATATAGAGAATGATGACCATGATTAGTCATCTTAATAGCAACGTAGAAAATGACCATGATTAGTCATCTTAGCAAGTGTCTTGTGTCCATAATAACATAAATAGCTTAGAAAATGATTACCATGATTAGTCATCTTAGCTAATGTCTTCTGTCCATAATAACATAAATAACTTAGAAAATGATGACCATGATTAGTCATCTTAGCTAGTGTCTTGTGTCCATGTGCATAAGCATTGTTTTTACCAGCACTTTTACACAATGCCAAAATCCCCTGTCAACCTGAATATACCAATTAAAATCATTCTGATTCAAACTGCACTGAATTTCTTTAGTTTTTCACTTTCCAAATTTTCGGAAGCCTTTCATTTTGTATCACTGTTTGGATGAGCCAAAAACAAAATAACTAACTGGCTTGTGGCATCTTGACAGTTAAAGTAATTACATTAATGTTATTTAAGAGCAATTTCCTGAATCCTCATCATACATAAAAATGCAAGATGTTGTACTTGACCACTCAGATGATGCCATAGGAGTTTGTGATGTTTCATCTATAAAAAATAAACTTTTCATTATCATTTGAAGTGATACCAAGATAGTATGCTTTGATGATTCATGGTAGATTTCTTTTTCAGCCTTTCACATTCAGATTTAAATTGTTCACATTTCACAAGCTATCTATTTCATCGTAAGCTAATATTACTTTAAATTCCCATTAAAATTACAGTATCTATTCTAATTTTTCCTATGTTTAACAGCCAATCCACTTGGAATCTTGGCAGCCAATGTGATTGCTCCAGCAGTTGTCAGCACGCCTGGTGATCTCCCCTTGGCAGTAGGTTACAATTAGATGATCTTTATTTTTGCACCATAATAATTTATTTAATCTGTTGATTTTTTTTTTTTCTTCAAAATAAGGCAATGACAGAACTGACCTTTCAATAATTTGCTCTAAATTTACCCATGCTTATTTGCATACAATTTTTTTTTAATGCATCAAAACATGCGATATTTTAAAGGCTTATTATTTAAACATTATGAAAGACAAGTTCTAAACTTGAGTCAAATAAAAGCAATTGTTTCTGAGAGGTTTGGGCTCAAAGTTAATTTATACTTCTTATATTTTAGCCAAAGTTGTGGAATTATTTGACATATCTTGCTCCACATTATGTAACATATACAAGTACTCACTCCAGGTCTAAGCTGATAGCACTTCCATTGGGCTTAGGTAATTAGACAAGTCTTACACCAGGTCTAATCTGATAGCACTTCCATTGGGCTTAGGTAATTAGACAAGTCTTACACCAGGTCTAAACTGATAGCCCTTTCATTGGGCATAGGTAATTAGACAAGTTTTACATTAGATCTAAACTGATAGCACTTCCATTGGCCATAGGTAATTAGATAAGTCTTACACCAGGTCTAATCTGATAGCACTTCCATTGGGCTTAGGTAATCAGACAACTCTTACACTAGATCTAAACTGATAGCACTTTCATTAGGCATAGGTAATTAGACAAGTCTTACACCAGGTCTAAACTGATAGTCCTTTCATTGGCCATAGGTAATTAGATAAGTCTTACACCAGGTCTAAACTGATAGCCCTTCCATTGGCCATAGGTATTTAGATAAGTCTTACACCAGGTCTAAACTGACAGCCCTTCCATTGGGCATAGGTAATTATTAGATAAGTCTTACACCAGGTCTAAACTGACAGCCCTTCCATTGGGCATAGGTAATTATTAGACAAGTCTTGCACCAGGTCTAAACTGATAGCCCTTCCATTGGCCATAGGTAATTAGATAAGTCTTATACCAGTTCTAAACTGATAGGCCTTTAAATTGGGCATAGGTAATTAGACAAGTCTTACACCAGGTCTAATCTGATAGCCCTTTCATTGGCCATAGGTAATTAGATAAGTCTTACACTAGGTCTAAAGTGATAGCCCTTTCATAGGCCATATATAACATGATACAACTACTCACTCCAGGTCTAAGCTAATTTGAATTCCCATAAAATTCCAATGGCCATAGGTAATTAGACAAGTCTTACACCATGCCTAAATTGATAGTCCTTCCATTTGCCATAGGTAATTAGACAAGTCTTACACTAGGTCTAAACTGATAGCACTTCCATTTGGCATAGGTAATTAGACAAGTCTTACACTAGATCTAAACTGATAGCCCTTTCATTGGCCATAGGTAATTAAATAAGTCTTATACTAGGTCTAAACTGATAGCACTTCCATTGGCCATAGGTAATTAGATAAGTAGGTACTAAAAAGGTTGATTGACATGTTGTAAGGTCTACTATTTTTGAAGTGGAGGGGATAATTTATCTTAAATGTATTAATTAACTGTTGACTTCAATTTCCTGTTCACTATTAAAAATGTATAATTTAAAGTGTGTAACAAAATTTCAAGCATAAAACTCATTGCAAAAATTATGACAAAGGTTTTATAATATGAAAATGGAATTAAATAATGTGTTGTGACTCATAGAAACATGAAGCATTCATTCATTCTTTTCTTTCAACCAAATGTAAAAATGATGACATGATTAAACACACCTATTTGTCCTTCATTTTAAAACAGGAGTAGACTATCTTCAAGGTTTCATGTATCATGAATCCAAACTATTTATATTGCAAAATATAACATTGATGGTGATTATGTAAAGTGTCATGAATCCAAACTATTTACGTTGTAAAATATAACATTGATGGGATTATGTAAGGTGAATGAAAAGGTAATTTGCAGTTACATATAAATGATTAGTAACAAAAGTTTTGCTGTTTAATTTTTGAAAATGTGCTAAGATTTACCTGCAACAAACTGCAGTTATTGAGATGAATACTTGAACCTTTTCATAGCACATACAATGTATTCTTTGTAAAATTTGGTATACATATAACCTGAATTGTTGTTATTTGATAAATTGAACCTCAAACTTGTATGAAATTTATGAAATTAATTAAACAATATGATACATTATGCAGCTTCTAGCTTATAATAACATCCAACTTGTATCATAACATTCATATCTAACAAAAAGGTATGCAAGTCCTCTGTTTAATCTACAGCTTTGGGTAATGACTGGCCCAGCTGTTGTGACAGTATTTCTAGCCACTTTTGGAGTTTGCAGCTCTCTGCCTCCAACTCCACCCACATCAAGTGCAGCTGAAGAATCAGAACCATTCTTTAAAGGACTCAAGCAAGTAAATGAGATTTTCTCTTCTAATTTATAACAAGTAAATGAGACTTTCTCTTCTAATCTGTAACAAGTAAATCAGACTGTCTCTTCTAATCTATAACAAGTAAATGAGACTCTCTTCTGATCTATAACAAGTAAATGAGACTCTCTCTTCTAATCTATAACAAGTAAATGAGACTTTCTCTTCTAATCTATAACAAGTAAATGGGACTGTCTCTTCTAATCTATAACAAATAAATGAGACTTTCTCTTCTAATCTATAACAAGTAAATGAGACTGTCTCTTCTAATCTATAACAAGTAAATGGGACTCTCTTCTGATCTATAGCAAGTAAATGAGACTGTCTTTTATAATCTATAACAAGTAAATGAGACTGTCTCTTCTAATCTATAACAAGTAAATGAGACTGTCTCTTCTAATCTATAACAAGTAAATGAGACGGTCTCTTCTAATCTATAACAAGTAAATGGGACTCTCTTCTGATCTATTACAACTAAATGAGACTGTCTCTTCTAATCTATAACAAGTAAATGAGACTGTCTCTTCTAATCTATAACAAATAAATGAGACTGTCTCTTCCTATCTATAACAAGTAAATGAGACTTTCTCTTCTAATCTATAACAAGTAAATGAGACTTTCTCTTCTAATCTATAACAAGTAAATGAGACTGTCTCTTCTAATCTATAACAAGTAAATGAAACTTTCTCTTCTAATCTTGAACAAGTAAATGGGACTGTCTCTTCTAATCATTAACAAGTAAATGAGATATGTTTTTCAGCAACATACAAATGCTCATAAAGAATATCAGGTGTGTCACTCCGAGCTTATAGGTATCATCTAATGTATGCTACGCTACCTAGAACCTCGCTGGCACTGGGTACAAAAAGTACACAATAAAAACATTTCTTTTCATGCTTTAATTGCATTGAACCAGCAACCCATGATTCTGAATTACCGATTTATGAATGAGGATCATAACGCCTTTGTTATTTAAATGACTGCCATTGCTTACCTGACTTTAGCACATCAGGTGATAAAAATCTTTTAATCTAGCTCATTTTTTCTGACAGACGTTACAAATAAAAACGCTATAAACAATTAAATGTTTTAGAAAAGAAATGTTATAAGGGTTGTTCCAGTAGGAAAGAAATGTTATAAGGGTTGTTCCAGTAGGAAAGAAATGTTATAAGGGTTGTTCCAGTAAAACATACTTGGTACCCAGGGAAGGTACTTTCAACATGGAGTAGTCACCCATAAATGCAATTTAGAATTTTGTATTATTTTCATATGAACTTTTGAAGTAATCAGAGTACACTGGGATATATTTTTTAAAAACTGTATTCCCTCGGTAGCATATATGTTTAAATGGAACAACCCTAACAAAGCCTTTGGAATACATAGTAATTAGGAATTTGGCCAGAGAAATTAAACTCTTACATTCTAACAGAGAAAATGTTTTATCCAAGAATGTAATAAACAATCTTTACTGTATATGTAGTACATATACAATATATGGTAATTTACAATGACTAAAAATGTCATGATGTTGACAAATGAAGCAATTTCTGAGCCAGTGTAGTAAGAATGGAATTAAATTTATATTGTTTCTCGTTGCAGTGTACATTCGTGGAAAAGTCAGTCAATAAACTCAGTAAACATTGAAACATGGAAACTCATTACATTAAGTTCTATAAAGTTTCTTACTTTTTCCAGATTGTAAGAAATAAGAATTACTGGATCCTGAACTTTTGTTTTGGGACAGGATTGGCTATCTTCACTGCTTTATCATCATTTTTGGACCAAATTCTTTGTCCTAGAGGATACTCAGATGTAAGTACTTGTTTTTCAGTGCTTTTGTTAATCATGCATTAAATACTTGGTATTGATTGTGAGCTCACTTTAGTGAAAGTCCTTGTTTCTAGGACCTCCAGTTTCTGGTCCTGGACTCAGTTTTCCAAAACTTGATCTCCGGCTTTCTAGATACTGTGCTCTCCACTTTTAGCTCACCTTGACATAAGGCCAAGTGAGCTTATGGTATGGTTTTGTGTCTGGTATGTGTTTTGTATCATGCTTCATCCATCCACAATTGGTATGTTCAACTTCTCATAAATCACTGGATTAATTTCAACCAAACTTGGTAGAGAGCATCCAGGCATGAATGGATTCCTAATTTATACAAATGATGCTGATCCGTCATCAAAAGTGGCTGCCACTATTAACAATAGAAAAACATTAAAATGACTTCTCAAAAACTGCTCAATAGAATTTTACATAATTTGACAAAAAAACATCCTGGCATGAAGACCTTTCAGTTGTGTATAAATGATGCCAGTCCACCATCAAATATGGCTTGACAGAAAGTATCCTGGCATGAAGACCTTTCAAATTTTTGCAAATGATGCCAATCTGCCATCAGGTATAGCCACCATTACTAAAAGTAGAAAAACCTTTAAATGACTTCTTCTCAAAAACTGCTTAACAGAATTTGACCAAATTTGAAAGAAAGCATCCTGGCATAAAGGGCTTTAAAATTTTAAAGAAAGCATCCTGGCATAAAAGGCTTTAAAATTTTAAAGAAAGCATCCTGGCAAAAAGGGGTTTAAAATTTTAACGAAAGCATCCTGGCATGAAAGGACCTTAACATTTTTACAAATGTTGCTGATTTGCATTTAAATATGGCCACTGTTGCTAAAAATACCAAATCATTTAAACAACTCAAAAAGCACTCTGCTGAATTTGACTATATTTTAAAGAAAGCATCTTGGCCTTAAGAGGTTAAGTTGTACAAATGATGGTACTACTAAAATTAGACAGATCTTTTACAACTTCTCGGAAACTGCTAGACAGAATTTGATCAAATTTGACATGTATTATCAGAGATGCTGACAATTTGTATGAATTCGTACACTTGTAAAGCAGTGATATGCAAGAACTCCCACAAATTAGTTGAAATTTGCGCATATAAATATGTACACTGCTTAAATTGTTAACCCTTCAAGTGCTCGCACTACCGTTACAGGTTTTGTAGAGCTTGTCACAACATTATGTCTTTTCAGGTAGGCAACTGTTTACACATCTGTTGACTTCCGTTTGACATGAATGGTTGTCAAACTAAATTTGATTGGGCCCTGGAACAAGCATTCTGTCATAGTTTTAACCTTGCATTCATCAAGGAAGTTTTTTTACAAATGTTTGTTTAAATTACGTACTACCTATAAAACCCAAACTGGCTGACTCTCAACATGGTTCATCTTAAATCACGATTTCATTTGGCAAATACTGACTGATGATAGCGATGATGACGGTCATTGTGAAAGTTTTGAAGTATATCAGATTATTGGAGCTGGGAAAGTGTTGCTGGAAATACCATTGAGTGATTTTGAGCCCGAAAATGATGTTGAATATTAGTCCAATGTACATGCTGGATGGACAAAAACAGACGGCATGCCAGTAAATGCCCGATTCAGCGGTATTTCGAAATTAAATGTAGAAATGGAGAATACCAAGCCTAATTAAAATACAAGCAATTTAAAATTAGAGTGCAATTTTCATTTCTTTTCTCAAACAATTCAGCACTGAGGGATATTGTGCTACAAAAATATATAACACTTTGAGGGTTAAGATAAATTGAATAAACAAGAATTGAAAAAGAAATTAAGAAGTTAGGATACATGTATTTATTTTATCAAAATACCTCTGTCAGACCAAGCAGACTATGACATTGATGGACTTAAAACACTAATACAGCATCATGGAATAGATAAGAAATCTGGTATAGTAGTCAGCAAAGCACTGATTCAAGAAAGTGAAACTTTGGCAGAGTTCATGTTAGTGAAAAATATTATTTTGGAGCAGAAATATCCAAGAGACAATACCTATGAACTGTGGAAAATTGTACAAAACAGCCATACAGAGCAATCTGGCTAAGCTAGCAATGCAACTGCCCCTTCAGATAGCAGACTTTGAAAGTGCGTTCTCAGCACAGAACAATATGCATACACAGATAAGGAACAGATTAAGCTCAGAAACAAACAATATTCATACACAGATAAGGAACAGAGTAAGCTCAGAAACAATCAACAGATTAATGCTTATAAAACTGGAGGTGATATCTTTTGAGGATTTTGATTTCAATAGAGCCTAACAGAGTGGAGTAAAAAGAAAGAACGATGAATTTTTAAGTGCTAGGTAAATATGGAACTACAGCCCCGCCCCCCCCCCCTCTTTCTTTTCTACTCCCTCTTATTTTGGTGACAAGGGGGAGATCCCCCTTTAGATAAAATCCTGGCAGCATCTCTGTATCCTAGTTTAAAGACCTTTCAGATTTATACAGTTGATGCCAATCTTCCATCAAATATGGGCACCATTACCAAAAATAGACAAATATAGAAAAAGAAACCTTGGCCGCCATCACTAAAAATATAAATGTATTAAAATGACTTCTCAAAAACTGCTGAACAGAATTTGACCAACTTTGACAGAAAGCATCCTGACCTGAAGGCTTTTCAAGTTTATACAAAATTATGCCAATCTGACATCCATTATGGCTCCTGTTACTGAAACTAGAAAAACCTTTAAGCGCTTTCTCAAGAACTACTGGCCAGAATATGGCTAAATTTGAACGAAATCATCCTGGTATGAAGGCTTTTTACTGTTATACAAATGATGCCAATCCACCATCAAATTTGGCTGCTGTTACTAAAAATAGGAAAACCTTTAAATAACTTCATCTCACAAACTGCTTGACAGAATTTGACCAAATATGACAAAAAGCATCCTGTTACAAAGGCCTTTCAGATTTGTACAAATGATATAGACTTGCTCTAAAATAAAGCTGCATTACTTAGTATCAAACAAGAACTTACAATGACTACTCAAAAAGTGCCGAACAGAATTTGACCAAATTTGACACAGAGCATCCTGGCATGAAGATCTTTAAAGTTTGCTGAAATGATGCTGATTCATTATTCAGTGTGGTTGCCATTACTAAAAATAGAACAACTTTAAATGACTTTTTCTCAAAAACTGCTGAAGAGAAGTTGACCAGTTTTCACAGAAAGCATCCTGGCATTCGGCCTTTCAAGCTTGTGCAGACAATGATCTGCTATCCAATGTGGCTGCCATTACTAAAAGCTGTAAACTTTTAAACTTTTATAAGCTGTTAATACTGATCAACTTTTATCTGAAATGCATATATTAGAAATTGAAGGAACAACAATATCATACACATACAGAGATGCTGCCATGGCGTGAATCGTGCAAAATGTTTACAAATTCGCACACTTGGAAAGCAGTGATGCGCAAGAACTCCCGCAAATTAGTTTACAGTTGCACATATAAAAATGTACTCTGCGCAGTAAAATTTTTTTATTTAACTGTTAACCCTTAAAGTGCTTCTCGTGGCATAAGTTGCACCGCCGGTAGGGGTCTCATAGCGCTTGTCTCGTGATCTCTCTTTTTCCCGGTAGGCAACTGTTTACACCTCTGACTACTTTGGCTTGAAAAGAATAGTTGTTTAACTAAATTTGATTGGCACATTTGGGCCCTGGAACAAGCATTGTCAAGGTTGAACATTGCATTCATGAAGGAAGATTTATAAATGCTTGTTTCAAGTAAGGGCTCCTAGAAAATCCAAAATGGCTGACTCACAACATGGTTCATCTTCAGATGATGATTTTGTTCGGCAAATACTGGCCGATGATAGCGATGATGACAAAGATTTTTTGAGTTTTGAAGTATATGATATTATTGGAGCCTGGAAAGTGTTACTGGAAATACCAGTGAGTAATTTTGAACCCGAAAATGATGTTGATTACGAGTCTGATGTACATGCTGGATGGACAAAAACAGACTGCATGCCAGTCAACCCCCTTTAAGCGGTATTTCGAAATTAAATGTCATTAAGGCAGAAATCTAAGCCTAATTAAAATACAGGCAATTTAAAAGTAGACTGCAATTTTCATTTCTTTTCTCAATCAATTCTGCCTTGAGGTATCTTGTGCTACAAAACTATATACCACTCTAAGGGTTAAGATAAGTTGAATAAATAAGAATTTAAAAAGAAATTAAAAAGTAAGGATATTTATTTTGATCAAAATACCTCTGTCCGAGCAAGCTGACTATGGCATTGATGGACTTAAAACCCTAATAAAGCACTGTGGAACAAATAAGAAATCTGGCATAGTAGTCAGCAAAGCACTGATTCAAAAAAGTGAAACTTTGGCAGAGCTCTTGTTAGTGAAAAAATTAAAATATTATTTTGGAGCAGAGATATCCAAGAGACAATACCTATGAGCTGTTGAAAATTGTACATAACAACCATAAAGAACAGTTTTCCAACTTGTTCAAGCAGGCTTAGCTAACTATGCATATACAAAATGGGGTTCTCAGCACAGAACAATATTCATACACAGATAAGGAACAAATAAATCTCAGAAATGATCAACAGATTAATGCTTATACAACTAGAGAAGACATCTTTTGAGGATTTTGTATTTAAATAGAGCAGGTAGAAAGAAAGAGACATATTTATGTGTTCGATAAATATTGAATTATGGTCGTTTCCTCCTCCCCCTCATCCCCCCCTTATTTTGGTGACAAGGGGGGAGCTCCCTCCTTCAGATAAAATCCTGGCAGCATCTCTGCACATCTTTTTTTAAAAAAATATCAAGATTGACAGGAAAATCAGTTTGCTGCAGATATAAGCAATTTAGAAGAGAAACAATTAAAATGAATTACCAAAACTTAAGGAAAAAAAGAAAGAATTAGAAGATATTAGGAAAAAAGATTAGTGGAGTGTGGATTAGAGCTAGAGTTATGTGGATTGAAGAAGAAGGAAAGTGTCCAAATATTTCTGTAATTTAGAAAATGGAAATTATACAAGTAAAATGATGCCACCTCTTGTTAAAAGCAATCGTTTTTTAACAGACAGACAGAAATTTTGGATGAAGCAGAATTATTCTGTATGAATTTATATAAAAAGCATGAAGTTGAACTTGTCGATCTTGAAATGCTACCTAATTATCCAGACATTATCAGACTGAATGTTTTAAGAAACATTCCTTAAATGGTCATATATCTATACACATGGAAGATGCAAATGTTCAACAAAAAATGACTAATGAAAAAAGCACAGGATTTGATGGATTCGCAGAAGGAAAGATATTATACAGTTTCTAGTGAGGGCTATTAACTTTGGGTATGAACTTGGGGAATTATCTTCCACACAGAAAGAAGGAGTTATTATATGTATACCTAAAGGGGATAAACCTGAGCATTATATTTCAAATTGGAGACCAGTTTCACTCTTAAATTTATCATACAAAATTGCTTCTGAATGTATTGCAAGTTGGATTAAAACTGCTCCCCATAATTATACATAAGGATCAAACAGGCTTTTTAAAAGGACAATACATTGAAGAGAGCATAAGAAACATATATAATTTAATGTTTTACAACAAAATGCACAATATTCCAGGACTGATTCTTTTGATTGATTTTGAAAAAGCATTTGACTCAGTTGCATGGATATTTATTGATAAAGTTATACCTTTTTTTAATTTTGAAGAAATATTAATAAATTGGATACATATTTTTATAAAATCAAAATATAAAATCTGTATAATTATGAATGGTCAAGTCTCTAATTGGTTTGGTTTCGAAAAAGGGTGTAGACAGGGGGATCCACTCTCCCCGATAAATTTTTATCCTGTGTATAGAGATTTTAGCCCATGTAATAAGAAATATAAAAAGATTCGGGAAATAAAATGGGTAATGTACCCTGTTTTCTTTCTCAGTATGCAGATGATATATCACTTGCTCTTTACAGTTTAGAGATTTTTCTGATATCTGCTTTACAGCTTTTATATCAATATATTCCAATTTTTTCTGTTCTTAGTATAAATATTGAAAAACAAAGGTAGCTTCGATCGGAAGTAGGACAGGTAGCAACAAGAAATATTAAACAGTATATAAACTGAATTGGGGTTGTACTCAAGTGTGCTGTCTTAGGTGTAAAGTTTTACTAACCTAATAAAAATTACAACTCTCAATCATCTGTCTAAAATTTGGGAAATTTTGAACCTGCTAATTCATTGGAACAAGGTCTTTAACTCCGTTTGGAAAGATGACAATTGATAAAAATTTAAACCATCTCTAAAATTAATCGTCTTTTATTGTCATTACCTAATGCATCAAAGCAGGTAATTAGGGAAGTAAATACAACACTCCTTCAAAAGTTTGTATGGCATGTTTCAAAGGACAAAATCAAAAGAAATATTGCTGTGAAAGATTATCATGAGGTGGAATTAAATATGATTAATATATTTAATTTTGTAAATGCTTTGAAAATTACATGACTTTGAAGAATGTTTTCTGATGAGTCGAAATGGAAAAGCTTGTTACAATTTTCAGTATCAAATGTTGAGAATGTGTTTTTATTTGGAATAGATTTTCTTAACTTGGTAAAAAAAAAGATCTCAGTCCTTTTTGGAAAGAGGTTTTTGAAGCATATTTAGAAGTAACTAGATCATTCAAAATGGTCACAGCTGGAGATTTGTTTATGAACACAAATATGGTTAAATCCTTATATTATAATAGATGGAAAAAGTGCGTATTACAAAACATGGTTTCAGAAAGGTCTTAGATTTGTGAATGATTTCGTTAATGAGGATGGCTCCTGGATAAGTTTTAATGGTTTTAAAAATATATTTTCTGTTAACATTAATTTCATAGATTTTCAAAAACATACTTGCAGCTATGAAGTCATACAAAAATAAATTCAGTATCAATTATGACTCAAATCTATATTGTTGTGTATACCATTATAAGAAATAGAAAAAATAATGAAATACCAACTTCTAGAAGGATATGGAATTGTGAGTTTGGCAATTTAGAAGATAACGACTGACAGCAGTTTGTCTTGCTTCAACATAAAACTACAAAATGCTCAAATCTTAGATGGTTGCAGCTTAAAATATAACATAGAATCTTGGCTACAAATGTATTTCTCAAAAGAATTAGAATTATTTCAAATGAACTCTGTTCTTTTTGTATGTTACATGCAGAGACATCTCATTTTTTTAGACTGTCACATAATTATGATTTTTTTAATGATGTTTTACAATGGATATAAGTAAGTGTAGTCACAGAGATCATTTGGAATTTATAAAAATAAATATTATCTTTAAAATTATCTGCGTCTGTAACAGCACTCCACCGAATGGTTGAAGTCACTAATTTATGGACTATTATTATATTCCTGGCTTTGGTATACCATATTTCAAAATGGTAAGATAATTCATATCTTAACTATTCATGAGAAATTCCTGCATGACGCACACATGGTCCGACTTGGAAACAAACAGGGTATGGTAACTCTTCCAACATGCGAACTTCTTTCTACTTGTTGTTGACCTGTCAGTTCTTGTAGAATTAATGCCATTGAATGAATTCCTCGATACTCATCACAACAGTATGGAAATATAATGACTAGAACAAGTTTTTCTACTCATACTTAGTATAAAACACAGAATACACATCAATAGAAAATATAGATGGTGATTTAAGCAATGTGGGGTGGGGGGCATACATTCCAGAGGAATGGAGAAAAGCAATTCACACATGGTAGGCATTATCAGTGATGAATAAAAGTGAGTAATCAATGCTACCATCTTGTAGATGAAGCATTATTTCACACCCCAACATTTAACATGAAATAATCTTGACACACTGAATGAATAATTGATTATATATGGAAAATTCCACCTGTAATACCATAAAGGTATTACAATATATTATCTTTTTACCTTTTTTTTAGAGGCTAAATTATGTCTATATATAATATACAAAATTGTTTTTTTTTAGAAACTCAGGTATCATTGGAATCAGATTTAGATGTTTTAAGCTCTTAAAATTTTGAAATTAAATGGTTGTGTAAATTATTTTATAATAGAAATAATAGAAATATACTTATGAATAACAGAAATTTGTTTTTTTTATAAAAAAAATGGAAATTGACGGGATGACTACTCTATAACTTCTCATACACTGGCATGCCCACAGGTAAAACTATATTGAATTTGGACAACTATACTAACACAAAACCCAACAAATGCTATGTCTCACAAGGTTCCTTGTGCACGATTCAGAAACCAAACATTGTCACTAAAGCACAAATAATAGGTTACTGTGATCTACTTTTGATATTCCTCAATGCTGGCACTGGGTGATCAATAATCTCAATTGGCGATTCATTGCAATAAAAAATGGCATATTTGGTGAGTGAAAATTGTTGGGGTTGTGCTATTTTCTGCAGATTTTCACCATTTGATCACTAACATCCCCACTAGTGTAATGTGCAAATGCAAAACATGATTTCTTTGGAGTTGGAATGGTACTGCTAGGAACAGTGTGGAAGTGTAATTCATTTTTGAAGGCAAAATGTCAGAATGCAGCTGTGATTCAGGGATGGATGAGCCATCTTTGAAGTGAGCAAAATACAGCAAAAATAAATTTTAGAACTCCTGGTTGATGGAGTTTTACTTTATAAAGCTCAACAGCAAGATAGAGCATTTTATACTTTTCACATCCTGCAAACACCATATCGACAATACACTGGAGTATATGACATCTGTTGACAGCGCAACACCACCCTGCATTGGGGCAGATACAGAAAGAGCATTTTTAATGCTCAGAAAAATTCAATAAGATCATCAAGCAGTACCATCCAGTCTCTAATAGTGCAGAGATAACAGTAGTGACACTTGTATCACTTTCAAACCCTCCAATGAACGGTTGAGAGCAGCAAAGTCTGCATCCACAAGTTATTACACTATTCCAAAGTCCAATGGATTTTAAAGACAAAAATTTTGTATATCTTTTTTATTTAATGTCTGTATGGTTGTGATTATGTGAGTATGCGCATGTTTGTGTGCTTGGTTTAAACATATTTTATTGTCAAGAAGATCAGAATATGTATACAAGGCAAAAGAACTGGAAACAAGTTTTTCAATTTACAAGTTCCTCTCCATTATAAACCTAATTAATGAATGAATTAATTAATTAATGAGCATTCAGGCAAGAGTTGTGGAAAAAGTCAAGATAGGTGATATACATACAAACAATAAAATGAGAGGAATGAAGGAAAGTATGTGTGGGTGTGTTTTTGTGGTGTTATGACAGTGCTAAGTCTTTCAGCTATTTGTTGTTTGGAAGTGTATTAAATGCTTCAAAGAAACAGATATTTTATTTTATTTTATTCAGATTTGAATTTCCAGTCATTTTCTATAGACTTATATGAGTAGATAACTTATTCTCAGTTGTACAGAATTGCTTATTTGTGTCACATGCACTGGCCCCTGCCCCTTGGGACCACAAAACCAAGTTTTTAATCTCCAAAGAAAACCCAGCACTGCCTGGAGATTTAGGAACAAATTAATGTATATTTCTTCAATAAATAAATTTTGTATTAGTTTCAAAATGAAAATTTCAAATAAAGAGGGAAATTCTGAGAGAAAATACAAGTTTAATAAAGGGTAATGACTGAAATTGAATAGGAATATATCAGATCATGAGTGGAAAATTTAATAGGAGTATATCTGATCATGAGTGGAAAATTTCAAACTGAATAGGAGTATATCAGATCATGAGTGGAAAATTTCAAATTGAATATGAGTATATTAGATCATGAGTGGAAAATTGAATAGGAGTATATCCGATCATGAGTGGAAATTTCAAATTGAATAGGAGTATATCCGATCATGAGTGGAAAATTTCAAATTGAATAGGAGTATATCCGATCATGAGTGGAAAATTTCAAATTGAATAGGAGTATATCCGATCATGAGTGGAAAATTTCAAATTGAATTGGAGTATATCCGATCATGAGTGGAATATTTCAAATTGAATAGGAGTATATCAGATCATGAGTGGAAAATTTCAAATTGAATAGGAGTATATCCGATCATGAGTGGAAAATTTCAAATTGAATAGGAGTATATCAGATCATGAGTGACAAATTTCAAAGTGCAGCCATTTTTCCGGTACAGTAGATAATTGTACATGTCAGTATTTTTCTGGGCAAACTTTGGCAACTGCTTGGGAAATTCTAGTTCCCAACATAATATCCCAGAACAAAACTCATCAGTATTAATGCACAAATGGAATTCCATGCAACAATGTCAGAGATATAGAGTCCCATATTAAAACCTTAACATGGAATCTTAAAAAAAAGTTTGATATTTTCGTTGACACCATTCTTGCCAGACAGTGATATTATATCTTAGTTTGCTCATACAGGCAAGACAAAAATATAATTTCCATTATGGTGCCACTAATGAATTGTTAAAAACTACCATACCTTCTGGTGAACTGTTAAAAAAATACCTAACCTATTGACCAGTTGACTTTAAAGTCATTGTAGGACAGGTAAGTGATTTCAAGTACACTTGAGTGTCTTGTTTTTTTGGGTTTAAAAAAAAAAATATTTATTATAATTAATTGCAGACATTTGCTGGTATATGTGGAGCCACTATGATAGCAACAGGTGCTTTGGGAGCTGTTCTTGCAGGCCTTTATGTAGATAGAACCAAAAAGTTTGAAGAAGTGGTCAAAGTCAGTTTTGCCTGTGCAGTCTTATTTGGAATACTGTTCACTGAGGTAAATTATTACAAATGCAAAGGTATCTTTGTACATCAAGCACACTGAGGTAAATTATTACAAATGCAAAGGTATCTTGGTACATCAAGCACATTGAGGTAAATTATTACAAATGCAAAGGTATCTTTGTACATCAAGCACGCTGAGGTAAATTATTACAAATGCAAAGGTATCTTTGTACATCAAGCACACTGAGGTAAATTATTACAAATGCAAAGGTATCTTTGTACTTCAAGCACACTGAGGTAAATTGTTACAAATGGAAAGGTATCTTTGTACATCAAACACAAGACATGATGAGGTTCTCATGTTGTGGAAACCTGAGAACCTCTTATCTATCACATTGAAGTAGTGGAATCATGGGAAACTCTTACCTAGCCCATTCAGGTTGTGGAAACCTGAGAACCTTTTACCTAGCACATTTAGGTAGTGGAAACATGAGAACCTTTTATGTAGCACATTTAGGTAGTGGAAACATGAGAACCTTTTACGTAGCACATTTAGGTAGTGGAAACATGAGAACCTTTTACGTATCACATTTAGGTAGTGGAAACCTGAGAACCTTTTTCGTAGCACATTTAGGTAGTGGAAACATGAGAACCTTTTACCTAGCACATTTAGGTAAGTAGAAACCTGAGAACCTTTTACGTAGCACATTTAGGTAAGTGGAAACCTGAGAACCTTTTACGTAGCACATTTAGGTAGTGGAAACATGAGAACCGTTTACCTAGCACATTTAGGTAGTGGAAACCTGAGAACCTTTTATGTAGCACATTTAGGTAGTGGAAACATGAGAACCTTTTACATAGCACATTTAGGTAGTGGAAACATGAGAACCGTTTACCTAGCACATTTAGGTAGTGGAAACCTGAGAACCTTTTACCAAGCACATTCAGGATGGGGGAAGAAAGACCACATAGGTGCAAAGTGATTTTGGTACTACTGCGCTTTCCAAGTTTCCAAGCCCCATAATGTAAAAGATGCTGAAAATTCTGAAAAATATACATCTGTTTTCATGATTCTTCATAAAGAACTGGCCTGAAAGTTATAAAATATTTTGATATTGAGATTCTGTGTCAACCAATCGCAGAGGACTTTGTTTTTGAAAAGTTGCTTTTGATTGGCCTAATGTAAAGGCTTGAACTAAGTTTTATGATTTCCATAATAGGAGTATCTATACAGAGGTGCCAACCATTTAGATTTTGCCTGAACCATTTCTATTTCTAACTTCAAATTACACTTGTAATATCTGCTTGTAGTTATTTTGTGGAAGCTTACCCAAGCACTCATTTCACAAATTGAATATTGACCAAGCCTTCCCAAGCACTCATTTCACAAAAGTAATTGAATATTGACCAAGCCTACGCAAGCACTCATTTCACAAATTGAATATTGACCAAGCCTACCCAAGCACTCATTTCACAAATTGAATATTGACCAAGCCTACGCAAGCACTCATTTCACAAATTGAATATTGACCAAGCCTACCCAAGCACTCATTTCACAAAAGTAATTGAATATTGACCAATCAGAAATCATATCAGCTTAGTGATCTGATTTACTTGAGAAAGTTCAAGAAAGATATTGAATCAAAAACAGTAAATGAGGATTACACCTCGACAGAAAAACATGTGCTACAAACATTCTAAATAGAATATGTAAGACATCAACATTGGTCCAATAATATACGTCTGCAGTCTTTTCTCAATCAACTTCATCATTTCACATGGTGGGAAGAATGACTGTAGAAGGCACATTTCAACCAAAAACCATTTTAAATCAGTATTAAATGCTGAAAAGAAATAGTTCCATAAAAATTTGATGTGTTTCTATTTTTGTGCTCAGATAATGACTTTTAAAGCTGGGATTTCTTTTTCACATTGGTAGGGGTTGGCATTTCTGTGACTCATAAAAAAAAAGTTAAATTCTGCAAAAAAAGAAGCTTAGAAACATATCAATTTAGTCTTTTTCTCTTTTGTTCTCCTTAACTTCTACAGCTTCACATGTAAAAATGTTACGTGTAAATGCAGAGTGAACATTTCTAATTCACAGGAGCTTTCAGAGTGGATCATGTCATGCACTTAAAAGTATGTACTGCTTATATTGACTATAAATTCAGCTTAACTATCCCCTCCTTACCCTCCAAAAAATATACCACATTAAGTATTGAAGTGGACAGGATTGTTTTGTGACAAAAACCCATATGGCAGGAAATTGCACTTCTTGTCTCTATTTAGTATTCCTTCTTTGGCATAATTTTTGAGCGGAAGGAGGGAATTAATTTAGCTGAATTTATATCTGATATAAGGAGTTTGTACTTGAAGTGCATAAATATGACAACATCCACTCCACAAGCTCCAGTGGATACACCTCATTGTGGGTTACCTCCCTTGGATAGGATAGCACAACTGCCACAACAATGTAAATTTGGTGATAAAATGCCAAATGGAGAAAAACGTATGCTTTGATAACTGCATCATACACAATGCTGACAATGTTACAAGGTGGCACAATATACAGATAACGTCACAATGAAGCGCATCAGAGCCGTAGTGCACAGTCTGGTTCTCTTTCCATTGTTTATGATTGGGTTTCAATCTGTGATAAGAGAACAAAGGTAGAATCCAGTCAACATGCTCATGTAACAATGCTCTGAGATGATGTACTAAAGTTTAGATGACCCAGGGGTCAAAAGAACAGCAGCAAAAATATTTTGAAAGAATATGAGATGTTAAGAGAGTTTCCCATTCTCCATATTACTCATGTACAATATAAAGTAGAGCTTGTATTATTTAAACCTAAATTATCCAAATGAAGCAACATCACGTTTTCAAACATTTATAATATATACAAATACAAAACAAATTATGCTAACTTCCAGTTATCCAAACCATACTATAGTCCCATACAACTTTGAATAATCCAGATTTTACTGTATTGTTTACATTTTTTATTGAATAGTATCTCCTATTTGGCTTTTTGGCTACACCTTCAAACAAAATGTCAAAAATTAATTACTTTCAGGTGTCCAGATTTAGAGACCAGCATGTACTAATAGTAGTGTCTGCAGCTCTGTTTGGTGGATTTGGTTTTGCTATCTATCCAATCAGCATGGAGCTGGCTGTGGAAGTTACCTACCCTGTTGCAGAGGCAACCAGTGCAGGCTTAGCAATAATTTCAGGGCAAGTATCTGTATTTTTCAGCTGGGGAAGAGGCAGTAAATATTCATGACATGATACCATTGATCGTGTATAATATGCATGAAAGCAATAAAAGCAGAGACTGACATTCATATGCATGTATATATATACTGTCAGCTGGACTGCAATGATTTAATCAGCAAGCTTTGGCCTGTAGCTGAATCTAGACTGAAAAGGGAGAGAAACGTAAACATATACTGAACCACAAAAAGAATGCACTACTCAAGAAATTTACCAAATGTTTTTATTATCAAATACTGATTTCATTAAGTCTCATGAATGGATTGTCTCATGACAGACAAAGAAAAAATTTGGTACAAGTAAAAAGTTTCATGTTCATGCATGAATCACATCAAAGAGCATTACCTCGATTCCAAAAGTCACGTCCAGTCAAAACCTGGCTTGTTTGCAGCAACACAAGCTAAACACTTCAGTCACATAGAGGAGACTGCTGTCTGGATAACATATTGGGGCATATTCCTCCATTTTTGGCTCTAGTGCGTGTTGTGACTGGGGGAGTTTCCGGGGCTGTCTAGATCTCCTTGCCAAATGGCATCCTAGATTGTACCATAGTTGCTCAAATGGTGCCAGATCTGGTGAGAGGGCAGGCCAAGGCATAACAGCAATATTCTGTGCTAGAAGAAACTCTCTGTTGATCCAGGCTGTTTGAGCTTGGGCATTGTCCTGTGGGAGAACTTGTACACCAGACCAGAGGGGAAACGATTTACTGATGTATTGATGCATCATTAAGTTTGACATTTCTTTACAAATAGTGATCCTATAGGTGGAGAATCGATGTAAAATGATCTTGACATTTTAAAAGTTACTTTAATTTTCAACAGCTACGAATAAATATTAGTCCTTTGCTTTTTTTATAGATATGTATCATATCATAGGTTGTATATTTGTCATATGTATTGATATGTGGCATAGGCATATCATTTCACCCTTACACGGGGATTATTACATATCATGGCACAACAATTAGCATGAGGACTTGGTCTCGTTAGGTAAGACCAGTAACAGGACCATTGAATGCATGTAGGCAAGACCAGTAAAAGGACCATTGAATGCATGTAGGCGAGACCAGTAACAGGACCATTGAATGCATGTAGGTAAGACCAGTAACAGGACCATTGAATGCATGTAGGCGAGACCAGTAACAGGACCATTGAATGCATGTAGGTAAGACCAGTAACAGGACCATTGAATGCATGTAGGTAAGACCAGTAACAGGACCATTGAATGCATGTAGACAAGACCAGTAACAGGACCATTGAATGCATATAGGCAAGACCAGTAATGTGACCATTGAATGCATGTAGGCAAGACCAGTAATGGGACCATTGAATGCATGTAGGCAAGACCAGTAATGGGACTATTGAATGCATGTAGGTAAGACCAGTAACAGGACCATTGAATGAATGTAGATAAGACCAGTAACAGGACCATTGAATGCATGTAGATAAGACCAGTAACAGGACCATTGAATGCATGTAGATAAGACCAGTAACAGGACCATTGAATGCATGTAGATAAGACCAGTAACAGTACCATTGAATGCATGTAGGCAAGACCAGTAATGGGATTATTGAATGCATGTAGGTAAGACCAGTAACAGGACCATTGAATGCATGTAGATAAGACCAGTAACAGGACCATTTAATGCATGTAGATAAGACCATTTATAGAACCATTTAATGCATGTAATTAAGACCAGTAACAGGACCATTGAATGCATGTAGGCAAGACCATAATGGGACCATTTAATGCATGTAGGCAAGACCAGTAATGGGACTATTGAATGCATGTAGGTTTGTGTGCGGGAGTTATCACTGTTGGTGTCTCTTGCTCTAGGTAACAGTCTTGCAAAGCTCGTTTTTTTAAGACCTCTGCTACAGCCTTACAGTTGTGGATTGGTGGCATTTCATGGTATGTGTAATCGCTTTTGACAGCATTACGACTTGTTGCATACTAATGCTATGGTTCCAACTCCATCACATCATGATTTAGCATTAATGCGATATTTTCTTTAAATGAACTTAAGACCTTTTTTTGTTACCTGTTAACATGAAGGGTATAAATGTGCCATGACATTGTGTGGTTGCAACAAAATGCATGTGTCAGAATACCAGTTTAACATATATAGTCGTGTCGTGTTGAACAAGTGTGATGTTTTGCTTTCTTATAGTTCATTTTGTCAGGTTATGCCTAAACAATACTTATTTTTATAGATATCAACATAATCACTTTATTTTTCACATAAATTTGATAATATGAAATAAGATGCATTATTTTTGTGGTCCATTGTATTTTCCTCAGTAGTGTAGGGTCTTACAAATCTTGTGCCCCTGAGCCCAGGGCAACCATAATGCTGGGTTGGGTTACCATATGATTAATTCAGGTAGCCCAGTGGATAAAAATATATTATGATTTATTCTACATTCTTTTCTTTCAAAACATAGCTATGAAATATTTCAAAAAAAGAAAGAGAGTGAAAACAGCTAATAATCACTCATAGCAAGAAAAACAAGAAAGGCCTTATGCTAACAGTTTCATATTAAAGAGCCTTTTCTGGGCTACTGAATTATAGATGGACTACCAAATTCATTTCTTGTTGCCTGCTGGACTACCAGATTCTTTTCCTGTAGTCTCCTGGGCTACTGAATTATAGCACAGCTGCTGGATGTTTTTCTGCGGCTTGCTAGGCCACTAGGTTTTTTTCTGTAACCTGCTGGGCTACTGAATTATAGCTGGGCTACCAGATTATTTTTCTAATTATTGTTGGAGTAACAGATTCTTTTCCTGTAGCATGCTGGGCTATCAGATCCTGCAGCTGGCTGGTCTACTAAATTATATCTGGGCTACCAGATTCTTTTCATGTAACCTTTAGGCTACCACCTGATTTTGAAATTTGCAAGACCTAGAAGTGTTGAAAATGAATCTGATCATTTCTTCACTGTTATAAGGACATTTTAAAAATTTCATTTAAAAACATCTAATATTTTTTCATTAAATGAGAGATGGAGTGAGAGAACAGACTATAAAGTATATGCAAGTAGAAGAAACACAAACCAAAAAAAAATTTAATTTCTTTTGAAATTTTCATGATTGATGAAATTACAGTAAATTAAGTTACAATTAAATCATGATAAAATATTCCATGATTTGAAACTAACTCACCCTTAATAGCCAACTCCAGTATCACCAGCATGATATCAATAGCAGATCTGTGTACACCTGAAACTAGCATGATGTCAAGTTATATACATAGAAGATCTGTATACACCTGAAATTAGCATGTCAGGTTATATACATAGCAGATCAGTATACACCTGAAACTATTTTTTCTTTTTCCACATCAGCAACAAATTTTACTTGAAAAAAATTATGCTCTTTAAAGTGACCTGACCTCGATAATAAGCTAAATAAAAACTATATTCAGTATAACAAGTTGTGGCTTATTTTAGAATTTTTAGGGTACAATCCAGTCCCATTCATCTGAATGTTTTATTTAAAATAAGTTGTGGTTTATTTGCAAATTTTAGGGTACAATCCAGTCCCATTCATCTGGATGTTATATTTCCTAAAATTGCATCAGGATTTCAGTATTTTGGTATGATTTATTGAAAATCACTCAGATTTTACCTTTTCATCAAGCTATAGTGGGTATCAGACACTTTTATGGCTATGGTTTACATCAGATTTACACAAAATTAGACTGTATCTTCTAATATATGGTTTTGCTAATTACTAGCTGGATGCAGATTTTTCACAAAACGAGCATTTGACAAGGGTACCAGAAAAAGACAATAAATTTACTCTTTGACTTAGCACATTTCATACAGTAATCAAAATTACAGAAATCGATTTCACATTTGCGTTAACATCTATCAGAATGTTTTTTAGAATGTTTACTGCAAAATGTCTTCAAAGTTTGTCACTGTCCAATCAAAGTGAACACTTACAATTATAGTTTCATTTATATGGCTCAATGAAGCCAATGGTAGATATTGTCCATCAAAAAGAGAAATAACTCATGATAAAATAAATAGCTGTAACTTGGGCAGATCACCTATTCCAACAGTGGATCCTCATCAGCTTGGTAAACAAGTTCACTGTGTGTTGCACAATATTCCAACAGTGGATCCTCGTCAGACTTGGCAAACAAGTCCACTGTGTGTTACACAATATTCCAACAGTGGATCCTCATCAGACTTGGCAAACAAGTTGATCACATGACTTGTAATGGTCACATGATACGAGGAGACTGGAGTATCACTACATTACAAGTCACGTGATCAACAGTAGTCGCAGATGAAGCCAGTGTGATATTGCCAAAAATTTCGAACTCGAACACGTTTATGCTCTGAGTAAGGGAAATTCCTAGTAATCAAGTCCACTGTGTGACACATTATTCCAGATATACCATATAAAACAAATTCAAGATCATCACTTCATCCTGAGAAAGAAATTAGATTAATTACTTACTTAATAATTTTCTCTAGTCAGTTTCAGGGAGTGATCTACATGTTTCTGATGCAGTTCATAGCACAACCACTTCCAGATAATGAGAAGGATTTACCCACGGGTTGTGCAACAGATAATGCTTCAGCAAATGGTTTCACCCCGCAGGATTGGACAGGTTAGTAACTCCAGTAGATAATAGACCTTTTCACAATCTTGTGTGATTTCTTCCTTGCTGAGAGCATATCCAGAATGAGGCTAAAAGTGTAAAGACACTGCCTGAATCCAGTGTTGACAGCATATCTAGAATGATGCTAAAAGTGTAAAGACACTGCCTGAATCCAGTGCTGACAGCATATTCAGAACGAGGCTAAAAGTGTCAAGACACTGCCTGAATCCAGTGCTGACAGCATATTCAGAATGAGGCTAAAAATGTCAAGACACTGCCTGAATCCAGTGCTGACAGCATATTCAGAACGAGGCTAAAAGTGTCAAGACACTGCCTGAATCCAGTGCTGACAGCATGTTCAGAATGAGGCTAAAAGTGTAAAGACACTGCCTGAATCCAGTGCTTACAGCATGTTCAGAATTAGGCTAAAAGTGTCAAGACACTGCCTGAATCCAGTGCTGACAGCATGTTCAGAATGAGGCTAAAAGTGTCAAGACACTGCCTGAATCCAGTGCTGACAGCATGTTCAGAATGAGGCTAAAAGTGTCAAGACACTGCCTGAATCCAGTGCTGACAGCATGTTCAGAATGAGGCTAAAAGTGTAAAGACACTGCCTGAATCCAGTGCTGACAGCATGTTCAGAATGAGGCTAAAAATGTCAAGACACTGCCTGAATCCAGTGCTGACAGCATATTCAGAATGAGGCTAAAAGTGTAAAGACACTGCCTGAATCCAGTGCTGACAGCATGTTCAGAATGAGGCTAAAAGTGTCAAGACACTGCCTGAATCCAGTGCTGACAGCATATCCAGAATGAGGCTAAAAGTGTAAAGACACTGCCTGAATCCAGTGCTGACAGCATATTCAGAATGAGGCTAAAAGTGTCAAGACACTGCCTGAATCCAGTGCTGACAGCATATTCAGAATGAGGCTAAAAGTGTAAAGACACTGCCTGAATCCAGTGCTTACAGCATGTTCAGAATTAGGCTAAAAGTGTCAAGACTGCCACAATCCAGTGCAACATGAGGAATACATTGACACATTATAAGTTCTTTTATATTTAAAGGCATTAAATTTGAAATAATCATCCATTTAGTTTATTGCCTTTTTTTGTTTAATTTTTTTTTCTTTTTTTTAATATATTTGTGAACAAACTTATTCTGTATAACAAACTTTCAAATCCCCCTGCTAGTCATTGTATCGAATCAGATTTGTTTATTTTTAGCTCTGCTGGTCATAGACCAGGAGAGCCTATGGTGATAGCCTGTTGTCCACCCATCCATTAGCACAAGTTTGTTATCAATACTTCTCCTGAACTACTTGGAGGATTGCCATCAAACTTTACATACACACATTCATCCCAAGGTTTAGTTGGTCCTAAATGAAAATGGTGCTGCTTGGACATCCAATATGTCCACCACAGCAATTGAAAATCTTGTTATCACTCCTCCTTAATGGATTGTCACATCAGCATGGGGTTTTTACCAAAAGACTTCTTATGATGTCTACATGGTCCTAAATGAAAATGGTGCCGATCAGACATCCAATATGGATGCCACAACAGTCATCTTGAAAATCTTATCACTTCTCCTGAACAGAAAGTCATATTGGCATATGGTTTTTACCAGAAGACTTCTTATGATGCTTAGTTGGTCTTAAATGAAAATGCTTTTTCTCGGACATCCAATATAGCCACCACAGTGGCCACCTTGAAAATCTAGTTATTACTACTACACCTGAATGGATGATCATATCGGCATGGGGTTTTCACTAAAAGACTTATTATGATGTCTAGTTGGTCCTAAATGAAAATGGTGCCAATCTGACATCCAGCATGGTCACCACATAGACATCTTACAAATCTTGTTATTGCTACTCCTCCTGAACAGAACGTCATATCAGCATGAGGTTTTCACTTGAAGACTTATTATGGTGTCTGGTTGGTCTGATCTGGTATCTAATATAGCTGCCACAGTGGCCATCTTGAAAATCTTATCACTACTCATCCTAGATGGAAAGTTATAATCAAAATTGGGCTTTCACCATAAGACTTATGATCCGGTATGGCCACCATGGCAGCCATCTTGAAAATCTCATTATTGCTACTCCTCCTAAATAGAAAGTCATATCGATATGGGGTTTTCACCAGAGGACTAATTATGATATGTATTTGGTCTTGAATGTAAATGGTGCCATTCTGACCACAAATATGGCTGCCACAATGAACATATTGAAAATATTGTTGCTAATTCTCCTGAATGGATGGTTATATCAACATAGGGTTTTCACCAAAAGTCTTCTAATGGTGTCCACTTTGTCCTAAATGAAAATGGTGCAGATGTTACATACAATATGGCTGCCACATTGTTTGATTTGAAAATCTTGCAGTTCAAGAATATCAGGGATTGTTTCAATACTTAGCGATTCAAAAGAAGAAGAGGTCTTATTGTGAATTCCTGGAAATTCTTTTTAGGTCAGAGCATCAGTCCCATTGAGGGACTCTTGTTTTACTTTTAAGTTAGATTTTAATTAAACTAAGGAATCAGTATGCCGTTAGTTTTTACATGTAGTTTATTTTGTTCTTTATTAAGCATATGAAAACTTTGCACTACAGTCAGTGAAGGGTGAAGGTGCGTCCACACCCAGTGTCTACACAAAATATTGTCAGTTACATCAAAGACAATGATCACTCTATAATCATCATGTTTTCTTGAAGCAGTTAGATTTTCCTTTCACAAGTTTTATTTCCAAATCTCTTCTTTATTCCATACTAGTTTATATACCCCCCATTAAGAATTGATAGAATCTCAATATCTCATATCCCAAACCATTGATTTGTCCTTAACCATATTTCCATGCACTTACAACAGAATAGTCAAGGAGCTGATGATAGTTACATTGGGAAATAATTTATAGCCATTTTGTAATTATAGACCATTACTGTGACATAAACATCATTGTAGGTGAATTATTGTTACAAAATCCAACTGTCTTAGCATATTTCTTTTGATTATGTATGTCACACTCACTCCAATTTTTTACCTTGAGAAAAGGATTAAAGACATGACATCTAGCTATTAGGAAGTATTCATCCCTTTACACTTTTTGAATATTTTATTTGTTTATTCATTGTTTAAAGTTTTTTTCTTAATTAAATTCATTTATGGACCCTAACAGATCTCAGTTGACTGTTCAGCTATGTTAGTCCACTGTTGTCTTTGGTACTCACACCTGAGGCATTAAGCCTCATTTTCAATTAATGAGATAATACAATAATCAGCAACAACTTGATTATTGGCAATTATGAAAATCATCAATTAACCCATAGCCAGAGCCCATGCCTACTCATTAAGATGGCATTTTCTACAGAAGCACGTATTTTCTTATAAAAAGACTAATTGACATGTAACTAAACAGAGATTTAGAGTCTGCTGTGAAAAGTTCATAATAATTGGATGCAAGATGGTAGTACTACTAGTACTACAAGTTAATTAGGTTTGTTTGGGTTTCGTGGTAAAAATAGTCCAAGTTTGTAACCATGCCAACTGAAATACAGGATTATCAGACTTGTATGATGATTCACACATTATAAGATTGGTTAGTTGGTTTTTTTTGTATTATGTGAGGATGCCTTTTTTGGTGTTAATTCTTTACTTTGCATAAGAAAAGGCACATCATTTTTTTTTTTTTGGAGGGGTGGGTGATTCAGTGACTAGGTTTTTATTAAGAGCCATTACTGAAATATGGGGGCCATTTTATACATTCCTGACAAAAAGTTTTGTGAAAGATTGGTTAGTAGCTTATTAAAATTTTTAGTATACAGTAGTTGACAAATAGCAGGTGGCAGACAGGTGAAGTTGGACAAATTCTCAATTACTTACTCATTAGGGGAGAGCTTTATGTTCCATCACTGAAAGTAAAGAATCCTAGGAGGGTTTTTTTCTGCCATGTTATACAAAATATTCAGATTCTGCAGCAAAGACATTTAAGAGCAAAGATCACAGTAAACACTATCTAAATTAAGTATCATAAAGTTATCAAAGAGTACGGTTTTCTCCAGGTGGCAATTTACCACCAGATTTAAAGGAATGTGGCAGAGGTGTTATCCTACCAAGAAGAGGTAACTCACTGTGAGTAGCATGGTTTGGACCCTGATCTGTCAGTGAGTGTATTATGCAGTTATGCAAAAAAGATCTGGCCCCACCATCATAAATCATTATTCACTGTTCGAGGAATGAATGTTACTTAAAACTTGAAAGTCTTACTGGAAATTGACAAATCCTGTGTTCTAATTGGTCAGAATATTTTCAAGTTAGATTTTATTGTTGAATACAGTTTTATGATGGAGGGGCCTGGATGGGTGAACCAGATACATGTTTAAACATGGAGGGGCCTGGATGGGTGAACCAGATACATGTTTAAACATGGAGGGGCCTGGATGGGTGAACCAGATACATGTTTAAACATGGAGGGGTCTGGATCGGTGAACCAGATACATGTTTAAACATGGAGGTGCCTGAATGGGTCCACCAGATCCATGTTTAAACATGGAGGGGCCTGGATGGGTGCACCAGATACATGTTTTTACCATACACTTATTCATTCTGAGTGCTGTAAATCAACAAACTTTGACCATTTTTAAGTTTTGTAAATCTATATTCTATACACAACTGTAGTCATTTGCTTTCAAGTGAACTTGTCAAGCAGTTCCAAAACTAATAGTGAAATCAGATGGTTGAATATCTACTGGATGATTATGCTGTATTTAGGGGAGAAAATCTGCAAATTTGTTATTTTTATAGGGTCAAGGGCCTTGAAAGAGATTGTTTAACATTTTCTATTTAATTGTTTGCCATAATTGACATTTTTATGCCCATAATGTTGGTACCAGTTAAAAGCTTTTACTTGTGATACAGTGCAATCTCAATAGCATGAACCTTTAAGGGATTTAGTGATTAATCAGTTTTCAAAATTAGAGTCAATCAGGTTGAATATAATATACACATTCAACTGGATCCACATCACCAGTTCAAGCAGTGCCAGGTGTTCAAGTGGTGCCAGGTGTTCAAGTCAACTATCACAGAGCCAGCAAGATTCTTTGATTCTTTGTTTGAAATTCCTGTTATTAGTAAGACTCAGAGAGAGAGAGAGAGAGAGAGAGAGAGAGAGAGAGAGAGAGAGAGAGAGAGAGAGAGAGAAGGAATATTGATTAATCATGCATGTGACATTCTCCAGTTTTATTCCATTTTGTATATTGATTTTATTTAAGATTTGTTTATTTTCCAGTGCCAAACCTGGTTTTAAATGGAATTGGAACATTTTCTGTGGTGCTGTTGTTGCTGGGATTTAAAGCGACTTACAGGAGACTATTAGCAGAGCAAAAAGCTAAAGCTGATAAAATTATGAACATTTCTTCAGAAATTGTATTATCAGATTCAGATATCTCTCCGACAGCATTGTGATGTTAGGAAATTTGTCATTTTAGAAATCCAGAGTTATAAATTTGTGATGTTAGGAAATTTGCAATTTTAGAAATCCAGAGATATACAATTATATTTGCTCATAATTTGCCACTGATGGTGAAGGAAATGAGTGACTTCTACATAATACTAACACATGAATTAACATACATACACCCCACTTGTCAAAAATAAAAAATAACATTCCCTTACTTAGTGCACATTTCTCAATCTAGGCATACCTTTGAGGAGAGACGTGAATGCTAAAATCTGCCTTGAACATCACAATTTTCTTGGAACTTGCTACTAAGCATGTCTGATGTCTCATTGCCACTTAACAGGTTGAATCACTTTCAAATACAAATCTTGAATATGCAGGGTCATACAGATTGGATGGCCTGATGCCCAAGGCTAGTAGATTTTTCAGTTGGACATGTAGCTGATGATAAAAGTTTAGACCCAGGCGAGTAGAGTTTTTATGTGCCCACCATAAAGTGGAGAGTATTATGTTCTGATGTTGTCTGTCTGTCTATCCATATATCAGTCCATCCATTACCAATTTCATTTCTGCACAACAAAACTTTAGTTGTTCACCATCTAGAGTTACCAAACTTTGTGAATGGCTTACACTTTGGGTAAGGAAGAACCCTATTGAATTTGGGATGAAAACTCAAAGGTCATGGTCACTGTGACTGAAAGAAGGAAAATGTTGTCTGCACAATAACTTAAGTTTTCTACTATCTATAGCGACCAAACTTTGTGGATAGCTTGCACTTGGGATAAGGAAGAACCCTATTGATTTCAGGGTTCAAAGATCAATGTCACTATGACTGCAAGAAGAAAAATGGTTTCTAGACAATAACTTTAATTTTCCATCATCTATAGTTACCAAACTCTGTGGATGGCTTGCACTTGGGGTAAGGAAAAACCCTTTCGATTTCATGCTCAAACGGTCAAAGGGCCAGGTAACTGACTGAAAGAAGAAGAATAGTTTCTGCACACAAATTTCAGTTAGCTACATAGAGGACTATAAAACAAGGGGCAGGCATATAATGTGCCATTGATGGTACTGTTGTTGACAAATTAATAATCTCTATTTCAGTTGCAACATCTACATGCACTGACTTTTTTCCAGTACCATCCTTATCAGAATTAGCATTTTACCTCTTTACTGCGCTATTATTATCATGCAGCATGGAATTTACCCTTAGTATGTACCAACATGGCTGGCTGAAATTTTACTTTCCAAACATCAGTAAAAGACACCTTCACAGACAAAAGATGGCTATATTTATCAAGAAAGGAATAAAATAAATGTTCAATCAAAGTACAGATAAATCTACTGATAATTAGTGATGCGTGCTTGGGGTCAGATTTCTTCCAGATTGTAGGTAGAAGTTGTGTACCAGCTCTGTAATCAGTTAGTTTATCCTAAAAATCTCCTCTTTTGGATTTTTTTTCTACCCATTTTTGCAACATATTCAAGATTATTCTTGTATCTGAGCAAGTTTTTAGCTTTTCTTTAAAGAGTTCAGAGTCTGGAAAGTATGTGAACTTTTGCTTAATCATGCTATCATGTATGCAAAAAGTACACAGAGTTGAGGCTTTTGCAGATGCCATGTACATATAATAAAGTTCCAAAATTAATTTAAACAGATTTCGAGATATAAATTAAAATCACCTTAAATAACAAAAAATATGATATGTGATACAATTAATAACTATTTATAGTTTGAATTGTATTTTCTTGTATTTATTAGGTTGAAAAATGGGATAGATGAAAATTTGTTCAGGTCAAATCACTTGTCCTGGATAAATGGCTGCGAAAAATATTTTACAGCACTGATATGCTTTATAATTCGATGTAACCATATTGGGAGAGACAATTCACCTCTAAAACAGAGAGCCCCCAACAAAGACAAAGGGAGATAACTCTTCTAGTATATACATGCATGTCATTGGAACATTGCTTATGATATAGTCAGTGTGCACTTATTGTGATGAGCTTACACCTAACAAAATTTACCCAAATAAAAATTTCTTAAGTGAACAATATGGGTATTGAATATGGTTATTTGGTTTTTATCTTGGCACAATTAGCAGTTAACAAGAAATAGGTTACCCTGTCCAGTGGCATTGGTGGTGGTGACAGCTGCAGCATCATAGCCATCATCAATGCTAAATAGTATCATGGCCATCTGCAATGCTAAAATAGCGTTTTCATGGGCATCTTCAGTACCAGAATAGTGTTGTCATAGCCATCATCAATGCCATAATAGTGTCACGGCCATCATCAATGCGAAAAGTGTTGTCATGGCCATCTACAATGCTAAAATAGTGTTTTCATGGGCATCATCAGTACCAGAATAGTGTTGTCATAGCCATCATCAATCCTAAAATAGTTTTGTCATGGCCATTGTCAGTACTAAAATAGTGTTTCATGGCCATTGTCAATGCTAAAATAGTATTATCATGGTCATCATCAATGCTGAGTGTTGTCATGGCCATCTGCAGTACTAAAATAGTGTTATGGTCACCATCAATGCTGAAAGAATGTTGTCATGGCCATCTACAGTGCTAAACTAGTGTTGTCATGGCCACCATCAATGCTAAAAGAGTGTTGTCATGGCCATCAGCAATGCTAAAATAGTGTTGTCATGGCCACCATCAATGCTGAAAGAGTGTTGTCATGGCCATCTGCATTGCTAAAAAAACTTTGAAGTTTTGAAACACACATAACATGCATTATAGCATGGTTTACATACAAAATCACATAGCATGCATTATAGCATGGTTTACATACAAAATCACATAACATGCATTATGGCATGGTTTACATACAAAATCACATAACATGCATTATAGCATGGTTTACATACAAAATCACATAACATGCATTATAACATGGTTTACATACAAAACTTAGTATTCCACAGAACTCTTGTCTTGTTTTTACTTTTATAAATGTTTTGCCAACAAGAAAGAACTAGATAAAAATGTCTTAAAGATATGAATCAGTGTTTTGTTAGAACAGATTTTATGTTAAGACTGGGTCTTATCAGCTAGATTTCTTTTAGTCAGAGTTGTGAGCATTGTTTGTATGCAGTGAACTGTATCAACAAATGGCAACCAAGGGACAGAACAATTTTATTCTTCATTTATATGGAAGTGTGTCCACAATGATCGTGTTTTTATCTCCTGTTTGCAATTAATTGCTCAATCTGGACTCGCAGCATTTGTTTTGAATTGTAGCCTTGCACTGTGGACACCCAGTGTTCGTTTCATCAGTTCCCGCGCTTTTCAGTAGAAAGCAAACTATGAAACTGACAGAGTCCATTTGGTTCAGCTGCTGCGTTACCTGACTGGTTATATTTACTGTGAGAAATAGTGTCAGTGGCTGACCTTGGAAATTATCTATGACGGTCAAAATGTAATTAATTTCTTCAAAACCTTGCATAAAATGATAAACAGATAAATTGTAAAAATTATTACATGACAATCTAAGTTGGTGTAAAATTTGGCTTAATAAGAGTGGATATGAGGGAGAGAGAGTCTCTTGACAATATAATATTGATATTAATAACAGTGTGACAAATTATATTATCATGTTAAAATACATGATTGATGCCAGATGACCCAATTTTCATATGAAATGTTTTTAAAATGAGGGTTGAGAGAGTTTTTAATACAAATCTTGGCTCAAAAGCTTCTGTCACATTTTACTTTGTATTGTCATTGAATTGGTTTCTTATCCTCTTCCCTCTCCCATTTTCTCTTACTCATTTGATCAAGTCTGATAATCTGAAATATTTGTGAAACTGAGTTGTACATCAACCAGTTCTTTCTCTCATTGCAGCCATTAATGTTATCCATGAATGTGGTAATTTTCACTCATTGCAGCTATTCGTGTTATCCATGAATATGATAATTGTCACTCATTGCAGCCATTCATGTTAACCATGAATATGCTCATTTTCACTCATTGCAGCCATTCATGTCATCTATGAATATGGTAATTTTCAGTGTTGCTCAGTTGTACTTTAGTATGAATACCCTTAATATCTATTGCCATTATGTCCATGAAGGTAAAACACCTAGAACCAGATTGTAATGTATAATTTTTAAATAATATATTTTCTATGTTATTTGAAAAAGAACAAATTATTGCAAAAGGTAAGATGAACATTAAACTGTATTGGCAACATTTCAATTTCAGGCAATGGGTACTATTGATCATTCATAAGGCAATGGGTACTATTGATCATTCATAAGGCAATAGGTACTATTGATTATTCATAAGGCAATGGGTATTATTGATCATTCATAAGGCAATGGGTACTATTGATCATTCATAAGGCAATAGGTACTATTGATTATTCATAAGGCAATGGGTATTATTGATCATTCATAAGGCAATGGGTACTATTGATCATTCATTAAGGCAACGGGTGCTATTGATCATTCATAAGGCAATGGGTATTATTGATCATTCATAAGGCAATGGGTATTATTGATCATTCATAAGGCAATGGGTATTATTGATCATTCATAAGGCAGTGGGTGCTATTGATCATTCATTAAGGCAATGGGTATTATTGATCATTCATAAGGCAATGGGTATTATTGATCATTCATAAGGCAATGGGTACTATTGATCATTCATAAGGCAATGGGTACTATTGATCATTCATAAGGCAATGGGTACTATTGATCATTCATAAGGCAATGGGTACTATTGTTCATTCATAAGCCAATGGGTATTATTGATCATTCATAAGGCAATGGGTACTATTGATCATTCATAAGGCAATGGGTACTATTGTTCATTCATAAGGCAACGGGTACTATTGATCATTCATAAGGCAATGGGTACTATTGATCATTCATAAGGCAATGGGTATTATTGATCATTCATAAGGCAATGGGTACTATTGATCATTCATTAAGGCAATGGGTGCTATTGATCATTCATAAGGCAATGGGTATTATTGATCATTCATAAGGCAATGGGTACTATTGATCATTCATAAGACAGTGGGTACTATTGATCATTCATAAGGCAATGGGTATTATTGATCATTCATAAGGCAATGGGTACTATTGTTCATTCATAAGGGAATATATACAGAACCTGATCAAGCTGTACATGCTTCAGCAGCTGTGTTTGGTACCAGTGAAATATAATAGTTATAATAATGGACATGTAGGATTGTGAAAGTTTAAAGTAATATCAAATGTCCGGACTTTCCAGAAACCAAAAAGGACTTTTTAAATTTCCAACTCGGTAACTATTCTACTTGTTCCTCTACTACAATCAGGACCAGATTTTTAAAAATTTTACTTTCAGGTTATTGTAGTTGTATCCCAACCCCTACCTTTCTAAAATTCTATATCAATTAAGTGAGATTACCAAATATTCTGTTCAACAGGAAAGCATTTATTGTCAAGATTTGTGTGAGGAAATATTTACTTTAAGATGTGATGGTTACTCCGTTAGATAATAGCTTGTATATCATGCTTGTTGACCCTTTCCTGGAAGAAAAAGTGGTTACAAAACCCCTTTAACATTTGTATGTTTGTTCTCTCTGACTCTCTCTGTCTCTCTCTCTCTCTCTCTCTCTCACACACACACACATAGACTCATGCTGGTCAGACTGACTAAATCTATGCGTTTTTCTGCTTTATATGGCTTTTTGTGATAGTTATCGACATGCAGACAGGTAATCTAGAAGTGCAGATATTTTTGACAACTTGGAAAGGACATTGTTCAGTGTTTATTCTTTTGAATTTCTGCATTTGCTGCTCAATTGTTTTTCAAAGTGTTTTATTAGATGAAAAAGAAACAAGGTAAAGGATGAATTACAGAAAAAAGCATGAAAAGTTTGAGACAGACTATTTGTGATTGCTCCATGGATTCATGTTATTGTGCATTGTCTTCTAAAAGTGCAGAAGAAAAAAAACATTTTGCAAAATCTATGTAGTCATCTCTACAAACACATTTACAATATTATTGGATCCTATTCAGAAAAATGTTTCATTTATTTGGACTGTCAGTATTTTTCATTTGCTGACACATTTCATCAATCCATATAAAATGTTGCACTATTACATAATAACTGTTATACCAGTGCCTAGATAGTCCCTAAGGTCAGCCATTGACATGGTTTCCCATGGTAAAAATAACCAGAGTCTGGCAATGTACCAGCTTAAGTAAATGAGACTTGAAGTTGGTGCACAGACACTGTTAGTTCCAAAGTTGACTTTCTATTAAAGGTTGCACAAGACACTGAAACATGTCTTGGGTGCATGTAGTGCAAGGCACTGGCAGCAATTCAATACAAATCATGCTGTGAGTTTACATCACACAGTTTAATGGAGACCCATAGTACAATTTTTACTGATACAAATGTGGTTGGATGTATTTATATAACAACGTATTTAAATTTTCACTTCACAATAAATAATGTACTTTAAAATCAGGAGTAGTCACCTGTTTTGAGACATCTGTTACCAACTCCTTCAAATCCCAAAACATGTCCAAAGTAACCAAAGACATAGATACACATTCCAACTCTTCTTTGAGAATGGTAGCTGTTATCATTGTGTGAAATGCATATTGTCCTGTGTATAGAAAATAATGGCATTTTTGTACCTTTGTCCAGGTTCAATAGATTTAGTTTTCTTTATCGAGGACAAGGGAATTCTAGCTAGTGATATTTGAATTTTTGTCCATGATATACATGTGACTATTAAGACAATTTTCATGTGCTGTATAAAATATATTTTCTCTTAGTATTTTATATCTCTATCTCGCTTGGCTCAAAGCTGAGAGAGGTTAAGGTATGGTCTGCGATTGTTTGTGCAATCACACCATTGTTTTCATCAGCCAAGCATAATTTTCTCTTTCAATAATCATTGTTGCACTACATACTCTAGTCAAAATGTCCATTTATTTGATTGCTTTTTCACAAGTTTTGCTTAGACATGGAAAGTTTTAGTAACTTGGTAACTATTCAAGTAAAATTTATTGGGACACTAAATATACATGTTTGTCTGTCTTGGTTAAGATAAACTTCCATGCAACTATCAAGTTTACATGGCTACCAGTTCTTAAAAATGTTAACTTCTGTATACATACATGTATATATATATATATATATATACACACACTCGCTTATAAGTTGATTCCAACTGCAACAACATAGACCCTGATCTGCCATCACATAATGCACCAGCAGATCAGTGTCTATGTTGTTTGTTCTACTGATTACTCTTTGCATAGATCTAGATCTGCTGGCGCATTATGCAATGGCAGACCTGGGTCTGTACAGTTTGCAGTTGGACTTATAAGCAAGTACATACAGTAAGCACTAAAATTATTGCAGGATAATGTCGGAATTTTTACGAAGGAGTATTTTAATTTTGCAAGATTGTATATAATTTCACATAGCAATATTGTTTTGTGTGACGTGTTAAAAATTTGTGCTGTTGCATTTGTATCTTGTATCTAGTTTTAGAGAGAGCGATTACTTTGACCCAAATATCATGTTAAAATTGTGATAGTAGAGGAATGGGGTGGGGGTAATGCAGTTGAACATAAGTATATTTTTCAGAATTCAGATTTAGAAATCATTTTTGATAGGTATTTTAAAGATGGAGAATTTTTGTGAAATGTTTTTTAATTGAACATTTAAATTTAAAAAGTACATGTACACATGCAAAACTAGAGAGAAAGAGGGACTTTTTTAAAGCAGAATCCTGTAGTTATAGAACCTTTTCTTTCACTTCTATCACATCAATAGTTAGCTTACCTGACCATAGGGCCACGTGAGCTTATGGTAAGTCCCCCCCCCCCCCCCCCGGAGTCCATTGTGCATTCTTCATCATCTATCATCTTCATCTTCATGCATTGTTTGTCAACAGTTGCTATGGACTCCAGAGTTTGTTACAACTCTTGAAACCATATTTGTGATCTGTTGTGTTTATTATCATCAAGATTGTGGATGATTTCAGTTATAAGCAAGAGACTGCATATTAATTATGCTATTATCTTTTGAAAGATTTTTTATCAGAATGTAGTATAATGTGTAAAATCAACATGATATAAAATTTGGGAGATAGTTTACATAGGATGTGTCCTTACATTACTACATAAACCTGCTTAGTGAAATGGTCAACTGTTAAGTTATTTAACTCAGTGAGCAATATCAGTCCCACTAGGGCCTCTTGTTTTATCTATGCTCATTTTAAAGATGGGAAACAAATTAAATTTAAGAGATTTTTCTCCTACTGATTGATTGTACATATGTATATTAATTTCAAAACAAAATTGACAGGTTAATGAATTCAGAATGTGTAGCAGATTACTTAACCACATCTTACATGCATACTATGTGACAAAATGAGTTCCCAGTTTGAAGAATGCCATAGACCTCAGTGGTAACTGATGTGTTTTGCAGTGTTCATTGTGACATTCTCTTACATTTATTTTTATTTTAAAGGAAAATTAAAGCGTTAAACCTGTAAATATTTTTTCTTGTACATCAGATGTTGAAAATTTGAACCTTAAAATTTAAAACAGCTGAATCAATAGCAGCTTCCATTTTAATTGCTGTTCCAGAAAAAAAGGGGAGACAGGGAGTCAGAAGCCACACACTTGTAACAATGTGTGGTTAATGGAGTTTAATCTGGATGAGTCTGTATGTTTTATCTTGGCCAGTTTAAGCTTGT
Source organism: Margaritifera margaritifera (assembly GCA_029931535.1). Taxonomy (NCBI): domain Eukaryota; kingdom Metazoa; phylum Mollusca; class Bivalvia; order Unionida; family Margaritiferidae; genus Margaritifera; species Margaritifera margaritifera. The sequence goes on from JAQPZY010001597.1 coordinate 3,192,758, forward strand.
CCCCAATTTATTACAGAATTTTGTCAAATATTTACAACTATCTTTGTCTGATAAAAAGACCAATTTCATACTTATTGACATATTTATTAGATTGGCCCCCTGGTCTTATCATGTGACATATTTATTAGGCTGGCCCCATGGTCTTATCATGGGACATATTTATTAGATTGGTCCACTGGTCTTATCATGGGACATATTTATTATCCTGGTCCCCTGGTCTTATCATGGGACATATTTATTAGATTGGCCCCCTGGTCTTATCATGGGACATATTTATTAGACTGGCCCTGGTCTTATCATGGGACATATTTATTAGACAGGCCCCCTGGTATTATCATGGGAGAAATGTTGTTGCATATAGTGCCTAAGTGTAGACCCATTTAAAGTAGGTGCCATTTTTATTTTTAACAGTATAAATTTGCAGATGTTATTCTTGTCACGATTTCAGTTCTGTCCCTCAATTGTGATATTTTATTCAAAACAGATGTAGGCAAATTTTACAAATATTATATTTATAATAATACAATAATGAGTATGTTATTTTAATCATGATGTTTTACAGAATCATATTTTTGTAATGGTTAATAAAATTAATAAAGAATAAGGTACAAGTGCTTCCTTAATTGTTATTGTCTGCTTTACAGAATGTATGCTGAGTTCATTAAAATCATAATTATTGTGTATTATTAACAAATCTCTGCACTCAAACCAACCCCATACAATGGGACATGATGGTTTTAGCTTTGATGTTGTCGGTACTAGAACAGATATTCAGTTTTTTTTTCAAAATTGCAATAATTAATTATTTTTGAAACTCCAAACGCAATGATGTCATTTTTTATGTGATTTTTATCTCTAGTGGTCATAGACCAGAAGAGATAATGGGACGGTCTGTCGTCCATCGTCTGACCATTCATTAGCAGAAGTTTGTTATTGCTACTCCTAAACTACTTGGAGGATTGCCATGAAACTTTACACATACATTCAACTCATGGTCTAGTTGGTCATAGATGAAAATAGTGCTGCTCAGACATCCAATATGGCTGCCACAGCAGACATCTTGAAAATCCTATCACTACTCCTCCTGGATGGATGGTCATATCAACATGGATTTTTCACTAAAAGACTTCTTATGATGTCTAGTTGGTTTTTAATGAAAATGGTGCCAATCTGATGTCCAAGATGGCCACCATGGCAGCCATCTTGAAAATCTCGTTATTGTATTCCTCCTGAACAGAAAATCATATTGCCATGGAGTTCTCACCAGAAGACATTTTTATGATGTTAGTTGGTCTTATATGAAAATGGTGCCAATCTGATGTCTAATATGGGTTTCACATCAGCCATCTTCAAAATCTTGTTTTCGCTACGCCTCAATAAATGGTCATATCGACATGGAGTTTTCACTAAAATATTTCTTTGTATAGTTGGTCCTAAATGAAAACGGTGCTGATCTGAGATCCAGTATGGCCACCACAACAGCCATCTTAAAAATCTTCCTCTTCAATGAAAAGTCATATTGACATGGGGTTTCAACCAGAAGACTTCTTATGCTGTATAGTTGGTCCTAAATGAAAATTGTGCCACTCACACATCCAGAGTGGCCATCTTGAGAATCTTGTATTACTGCTCCTCCTGAATGGATGGTCATATATCAGTATGTGGGGGTTTCACTGAAAACTTCTTGCAATATCTAGTTGTTCCTAAATGAAAAATTGTGCCAATCTGACCTCCAATATGGCCACCACAATGGCCATCTGGAAAGTCTTATTATTGCTACTTCTTCTAGATGACGGGTCACATCTACATTGTGCTTTCACCAATAGACTTCTTATGATGTCTGGTTGGTCCTAAATGGAAATAGTGTGAATCTGATATCCAATATGGCCATGGAAGCCATCTTGAAAATCGTATTATTGTTACTCCTCCAAAATGGAAAGTCATAGCATGGGTTTTTCACCAGAAGACTTCCTAGGTGCCCCGGATGGCCAAGTGGTCTAAGGTGCTTGCCTTTACAAATCACTCACACATTTCACATCTGTCTGCGTAAGTTCAAGTCTCGGCTTGACCAATGCAGGTGTGGGAGAAAGCTTGCCAGTAGCTTTCCGTGGATTCTTAGTTTTTCTCCCACCATATATACTGACCGCCATGTATTCCCTGGACATTCTTTTTGTCCAGTAGAGCATCAGTCCCTTCAATGGTCTTTTGTTCTTAGAACTGAAAGAATTTCTGAATAGAACCAAATTTGTTGACTACTTACCACTTACCACTTTTAAATCTCCCTACACCCATGTCATTCGTAATCTTAAATAGCTGTTCCAAGAAGCAGGCAATTTATAGCATTCATTTTGTTCACAAGTCCTTCCTTTACAGACTGTAACGCTTTATTTCAATACGCCTATTGAGAGCAAACCTCCAGTTTAAGTGCATGGTTCATACAACTTGAAAAATCCTTGAATTTGAAGGGTTGCCTTCAGATCTTGAATTTAAAAAAAGTTTTTTTTATCCTTGAAAAGTCCTTGAATTTATTGAAAAACTCCTTGAATTTTACCCCAAAAAATGCTTTGAATTTTTCTGAGGGAATACAAAATGTTCAAACTGATAAAAATATATCACTTTTTAAATTCACATTTGTTCTGTATTTTCCAAAAATAAAAATAAATAAAATGAGATAAAAGGCCATGGATCAAATGACACATGACACTTGTTGTTTCCAAATGGAGTAGTCTCCCTTTGTTGTGATGCAGTTATCGCATTTACAAATAGATTACTAATCAATAAGGAATTTGACCTGACTAGGAATGAGCTGTTTTTACAATTCAGAATGGGAGCATGATAAACATTACAGAATGGGAGCATGACTCACATTACATAATGGGAACATGATACACATTACAGAATGGGAGCATGATACACATTACAGAATGGGAGCATGATACACATTACAGAATGGGAGCATGATACACATTACAGAATGAGAGCACAATTCACATTACAGAATGGGAGCATGATACACATTACAGAATGGGAGCATGATACACATTACAGAATGGGAGCATGATACACATTACAGAATGGGAGCATGACTCACATTACAGAATGGGAGCATGATACACATTACAGAATGGGAGCATGATACACATTACAGAATGAGAGCACAATTCACATTACAGAATGGGAGCATGATACACATTACAGAATGGGAGCATGATACACCTCACAGAATGGGAGCATGATACACATTACAGTTGGGCAAAAGCATTTAAGGGAACAAACACAAAGCAATGTGCAAGACATGTGACAAACCTGTTGATGTTTTCAGTGTGAGAGAAAGTGCTAAAGTTGCACTTGAATAGTGAAAAGTACACGAGAATCATATTTTGCCTTGCAAAAATTTTACAGAACATCAATGACTTGTGATACTTCAATTTCTGTATGAAAAAAATACTTCTTGAAAACTTTTAGAAATTATTGAAAACTTTTGGAAAAAAACAACTTTTCAGGGCTGTATGAACCATATAGTTCATTTTTGGGATGAAGCTGTGTAGCACTGGCTTGCTGTGACCTACTTTTAAGGAATGTATTCAACATATAAAAGTTTCTTAATCGAGTACTGAGATAAAACTAAACTTCCATCTCACAGAATGAAAGTCAATACACATGCTGCAGTAGCAAGGCATGCGTTGTGGTTGTGGTTCACCCTTCAGGATGTAAACATGGGTTGGGTATGTGTGCACACAATACCACCTCATCTCTCCGATTTATTCTATATAAAGGATGCGACTCTCCAATAATGGGTTTGATGACTTGTAGCTTGTTCGTTGAGTTTTCATTCCACGTATTTTGCCAAGTAAAATATGCTGATTATTGTAATAATTAAAGTCACGATATGGAATCTTAAATTCATGAACTGGTGACTACAATGCATCTATGGCTGCTTTATCTGCTTTCATTACCATCAATACTAATATGACTAAGCAAATAATAATAATAATAATATTAATAATAATGAGGACTTAGTACAGCGTATAATCTTTAAAAGCTCTAAGTGCATTACAATATTAGCCAAGACATAAGGACATATATAGACAAGAATAATAAAAACAAACAGCGTGAAATTACAAACAAAAGCATGCTGAAAATAATTACGGGTAAGGAAACATTGTTAAGTCTTGAGTCTGTTTTTGCAGCCTAAATAGGTGAGTTTTTAGAGTACTCTTGAATGAGATCACACTGGCATTGTGTCTAAGTTCAAGAGGCAATTTGTTCCAGGTAGCTCCAGGACCGTGGTATGCAAAAGAACGTTTTCCACAGGACTTGGTATTTAATAGTTGGAATAATGAGAATACAAGTGTCAGAAGAGGAGTGTAAGCATCTAGAAGGATGTACATGTGGGTGAGGTCAGATGGTTATTTTGGACTGGAGGCAGTTAACGAAATGTAGCATAGAGAACAGATTTTGGGATTAGATAATGGAGGGAATGGGTTGTCAGTGGAGGGTACAGAGCAGTGGGAGGAGTGCTCAGTTCTTAGTACTCTAAGAATGATCTGAGCAGCTGTTTTTTTAACTTTCTTAAGGTTCTGTAGTAGATGTTGAGACGAACCAGACAATAGTCAAGTCTAGAAAGTACTAAGGAACACGTAATGGTTTTGGTGGCATCAACAGAAAGAAAATTTGATTTGATTTCTGTAGGATTTGGGATGTTAATGGATTGTCAAGTTTTGCCATGCTTTCAGTGTAGAAAGGGAATCCCAAAAAGTTATGAAATGGTTTCTTTGGGAGCCAGTGTAGAAAGGGAATCACAAAAAGTTATGAAATGGTTTCTTTGGGAGTCGGTGTAGAAAGGGAATCCCAAAAAGTTATTAAATCATTTCTTTGAGAGTCCTCAGTATAGTACAAAGATAGAAGTATGGCTGTAATTCTGTAGAAAAAATGAAAGTAATATCCAGTAACCAGCCAGAGATAGAAGTATGGCTGTAATTCTGTAGAAAAAATGGAAGTAATATCCAGTAACCAACCAGAGATAGAAGTATGGCTGTAATTCTACAGAAAAAAAGGAAGTAATATCCAAAAACCAACCAGAGATAGAAGTATGGCTGTAATTCTACAGAAAAAATGGAAGTAATATCCAGTAACCAACCAGAGATGGTATTGTGTAATGTAGCAGCTCCAACCTATCGCGGAAGAACAAAATGAATACAAGCATAAAAATCATCCTTTATTTAAACATCCATCAATTTTAAAAGTTTTAAACAATCACATTTATTAAATCCGATTCTTTTCACAAAATTATGCAATATAATTTAGTAATCATTTTGTAACTGTAACAATTTAATAATTAAAGGAGATTTACATCAAGTTTTCAGTAGATAATAGGTTAATTTACAATCTGCATTTAACTATCTTGGTAAATTTGATTGATCTTTTTATTACATTGTCATTGCTTGACATCACAATACAATGCCATGTATAGTAACAACAGTGATAACAGCATTTACAATGTACACAGAATGAGCTAAACAAAAGCTCTAAATGTGCACACACACACACACACACACACACACACACACAGAGCAGGTACTATTAATCATTAATTTTCCAACAATGTAAATTGCACACAAAAATAATACATAAAAATTGCAAAGAAAACAAAACCTAAGTATAATGTTAAAATAAAAATCCACCGGTGACTTCATAGAAGGTGATTCATACAAAAATATAATTAATGGTAATTCAAGTTGATTTTTTTTTACATACAGTATTCTGCCTAATAAATACACACACCATTTTTTTCTTACAAAATAAAACCATGCCCAACCTTAGATTTCCATGTATCCAATAGGCATTCAATTCAGAACAGTGCCTACCTTAGACTTCCATGTATCCAATAGGCATTCAATCCAGAAAACAAAATATTCACAAGTGAGTTGATCAAGTCCAGCACTCTAAATTGTGTTAAATACATAATATTTTACAAACAGACAACTTGAAAACAAAACAGGACCCTACAGGTTGTGCCATGACAGTTAGCCGTTGCAACTCAATACACAGGTTTATTTTGGAATGAAAATGATGTCAACAGGTGCTATGCTTGGTTCCCAGAGACTGTGTGATGTTTCTGTTTTAGTCTCAACTGGACCACAACATCCAAAATCTGGAAAGCACTTGAAAATTCACTCGGAGAATACAGTAATCTAGCTATATGGGTCTTAATTGATGCACCATCCTGACCTATTTAGACACACAGGGTGCATCTACTAGGCACAATACATTATATAATACCCGATGTGACTGTGTGTTAAAAATGACATTAAAAAGAGATTCATCAAAATTTTATTTTGGGGGGATATTAGACATAACTGCTTGAACTAAAATGTAAGTAGATATAAAAACCAGAAAGCAACCAATGATTACAAAGCTCACCTCTAAGAAGCTTTTAGCAGTCTCCAGCAGCGATTGAAAGTATTAATTATCATGCAGTCTCAAGCAGTTATTGAAAACATTAATTATCATGCAAGTCTCCAGCAGTTATTGAAAACATTAATTATCATGCAGTCTCCAGCAGCAATTGAAAACATTAATTATCATCCATAAAATAAATTCAGACTCGAGCAGTCTTGATAATGAAATGTTATCCCCTGTGAATGGGTATAAAACAATTAAAAAGAGACATTTTTTTACCAATGCAATGATAAAATTTTTATAAAAACCAGAGATTTTTTCTTTCTTTTTTTATCTTGAAATCATTGTTCTTAAAATCCGCTTCAGAAGCTATTACCATTGTCAATGTCTAGAAGACTAATTTTACTGGGTGAAAGTTACAGGCTTTGAGTAACCTTCGAGTGAAAACAGGGTTGAGTTCAGTAACAAAGGAATTAGGCACTGTTAGTGCAGAAGGCAATATGGCACTACTGAATGACCTGTCCTCTGAGGTGAATTTTCAGCATGGTGGATAAATGCTCACATCAAGTTGGTATTGCTTTCATTTTATTTTCTTTCTGAACTATGCTCATCAAAGATTAACAAACAAACATTACTTGCCCTTGAATAATGTATATTTAATCCATACAATTGAGTAAACAGGTCAAATTACATGTTAGGCATACAACATTCAAAGTAATTTAACCACATATCTAGATTCTTTAAGCCACTGTTTACGTGTTTCAATTGGCAAGCTCTTACGTGCATTAAAAAAAATGTGCATGCATCGCTTTCAGTGAATTATCTATTTCAACTGTTATCTTTTGCCACCTAGTACCATTCACTGGCAGCCCATACAGGAGGATTGTTTGCCTTGTGCCACCTAGTACCACCTAGTACCATTCACTGGCAACCTATACAGGAGGATTGTTAGCCTTGTGCCACCTAGTGCCATTCACTGGCAGCCCATACAGGAGGATTGTTAGCCTTGTGCCACCTAGTACACTGGCAGCCCATACAGGAGGATTGTTAGCCTTGTGCCACCTAGTACACTGGCAGCCCATACAGGAGGATTGTTAGCCTTGTGCCACCTAGTACACTGGCAGCCCATACAGGAGGATTGTTAGCCTTGTGCCACCTAGTGCGATTCACTGGCAGCCCATACAGGAGGATTGTTAGCCTTGTGCCACCTAGTACACTGGCAGCCCATACAGTAGGATTGTTAGCCTTGTGCCATCTGGTACCACCTAGTGCCATTCCCTGGTAGCCCATACAGGAGGATTGTTAACCTTGTGCCACCTAATGCTAGCCTTACTGAACACAGCCCAGTATGACCACTAATAGAAACATGTTTCATGTATCAGTAATTACTTTGATTAGCCACTACAGCCAAGGCCTCTCATAAAACTGCACATAGTCCACTCATCTGATTCCTATACTCATTCACATAGTCCACTCATCTGATTCCTATACTCATTCACATAGTCCACTCATCTGATTCCTATACTCATTCACATGTACACTCATCTGATTCCTATACTCATTCACATGTACACTCATCTGATTCCTATACTCATTCACATGTACACTCATCTGATTCCTATACTCATTCACATGTACACTCATCTGATTCCTATACTCATTCACATGTACAATAGAGTTAACATGTTAAGAGTAGCTTATCACAATATACAATGAATAATCATTATTATGTTTAGTTTATTGTTAAATAAACATGTTTATTACTACTTCCAATTGCACTGGTCAGAAAGGACCGTCTGAGTAGACTGTGATGTATATAGTATGGACAAATCTATGTGGTCATGAGCTAAATAAAAAGATAACCCATGTTATTAAAGCATAAAATTAGGTCACAGTGATCTTCTTTGGTTGTAAGGGTGTAGTACTAATATATATGCATAAACAGCAACCAATAAATGAACTTTAAACACAAAATTTAGACAAAAGTCACTGAGACATGAAATATAGGTCACAGAAACCTCTTTTTGCAATAAGGGTATAGTACTTATCAATATCCATCCCCTCAACAAGTTTTATGATTCTAGGTAGAATAGTACACATACAGTATGTCATAAGCTCATGTGGTCATTCTAAGTAGAATAGTATGCATACAGCATGTCAAAAGCTCATGTACTCACGAGCTAAACACAAAAACTTAACCGAAGGCAGTAAAAGATATAATATATATCATGATAAACTTTTTTTGTTGTAAGGGTGTGATACTAACATCGATGCATGATTCTTGCATGAACAGTGCCTTAGAAATGAACATCAAATGCTAAATTTAACCCATGTCAATGAAGAATAAAATAATAATAATTACCTACTTCTGTCATGAGGGGGTAGTACTCATCAAGATGCATCCCCTCACCAAGTTTCATCATTACAGATATAACAGTATGTATACAAGGTGCAAGAAATTAATGTGGTCACAAGCTAAATACAAAAACAACCAAAGCCAGTAAGGCGTTAAATGTAGATCACACTGACCTTTTGCTGTAAGAGTATGGTACTAATAGAGATGTATGCAATTATCTAGTCTATTGATTCCAGCATAAACAGACCTTGAGAAATACAAAATTTACAAGAAGTCAGTGAAGCATGAAATATGGGTCACAGTGACAAACTGTTGTGACAAGGATGTAGTACTCATCAAGATAATCCCCTCACTAAGTTTTTTTATTCCAGGTATAACAGTGTATGTACAGGGTACAAATAGCCCATGTGGTCAAGAGCTAAATGCTAAAACTTAACATAAGCCAGTAAAATGTGAAATGTAGAGAATAGTGACCTTCTTTTGTTATACATGGGTGGTATTTTTAGATGCAAATCTAGTCTGATAATTCTGAAGAGACCTTTAGAAATAAATTTAAATAAAAAATTTAACCAGTCTGCGAAGCATGGAATATGGGTCACAGTGATCTACTTTTGTAAAGAGGGTGTAGTCCTTATCAAGATGCATACCCTCAACAACTTTCATGATTCCAGGTACAAACTTTGTTTACAGAGTGAAAAACCTGAGCTGAATGCAAACTCTTAACCAGGAATGTACAAATAATGTACATATATGTACATGGTTAGTCACCTTTACCCCCTACACTGGAAGGAGGAGTTGTAAAACCCACTACGAACTGGTGCCTAGGATCTAGAAAGAAAGAATGGTTGAGATGCAGTGAGGCTGTACATATGTACATGCCATTAGATGTGAGGATGCCAATGCCAATGCTTAGGTTAGTACAATAACTCTCCTCTACTTGGTATAGGCAAGCTAAAAATTATAAATGTACATCTGATATTTGACATGAAATCTGAAATATATAAATTGGATTTGTAGTTTTTTTGTTTTTAGGGATATCTGTGTACAAAACAGAAGCAATAAGACTGAAAATACTCTTGCAATTAACACACATTCTCCTCCGTCCTTGACATAGTTAAAAACATGCACATTCTCCTCCCTCCTTTACATGGTTAAAAACACACATATTCTCCTCCCTCTTTGACATAGTTAAAAACACACATTCTCCTCCCTCCTTTACATGGTTAAAAACACACAGTCTCCTCCCTCCTTAACATAGTTAAAAACACATTCTCCTCCCTCCTTAACATGGTTAAAAACACACATTCTCCTCCCTCCTTAACATGGTTAAAAACACACACATTCTCCTCCCTCCTTAACATAGTTAAAAACACACATTCTCCTCCCTCCTTAACATAGTTAAAAACACACATTCTCCTCCCTCCTTAACATAGTTAAAAACACACATTCTCCTCCCTCCTTTACATGGTTAAAAACACACATTCTCCTCCCTCCTTTACATGGTTAAAAACACACATTCTCCTCCCTCCTTTACATGGTTAAAAACACAGTCTCCTCCCTCCTTAACATAGTTAAAAACACACATTCTCCTCCCTCCTTAACATGGTTAAAAACACACAGTCTCCTCCCTCCTTAACACAGTTAAAAACACACATTCTCCTCCCTCCTTAACATGGTTAAAAACACACAGTCTCCTCCCTCCTTAACATAGTTAAAAACACACATTCTCCTCCCTCCTTAACATGGTTAAAAACACACAGTCTCCTCCCTCCTTAACATAGTTAAAAACACACATTCTCCTCCCTCCTTAACATGGTTAAAAACACACATTCTCCTCCCTCCTTAACATGGTTAAAAACACACATTCTCCTCCCTCCTTAACATAGTTAAAAACACACACATTCTCCTCCCTCCTTAACATAGTTAAAAACACACACATTCTCCTGCCTCCTTGACATAGTTATAAATATGCACATTCTCCTCCATCCTTTACATGGTTAAAAACACACACATTCTCCTCCCTCCTTAACATAGTTAAAAACACACACATTCTCCTGCCTCCTTGACATAGTTATAAATATGCACATTCTCCTCCCTCCTTTACATGGTTAAAAACACACACATTCTCCTCCCTCCTTTACATGGTTAAAAACACACACAGTCTCCTCCCTCCTTAACATAGTTAAAAACACACATTCTCCTCCCTCCTTAACATGGTTAAAAACACAGTCTCCTCCCTCCTTAACATAGTTAAAAACACACATTCTCCTCCCTCCTTAACATGGTTAAAAACACACAGTCTCCTCCCTCCTTAACATAGTTAAAAACACACATTCTCCTCCCTCCTTAACATGGTTAAAAACACACATTCTCCTCCCTCCTTAACATGGTTAAAAACACACATTCTCCTCCCTCCTTAACATAGTTAAAAACACACACATTCTCCTCCCTCCTTAACATAGTTAAAAACACACACATTCTCCTGCCTCCTTGACATAGTTATAAATATGCACATTCTCCTCCATCCTTTACATGGTTAAAAACACACACATTCTCCTCCCTCCTTAACATAGTTAAAAACACACACATTCTCCTGCCTCCTTGACATAGTTATAAATATGCACATTCTCCTCCCTCCTTTACATGGTTAAAAACACACACATTCTCCTCCCTCCTTTACATGGTTAAAAACACACACAGTCTCCTCCCTCCTTAACATAGTTAAAAACACACATTCTCCTCCCTCCTTAACATGGTTAAAAACACAGTCTCCTCCCTCCTTAACATAGTTTAAAACACACATTCTCCTCCCTCCTTAACATGGTTAAAAACACACATTCTCCTCCCTCCTTAACATGGTTAAAAACACACATTCTCCTCCCTCCTTAACATAGTTAAAAACACACACATTCTCCTCCCTCCTTAACATAGTTAAAAACACACACATTCTCCTGCCTCCTTGACATAGTTATAAATATGCACATTCTCCTCCATCCTTTACATGGTTAAAAACACACACATTCTCCTCCCTCCTTAACATAGTTAAAAACACACACATTCTCCTGCCTCCTTGACATAGTTATAAATATGCACATTCTCCTCCATCCTTGACATAATTAAAAACACAAAAATTCTCCTCCCGCCTCAACACAGTTATAAACAAAAAGATGAAATACACACCCTTTCGTTGCATTATAAATTCATTCCAAGTTTGCATGAATGGATTTCCTATGTGTATATTTATATCCAGCTATCTGCATGTGAAGTGAAGGTCAATGTGGCTTCAGATCTTAATAAAAAAAACTAACAGAAATCATTGTAGCATGACATGTAATGTTTACATTCTATATTGGTAAGATTATTAACATTGATTCATTATTTATAATAATAATAATAATAATAATAAACACTTTATTTTATGAGGGCATCTCAGTATAATATACTATTCTCCCCTGAGGCCCTCAGGATACATTAAGTATAAAAGCACAAAGTGTATATGATATTCATTAACAAAGTAAATTGGAGAGCATGTATTTCAATATTTAAAATGACAACTGCCTTTCAAGATAATAATTATACAATTTTGTTTTTGAACATATTTAGATTTGTTTCTGATCTAATGGTTATGGGGAGTTTATTCCATAAAATAGCACCAGAGTAAGCAAATGATTTTTTAAAAGTATTTGTTTTTGGAAATGGTATTCTGTGCTGATCATTTGTAATTGATCTCAGTTTAGGTCCTTGGTGTCGTTCTTCTGACCTAAAATGAAACATGCCATTTATCCAATTATACTGAACTGTAGATCATAGTATATAAAAACATTTCTGAAGCCAGGAGTTAAACATTGGCTTTGAATCAAATTTTTTTGTTTGCAATAGTTTTAAAAGACTTGCAGTTTAAGGTAGTAAGCTTTTGTAAAATCAATGCTTACTGAACAGCATGAAACGATGCAAGCATTACCTAATAATGTCATCAATATGAAATCACTTTTTATCTAGGTGTATCACAGCAACTTCAGTCTCTTATTAAGTAATAAACAAGAAAAGTTCTGATACAATTGTAATAATCTGATTACCAGCCTTGTAAATAAAAATGATCAAGTCATGGAAAAGTATATGAGACCTTGGGAAATCTTTAGCAATTTTTGACCTGCCATAAATTGGCTGTACAAGTGTTCTATTATGCCATAAATTGACTGTACAAGTGTTCTATTATGCCATAAATTGGCTGTACAAGTGTTCTATTATGCCATAAATTGGCTGTACAAGTATTCTATTATGCCATAAATTGGCTACACAAGTGTTCTATTATGCCATAAATTGGCTGTACAAGTGTTCTATAATGAAAACTTATGTGATCTCAATAATTGTGTCATACTGGAAAAATTCACTCACCATCGTAACATTTGGTTAAAGTCTATGATCTTAAACCTGTGAATTGTCTGTACATTTTTTACTGATTTGGATTTCATGGATCCTTAGCTATGTAAAAATATAGATTTTTAAAATGTTAAATACTCCAACATTTCACAAGCAATCATCCTTCACTCTTAAAAAAATAAAATTTTATCTCTATAGTCTTCCTGCCATTTTATCAAATAAACACCTGTACAAATAACTTGCATACCAACTCAATTGAATAAACACCTGTACAAATAACTTGCATACCAACTGCATACCTGTGCAAATACCTTGCATACCAACTGCATACCTGTGCAAATACCTTGCATACCAACTCAATTAAAATGTCAATGCATTAGATTGATCTCATGCTGGAGGAAGCCAGCTGTACCATTAAATCTTATTATAAACAATAATGGAGGATAAAATAAACAACAGAGGAGTAACCTCCATCTTAAGTTGCATTTTCTTAATTTTATGCCAGCAATATTGGGAGCTTTCTTTCACCCTCATGTACTGACATTTTAAGCATGCCAGTATCCTAGGTTTGATTAATAGGAACAATTATGAAGTGATCAGTTTAAGCCAAATCTTGTGCGTGAAAGTGAGTTTATCAAACAATACATCATAATCATTTGGCTAGACTGTATTGTTTGTATCATATTTTGTGACGGTACAACCTACACCGACCAAGAAAAATATTCCAGCTAGACTATCAAAGGACTGGGCTGTTTCAATGTAAAATGAAGAAACATTTTTTTTTTGCTCAAATATGTCTTAAACAGAGTATGGTAAGTTTAAGAAACAAGAGCCCCTCAAAGGGACTGGCAAGCACTCTACTGGCTGAAACAAAATTTAGGAATCCAAAATAAGTCCATTTCTTTTGTCCTTTCTTTCCTCTTAGCTGCTTAGAATTGAAGCCATCACAGATATTCTTGAGAAATTCCAATATACCAAATTTGTAACACAAACATTTTCTTTATAAAAACATTTCGAGTTAACATGTTCACCAGATAGTTGTTAAGTGTAGTACAAAAGTCTTTGTCATGGCCTTGAACTTGAACTTGATAACATGGATAGAAAATTATTGATCTGAACTCAGACAATGTGAAGATGTACCCACATGCAAAGTTTGGTTAAATCCACAATTAATAATTTTTGGAAAAAAGAAAGTTATTGAACTGTCATCATTCAAGGTGTTCTTCATATGTATCTACAAATTGGGTTTGATAAAAATCCATACATACTTGTTTGTGTTATCATGCTCACAAACAAGTACAGCTGACACCCTGAGTCAAGACCTTTGACCTTAAAATCAATGTCTGAGTGTTGACTATCATCTTGTTTATTTGAATGCAACTATACACTGTACAAAGTCTGGTCAAAATGTATTTGTAGATCTACAAGTCACCAAGTTCATTCAAGCACAAAAATGCATGCAGTGGCCTTTGACTTGCCACCCCACCCCACCCCCAAGAAAATGAGGTCTAGTTTTCAAATTCCTTCATAAAAGTGAATATATGCTGGTGGTCAGATATGCACCTTTTTCATTCAGAAACCAATTACATGTTGCAAGAAGTGTTTAAGTTATAACCCCATGTCAATGCCACAATTCATGAAAGTAGAACAGCAATGACTAGATTTTTTACATGGTCCCTATGGTGCCATGTTGGGGTCAGACAAGCACCATTTTTATACAGAAATAATTATATATTGTTATAGTGGTTGTGTGAAAACCCCATGTATATATGGCTATTTATTCTGGAAAACTAGTCATATAAGAATTTTCAGGATGGACATCAAGGCAGTCATTGTGGAGTTTGGATCAGCATAACTGTAATACAGGAACAACTACATCTTGTAAGTCGATATGACCATACCTTCAAATGGAATAATGATAACAAGATTTTCAATATGGCCACCAGGGTCATCATGCTGGAGGTCTGGTCTGCACAATTTACATATAGGATCAACTAGATATCAGAAGGTCTTTTCGTGAAACCCCATGTAGCTATGATTATCTGTTTAGGATAAGTAGTAACAAGATTTTCAAGATGGCCACCATGGTGGTCACATTGGAGGTCTAATTGGCACCATTTTCATTTTAAGACCAACTAGATATGATAAGAAGTCTTTTCGTGAAAACATCATGTCAATATGACCATCCATTTCAAAGAAATGGCAAGAACAAGACTTTTTAAGATGCCAATCATGTCAGAGGTCTGATTGGCACCATTTTCAAGTAGGAACAACTAGACATCAAAAGAATTCTTTTAGTGAAAACCTCATGTCACTAAGGCCATCTGTTTAGGAGATGTAGCAATAACAAGATTTTCAAGATAGCCATGTCAGTGGTCCAACTGACACCATTTTCATTTAGTAACAACTAGACATCATAAGAAGTCCCATGTCAGTATGATCATCTGTCCAGGAGGAGTAGAGACTGCAAGAGTTTCAGGATAGCAGCCGTGCTGGATGTCAGACCAACACCATTTTCATTTAGGGCCAACTAGAGGTCATAAGAAGTCTTTTTAGTGAAAACCACAAGTTGATATATGACCATCCATTTTGGAGGAGCAGCAATAAGAAGATTTGCAAAATGGCCAGTAGAGCTAAAAAAAACAAAATATGAAGCTTATTTTTAAAACTTGCTATAATTTTTTTTTTTTTAAATTCAAAATCACATGAATGGAAAACAAGAGTACAAAGATGATGTTTTGCTGGATTTAATATTGTTTACTGGGAAATTACTTAGAAATGCTTATTCACTCACACAGAAGCACATTCTATCAATGACATACATACATCCACAGAGTTGTACAAATGTATGCCTGCATATACAATTTGAGATTATACAAATAGTAACACAGATACAATTAAAAAAATATAAATTATCCAGACTTATTTGGAACTATGGATTTTGTTTGGATAATTTAACATTCAGAAATTTAATACAGGGCCTTGCCTTGTATATCTGACTTCATTTACAATGTAACCACCCATAACAGTCACCTTTCTTAAACAACAAGTTTTCATATTCAGTCAAGGGCTGAATTTAATTTCTCTTCATTTCATCTTTATATTTAACCTCTCCTTATGAACCACCTCCCAACCCATCCAAAATGTATCCAGCTCCCAACCCATCCAAAATGTATCCCACCTCCCAACCCATCCCAAATGTATCCCACCTCCTAACCCATACAAAATGTATCCCACCTCACAACCCATACAAAATGTATCAATTCCATTAATAGCTGCTTATGACAAGCTGCTCTGTGTGTGGCAATCCGATGAACATGATGCAGTTATAAAAACAATTTATGCCAGGTCCAGGTCATTCAAAATCCACCCATTTAACCAACAACAGGGTTAATCTGGCAAATTTATATTGTACAGTTATCAGACAGTTTTACTGGATGCAGTTCTACAGTGGGTTAAGAAGACTACCAGTAGGTTGTAATTTTATAGCAAAATGAAGTGCATTTCTGACAAATACAACTTTGGTGCATATCATAATATAAAAATTTGCATAGAGAGAATAAAAGAATACTAAAATAATTGTTCACATTTGTAACTTACAATGAAACCTGTACATAAAGGACACTCAAGGGATGGGAAAAATGGTGTCCTTTAAAGACCGGTTTCCTTCATAATTAGGATTCTTCTAAAATCTCAATATATTTTCTCTTGCATAAATTGTATATATTGATTTCCCTGACAAAGGACAATGGACTCATTAGTTGATATTGAAGAAGGCATCTATAAACAAGAGTCCCTCAAAGGGACTGACGCTCTACTGTCCAAAAAGAATTTCCACAGTTCAAGATGAGACCATTTATTTTTTTTAACTGCTGAATGCTGAAACTATATAAGATATTACTGAGCAATAAGATTTTCAAATTAGCCAATGTGGCAACCATATTTGATGTAAGATTTGCACCATTTTCATTTAGGACAAACTAGATCAAATTAGAAGACTTTTGGTGAAAACCCCATGCCAATATGATCAACCATTCAGGAGAATTAGTGACAAGATTTGGATGTCTGATGGACACCATTTTATTTAGGACCAACTAGATATCATAAAAAGTCTTTTGGTGAAAACCCTACGTCAATATCACCATTAGTTCTGGAGTAGTGATAAGATTTTCAAGATGGCTGCCATAGCAGCCATATTTGAGGTCAGTTTGGCATCATTTTCATTCAGGACCAACTAGATATCATAATTAGTCTTCTGGTGAAAATCCAATGTCAATATGACTTTCCATTTAAGAGTAGTAATAACAAGATTTTCAAGATGACTGACATGGTAGCCATACTTGATGTCAGATCAGTACCATTTCATTTAATACAAACTAGACATCATAAGAAGTCTTCTGGTGAAAACCCAATGTCGATATGACTTTCCATCTATGAGGAGTATCAATAAGATTTTCAAAATGTCTGCTCTGGTGGCCATATTTGATATCAGATCAGCACAGTTTTTATTTAGAACAAACTAGATACCCAAAATGTCTTCCGATGAAAATGCCATGTTGATATGACTTTTCATGCAGGAGTAGCTATAACAAGATTTTCAAGATGGCTGCTGCGGTGACCATACTGAATGTCAGATAGGCACCATTTTCATTTAGGAGAAGATTTCTCATGAAAACCCCATGTTGATACAACCAAAAATTCATTAGAAGTAGCAATAGCAAGATTTTCAAGATGACCACTGTGATGGCCATATTGAATGCCTTAATGGAACCATTTTCATTTAGGACTAACTTGACATCAGTCTTCTGGTGAAAATTCTACGTCTTTATGACTTTCCGTTCAGCAGGAGTAGGGATGATAAGATTTTCAAGACGGCTGCTGTGGCAGTCATATTAGACATCAGACCAGCAGCATTTTCAAATGGGACCATCTAGATATCATAGGAAGTCTTTTAGTGAAAACCACATGATGATATGACCATCAATTGAAGAGAAATAGTGATAACAAGATTTTCAAGATGGCTGCTGTGGTGGCCATATTGGATGTCTGAGCAGCACCATTTTCATTTAGGACCAACTAGGCCTTGGGATGAATGTGTGTATAAAGTTTCATGGAAATGCTCGAAGTAGTTTAGGAGGAGTAGCGACAACAAACTTGTGCTAACAAATGGATGGATGTCAGACAATGAACAACAGAGCATCCAATAAGCTCTTCTGGTCTATGACCAACTAAAAGTGAAAAAAAACCTCACAAGATTGGTCCCATATGAATGAAATATATGAAAAAAAAGGTGCACTATAAAGATCTAAAGAGAGTTAATAGCTACTGTTGTGTGATAAGGTACAGTCTCCTTCATATGCAGTAAGAAAATTGATATTTGGGTGACCGCATTCTGTGTCCATTTCAGACAGGAATTAATTCATAATATGCACAAAATCTATAAAAATATTTTCATTACAGATTCACGAAGGCAATTTTTACAGGCAAGTAGGGTGTTCAATTAGTTGTATTTCCTATACATAGCTTCATGGAGATATGTGAAAGAAATCAAAGTCTAGAGAAATATAATCAGGTATGAATATATAAAATATGAATATAAGGACTTGAATATACAGCTTGTGTATTAAGTTAATACTATGGATTATAATTTCCATATTGAGCATGTGTTCTTGTAGTCTTTTTCTTTTAACTTCTTGCGCATGTCCTTTTTTTGGACAATTGTCTTTTAGATGGAACTGTTCTTTTGGACAAATATCACTGTACAGCCAAGCCTAACTATATTGGTCACCCCAAAGACTTGTACAAACTGGCCTGTATAACTTGGTGGCCATTATATCGGTAGGTAAATAAGCTGTAATTTATGTAACAAGAGACCTACTTTAGTCAAGCCCACCCTTTATTTTAGTTAAGATGAAACTTACAGCGGACAAATGGAGATGCACATGGACACCAATGTGAGCACTATGTTGATCTTTTGACAATGTGGGCTTGACAAAAATGGTTGTTACTATATGTGGTCTTTATATACAGGTGTCTGCTTTACTAAGGTGACCACTAAAGCAAGCTGACTGTACTTCACATTAATTATAAATTTATCTTTGTGGTAGCGCTGGTGCTCGCTGATAGTCCATTGATTTCTTCTGTCTTGCTAACTGTATTCTTATCTGGGTTTCAAGTCGCTGGCTGAAGCCAATTAGTAAAATCTGAAATTATAATTATTATTATTATTATTATTATTATTATTTGAGAATTTTATTAATGAATATATGATGAAATCAAAAGAATAAAATAGGACACAATTATTTTGAGTGATAGGATTACATATTACTGGTGGACAAAAGATAAGGATTATTAAGAAAGATATTTACACATTAGCAAATAGATCTAGATGTGATGAACAAGAACAAGAGCTGTTAGAGGACAGATCTAGATGTGATGAAAAAGAACAAGAGCTGTTAGAGGACAGATCTAGATGTGATGAAAAAGAACAAGAGCTGTTAGAGGACAGATCTAGATTTGATGAAAAATAACAAGAGCTGTTAGAAGACAGATCTAGATGTGATGAAAAATGAACAAGAGCAGTTAGAAGACAGATCAAGATGTGATGAAAAAGAACAAGAGCTGTTAGAGGACAGATCTAGATGTGATGAAAAAGAACAAGAGCTGTTAAAGGACAGATCTAGATGTGATGAAAAATGAACAAGAACTGTTAGAGGACAGAACTAGATGTGATGAAAAATGAACAAGAGCTGTTAGAGGACAGATCTAGATGTGATGAAAAATAACAAGAGCTGTTAGAGGACAGATCTAGATGTGATGAAAAATGAACAAGAGCTGTTAGAGGACAGAACTAGATGTGATGAAAAGTAAACAAGAGCCTGTTAGAGGACAGAACTAGATGTGATGAAAAATAACAAGAGCTGTTAGAGGACAGATCTAGATGTGATGAAAAATGAACAAGAGCTGTTAGAAGACAGATCTAGATGTGATGAGAAATAACAAGAGCTGTTAGAAGACAGATCTAGATGTGATGAAAAATAACAAGAGCTGTTAGAGGACAGAACTAGATGTGATGAAAAATGAACAAGAGCTGTTAGAGGACAGATCTAGATGTGATAAAAAATAAACAAGAGCTGTTAGAAGACAGATCTAGATGTGATGAGAAATAACAAGAGCTGTTAGAAGACAGAACTAGATGTGATGAAAAATAACAAGAGCTGTTAGAAGACAGTACAATTTGCTTGTGCACTAATGACAACCACTTACTTTATAAAAGTTTTACAAAGGAGTTTGTATTCAAGTTTAAAAGTTTTATGAATGTGGAACCAAAAACAATTGGGGGGGGGGGGATATGAATGAATGTTTGAAAACAACAATATTATGAAATGCACTATATTAGTTTGATCAGCCTGGATTGCAGGTATAAAAACACTATTAAAAACATTGTGGTGTTGTACCTGCACTGTTGACTGAACAAAACAATACGGTCCTTTTTTAAATCTTGCCATCAAGTACAAAATGCAAGTAATAAAAAAACATTCCAAGACCTTTTTTCTGAAGGGAAAAAAAAGAATCAACATAGAGTAATTTATCAAAACAACTTACTTGCGGTACAATGATTCCTAACATAATGCCACCAAACACAATAACGTTTTGTTCCATAATATCAGTTAGCCCTTTGAAACATCCTCTTGCATAGATTGTGTTTTTCAGAACAGGATCATCCTGAAATTGACAACAGGTATATGCTATTGATTTTGTGTTTAGTGCAATTAAATTTATATAAATCATTTGGAAATCATTTTTAAATATGATTTTGCTACAGATTTCTTAATGGAACAAAAATCGAAGTACAGACCCAGATTGGAAACTTAAGTTGTAAGTTAATAAAGGAAATAAATGCCACAGCCATGACACAAAATTAGGCATTACAAAAATTCACTATTTTTCATGGGGTACAAATTTTCATGGGATACAAATTTTCATGGATTTCATGGTTGCTACAAACCACAACAAATTTAAAATCCTATGAACTAAGAATTTCTGTAGAAATAATACGAGTTCTTTCTAAATTTAAGAATTTCTGTAGAAATAATACGAGTTCTTTCTAAATTTAAGAATTTCTGTAGAAATAATACGAGTTCTTTCTAAATTTAAGAATTTCTGTAGGAATAACACAAGTTCTTTCTAAATATAAGAATGTATGTACAATATGAATACACATTTCATTTTCTGCAAATATACAAATATGGGTAAGTGCAAAAACAAATTAATTGACAGTAAGTTCAAAGATGAGGCAGGCCATCTCTCACAACATAAATTTTTGTAAATGACAAAAGTCCAAAACTCTTTTTAAATACTGCTGATAAATTAAGAAACTTCAACAATGGGCATATCTTTTTTTTACATGGCAAACTGTACTTATAACACCTATAGAGACATGAAAGAATAAAGAAACTTTATAATGTATGTCTTAAAGGAATAAATGATGTTCATGCTTGGTATGTTAGCTCACCTTTGTTTTGTTCAGCATCCCTTTGCCACAAGCATAATTTATTATGGAATTTGTCTGGAAAAACAGAAATAAAGATTTACATGGACACATACAATAGATATGATTTTGTAAAGTCTATCCAACTTCTAAATATTTTTTCTACTTAGCTTAGTACATGTATTCTTATATGCTAACAATAGAATATAAACTGTAAGTGAATTGTAGGAAAGGATTAGCCACAAGAAACAACAGAAAATAAACTATGTGAATTCTAGGAAAGAATTAGCTACAAGAAACAATAGAAAATAAACTTTAAGTGAATTCTAGGAAAGGATTAGCTACAAGAAACTATAAAAAATAAACTGTAAGTGAATTCTAGGAAAGGATTAGCTACAAGAAACACTAGTTTCTGGAAGCAAATATCTTAAATTTAAATACTTAAAAAAAACAAAAAAACAACAACATCAGGTTAAATATGTACAGGTGTGATGCCAGGCCTGTCTATCAAAACAATCAGGCATGAAACTGACCAATCAGGTGCCTATTCAGAGGTCTGCTCACCTCCACAATGAGAAAATGACACAAATTTGTGTAGGTGTGACATCGGATCTGTCTATCAAAACAATTAAGCAAAACAATCACAGCTAATCCCCCTTTTGATATATTATATTTAGAATCTGATGATTCTTTCATAATGGAATAAAAAAATAAATATAACATTTTACCAGGGGGTTGGGATGGATGTTAAGGGCCAGATTTATTTTGTAAGAAAAGTAGAAAAAACTGTACCTTTGCCCTTAAAAATGAATATGTTGGGCTTTTCTATGCAGAAAAAGTAATTTTACAAACAAAATCTGAACACTGTTTTGATCCAGAATAAAACAATACAGTTTAAGTACGTTAGAGATATGGATACTAAACATATTGAAATATAAAATTAATTATTAACCACAGTGCCTTTCAAAGCTGTATTCCCTTGCAAAAATTTGAAAAATGTGACAATTAATGGCACAACATGATTGTGTGGCTCTCCCAACAGTAGTCAAAATATTTTGAACAGATTTTTTCAAGAATCAAACACAAAGTAACTGTTTCCATGAGTGAATGTTAGAGAGAGAGGGATAGCACTGTGCTTCATAAAATCAATAACCAGTCGGATCAATGATTACATAGCATGCCTCTATGAAGCTTTCATTAGTCTCCAGTAGCCATTGAAAACATTAAAGATCAATAACCAGTCGGATCAATGATTACATAGCATGCCTCTATGAAGCTTTCATTAGTCTCCAGTAGCCATTGAAAACATTAAAGATCAATAACCAGTCGGATCAATGATTACATAGCACACCTCTATGAAGCTTTCAGTAGTTTCCAGTAGCCATTGAAAACATTAAAGATCAATAACCAGTCAGATCAATGATTACATAGCATGCCTCTATGAAGCTTTTAGTAGTCTCCTGTAGCCATTGAAAACATTAAAGATCAATAACCAGTCAGATCAATGATTACATAGCATGCCTGTGTGAAGGTTTCAGTAGTCTCCAGTAGCCATTGAAAACATTAAAGATCAATAACCAGTCGGATCAATGATTACATAGCATGCCTCTATGAAGCTTTCATTAGTCTCCAGTAGCCATTGAAAACACTAAAGATCAAGCAAAAGTAAGTTCAGACAAAAGTGATCTTTACAATGAAATTTTGGCCCCTTTTCTAATTTAAGATTTTTTGGGTACTTTTCATCTTTAAATTTTTAACTTTTAATCTTTTAACACATTTTAAATTTTAACTTGTAATCAGCACATCATGGCTTGTAATATGTTGACATACAGTTTAGCTAACTCATCAAGCTAACTACCATGACAGGGCATAAAAGACATCAACTCACAAACAATCAAAAATATAAATAATTCAGTTAATACAGTGAAACTCCTCAAAACCGAACACCCTTGGGACCCAATTTTTTTTCCGGTTTTGAGACGTTTTCGGTTTACTGAGGTTTTTGCAGATGTGAAAAAAAATCTCTTTTTCTGAGCTCTTATGTGATGCGAGAGAGAGAGATAGAGAGAGAATGCAGTTACGAAAGCATCAGTGTCTGTGTGTGTAAAAGTGCACAAATTTAAGAAAGCTGTTAATTTTTTATTTTATTTTTAATACGTGCAATTAATGAAGAATTAGCTGAACAATATACGTTCCTACCAAAAATTGTATCCTTTCACAGGAATAAATACAGTTGCTCCACATAGAAATACAGCCCTCATCACAAGAAATATACGAGGAATGAAATACAGTACTTTTATAGCTTTACTATAAGTCCATTGGAATTATTAATGATACTCCACAATATGTAAATACTTCGTATAATTCATAATGTTCACAGTTCAAGAGCCTGGCTTGAAGAAGGCATGGAGCATTGTCTGTTGTTTCTAACATCGTTCTTTAACTAATGTAGTTTGCGTTAATGACTCCATTTCTTGTGCCATAGCCAAATAATGGTCATCCTTTGCAATCGCTAAAGTTTTTAATCTCTTTATAAACTCTAAAATTTACGGGTATGTCATATCACTGCCAGGTGGCTCAGAACATACATTGTCATCATCATATTCATCGTTTTCATCACTGGCCTGATTGCTTTCACGAAACTGCAAAACAAGTTCACTCTCCCAGTCATCGGAATTATCCTCAACAGGAACATCATTGTCAAAATGATATAGGCGATCAGGGTCAATGTCCAGTCATAATTCATGAGCCAGTCGAGCCAAGGGAATATCGTCTTCATCATCATCCTCACTGACATTATCATTGTCTGTATTAATAATCTTTCTCAATTGGCTTACCTATAAGCATTTAGTTATTAATACATGCAATTAGCCTGACTCTTTTGTATGATGCAAAGACTTCAGATTAGCCTATTGTCAGCCCTAATCTGTGACTGACACACTATAATTGTATAGAGTACCTAAAGGAGAGAGAGAGAGAGGATACATAGACTGACACACTATAATTGTATAGAGTACCTAAAGGAGAGAGAGGATACATAGACTGACACACTATAATTGTATAGAGTACCTAAAGGAGAGAGAGGATACATAGACTGACACACTATAATTGTATAGAGTACCTAAAGGAGAGAGAGGATACATAGACTGACACACTATAATTGTATAGAGTACCTAAAGGAGAGAGAAGATACATAGACTGACACACTATAATTGTATAGAGTACCTAAAGGAGAGAGAAGATACATAGACTGACACACTATAATTGTATAGAGTACCTAAAGGAGAGAGAGGATACATAGACTGACACACTATAATTGCATAGAGTACCTAAAGAAGAGAGAGAGAGGATACATAGACTGACACACTATAATTGCATAGAGTACCTAAAGAAGAGAGAGAAAGGATACATAGACTGACACACTATAATTGTATAGAATACCTAAAGGAGAGAGAGAGAAAGGATACATAGACTGACACACTATAATTGTACGGAGTACCTAAAGGAGAGAGAGAGAAGATACATAGACTGACACACTATAATTGTATAGAGTACCTAAAGGAGAGAGAGAGAGAAAGAATACACAGACTGACAAAAAAAATCAAATTTAGCTTCTTTGTTTTAAATATTTCAAGATAAGTATCAATATAAGAAACCATACCTAGAAAAACTCTAAAATCCATTTTCATATTTGTAAACCTTTTATTGCATGTCAGCACAATACTGACTGCATGTATATGGTGCAGATTAAAAGGGAAGTTCTAAAAATATAACATAAAGACTTAGGTCTTAATGACTCTTTCTTCCTGGATGTCAAATTCCTTTGGAGCCACCCAAGCTATTCTGGTCTTATCCCTGCTTCTCTTCCTAAGAAACTGTTGTGAATCACCTGTAATATGCAAGTTATATCAGCAAGTTTCTAACTGATAGTCAACAGGGATGTGTATCACACACAGCATAACACAGATGTGTATCACACACAACATAACACAGATGTGTATCACACACAGCATAACACAGATGTGTATCACACACAGCATAACTATGAACTACTAGATATTACTGTGAGAACATAGGCCAGGGGTGTCAAACATACAGCCCGCGGGCCATATACAGCCCACCGGACTAATTATCATTTATTATTATTTATTATTATTTATATCAAATCTGGCCTGCCATAGCAAATGAGTTTGACACCCCGGACGTATGCAGAGTGGTGGTTAAACAATCCAAATATTCTCCAGTGTTGTTCTTTGGTATACAGAGTATTTGGTATTGTCTAACCTGTGTCAATGCCATGATGTATTCCCTGCCCCCTCCAATCTTTTCAATCTATTCTCATGGAAAAACAACCATGTTTAAAATCACCTAATCCTCTATATTTACACAGAGTTTTATGACCCAAATTTGCAATTTTGAAATTAAAAATGACACTGTGGGTTGTGTCCCATCATATTTCCAAGGTGACCGTACTGTACATATCTATGTCTATTTTCTGCTGATACAGCCAAGATAATAAAAAGTGTTGTTTTTTTTAAAAAAAATTAATTTTCACAATTAGAAGCATCACAACTTCACCCAATCAGAGACATCACAAACTGCACATATATGCTGTGACATGTACTTACTGTTGGTGCTTTGCAGCAGGATTGAGGCACACTACAAACTTCACTACCTTTGTTACCTGAAGAACAATTGAAGTAGATATTGGCATTCCAATCTTTGTAACCTTCATCACTGGAGCTCATTCCACAGCAACCAATCTGAAAAAAAATGACTATTATATATCATAATAATAATAATGATAATAATACAGTCAAACATGTCGTAAGCAGCCACCTATGAGAAAAGGCTAAACTGGTCTTCTTAACACAGGTGACCCCTGAATGGATGTTCAACAATCAAATTTGGTTTTTGGACAAATATCATGCATCAAACACTATTATTATTATTATTACTATTATTATTATTATTATTATTTCATTTTCTTCCCCCTCCTTTTTCTTCTTAAGTTACAAATATTATAATAACAATTGCCATTTTGAATCCATATGCCATTAAGTTGTAAGCCAAAAAAGTTGTCTATGAAATGTATTCAAAATTCCATGGGACCTTTGACAAACCTTATTGTAGGATACACACTTCTCCCCTGATAACTCATGCACAATGGCATGCAAAAACATTTACTGCATAACCTTATTGTAGGATACACACCTCTCCCTTTATAACTCATGCACAATGGCATCCAAAAACATTTACTGCATAACCTTATTGTAGGATACACACCTCTCCCTTGATAACTCATGCACAATGGAATAAAAAAACATTTACTGCATAAGTAAGCACGAGTTACCAAGGTACCTCTGAAAAATTCAGAAAGGGATGGACAATGAAAACAGTGAGAAGAATGAGTGTGTGTTGGGGGGGGGGGGGTTACATGTTTGAATACTTGTTTTATAATTGTGCTGGGAATAATTATCAATAAAGAGCTTTTTTCTAATGAAGTTGCTTTTCTAAACAAATTAAGTTTCTTTTCAATATAAAAGGAATCATTGGAAGATCGTTAAAAACATTACACCAAAAGGTTTCAATACACATTACATGTGTACCAGCAAAAACATTGTGTATATTACACCATTCCATTTTGCATGTGAATGTAGATACTTTCTAGCATTATTGTTGATTAAGAATAGAACTAAATTCTTTGTTTCAAAACAGACAGAGAATTATTTATAGAAACAACAATGTAAAAACTGAATTTTTCATTGTTCTGTCAGTATAATATGGATTCTTTGATTTCATTACAAGCAAATGGGAAATTTCTGCCCATCGATGAGTGAAGCTCTGAGTGCGAATTTGGGAATTTTAAGTTCACTACAAACTTTGGATCTCACTATAACTTTGGATCTCACTATAACTTTGGATCTCACAAAAACTTTGGATCTCACTTCTCCACAATGAACCCTACATGTATATATAAAATTAAGCTTTTCATGCACCAAGTATGCCTTTTGCTGGGTTCTCTTGCTAGCCTTGATCATATTTGTGAATGATTAGGATAAACCACTGATTTATGTTCGATATTTTAATGATGTTACTTAAATAATAATATATAAAACTGTGTTTAATTGGTCAATTGAAATGAGTTGACTCGACACACAACCATGATAGGATTTGCATGCCTATTAACATTTTTTATTCTATTCCTTTTACTTGATTTGATACAAAATACATAATTAACGCGATAATACAAAGCAGGTCTACTTTAAATTGATTGTAACAATGCAACAAACACTTCTGAAAGTCACATATCAAAACACAGTCAGCACTTAATTAGGTTTTCTCCGACATGTACATATGCATCGGTTTGATGGTCGATTGACACTTTTCACATTTGAATACAAGAGGACACATCACATCTATGATGATTACACTGAAACTGTATTAAAAGATAAAACTGAAATATGAATTTCACTTGATAAGACTTACGTAATTGGTATCTATTTCTTAGTGCTGCCACCAGTAGGCATTACCAACATTTTTCATTGATCAAAATTTTGGCATATATTGTTTTTTTTACAGTGTATTAAGAATTTTTTTGAAAGAAAATGTGACCAAATAAGTGATTTCTCATTCAAAGTTTCATTATGTTGATTCCATTTTCTGTGCACTGACTGCCAGTTCTGACAATAAAACAAGCGATATATAGAGGTTTCATTGACCAATTTTTATCACAATTTTATTAATGTTCAGCAAATAGGGGCATATTTTGGGGGCATTTTCTATACGATAAAATGGGGTCCACACCTGCCCCTGCATTATAAGTGGGTTTGGGAGTTATCCGGGCATGCTTAAACTGAGGGAGAGGTGTATGTGTAAATCATTACGTAACTGCACTTAGGCCATTGTGTGACAATGGGCCAACATGACACCTATGTACTTTTCACTAAGCAACTTGTACAAATTCTATTTTTTATGTAATTTTATTTATGTAAGTCGCAAACAATTTAAATACTCCACCCCCCACCCCCCACCATCTCTTTCTCTTTGTAATCCATACACCAACATACTTGCTTGAAAGTAAAGCCAAAGTGCTTACGAGTTGCTGAAAACCATCAATCAAGTTCTGTGTATCTTCATCTTCTCTGTACTGGGGTATGGCAGACTTTAATGCATCTTCTGGGTAGATGTTTGTCTGCTTCTTTACATCCGGGACATAAACAAGCACAAAAATGAAGATCACTCCTCCAACCACGATTAAAAGGAAAAATGAAATAATCCAACGATACTGAAATGATAGAAGAATTAAGAAATTACAGTCAATAAAGGAAACAAGAAATGTCTGGCAAAATAAAATGTATGTCATTGGTAAATCTTGCGTAAAAAATTGAAACTTTAGATTTCACGATAAATGTATGCCAATAAATTTTTATTGAAAAAAAATGTATAGGCATTTTATTAAAAGTGATAACATCTCAAGGATTCCTTCTTTTATAAATAAAAGATACCTTTCCCTTTCAGTGATTTTGCACAGCACACATATTCCAGGCAATACAAAAAACATACAGTCCAAGAGACACCTTTACCAGTAAATCTGGCCTTAATTAAAATTCTCAAAACCTTAAAGAGCACAAAAACTAAAATCTCGAACCCAAAATCCCCATATAAGATATAATAATTAGACTGAATCTATATCACTGAAATTTAGCTCAAAATTATACATATACAAGTTAGGGTGGTCCTGAATGTTGTATGATAGTAACTTTATTGCAAATGATGTTACATAATGTCAAAATGACTAGACTTTTGAGCCTTTGCTGGAGTTTTGTCTGCAAGTCAGCTAAGATGATCTATGATATTAATTCCCTCTTAAATCCACTATATGTATTTTACTTTTAAAGTGCTGCATTCACGATAAATAAAGGATTTATTCTGCATAAATGTGATGCGTACAATTTATGACTGAAGATTTCGAAAATTAAATAAAGAGTAAAATATATACTCACAAGTTTGAGACATATGACGACTTCTCTTAGTGCACCGAACCAGCCAAAGAAAGATACCACAGTAGCAACTGCAGCAACAAGACATATAATGCAGGTTGGACACAAAATAAATTTCAGAAAACTGTCAACAACCTGGGCTTTCTCAGCTATTAACCATGCCATAAGGCTCATCACAGCTGCACACCCAATCTGGAATGAAAAGAAATGTATCAACAACAAGAATTCTGTGGAATGTTTCATCTGACCTGCTTCACCTGTGCATGATCAAAAACTTTACATAGTCACTAAAGCATGAGAGGGTCAATGTAACATACTTTTAATGGATGTGAATATTAGTCCTGGAAATGTGTGTGTGTATGTACATGCCACTTGCATATGTGTGTGTGTAAAGTTTGATCACTGTACAAGCACAGGTGTAAGACAATTTGAGCCAAAATTTTTAAGAAAATAAATTGCGATCAGTAACTCAATGTCTTGTTGCATCTAATGTATCCATCAAGTTTCATTACAGTACTTGCTTTTTATTCAGACTTATGGACATAAATGCAAGAATTTAACATTTAGGACTATGCCAATGATGTCAAAAATAACACCGTTAGAAATGTGATACAACAACAACACCATTAGAAATGTTATACAAAAACGTTAGAAATGCAATACAAAAACAACACCATTAGAAATGTGATACAAAAATAACACCGTTAGAAATGTGATACAAAAGTCTTGTCGATGCATTGTAGGCAAGACAAAAGGTACATGTATTGATGTATATTCTTCACACTCTGAAAGACTTGAAAAAATAAAAGCTTAACAAAAATATCTCTGCTTTTGCACTGATTTCATGTAATCTAGATTATTCTTGTTCTTCATAGTTTTCTGGACTCTACTGAAAAAATGCTTCAATCGCTCAAAATAAAACCATTAAAAAACTTTTTGGCCAACAGCGATTATTCACCAATCTTTTCTTTCAAAAGTTGGTATGGTCAATGGGTAAAAGAAAGTCAAATAATTTAGACTAACCCATCTATACAAGAGTTTAGGGTTGACCTAGCATTTAATGTTATTTCTGTATTGCACACACAAATTGGAACTAAATAAGTGTTTTCAGTTATGTCTGCACATTGTTATTATTCAATGCACCAAATAAAAAAAATGTATGTTCCAATTTGCTTTCGATTTTATTTACATTGTATTGCTAAGCATATTTGGAAAGTGCAAAAAGCAAGGTATGTAATAAATATAAAGTCATTTTTTTCTTTGAGTCGGGGGAAGGAACTTGTTTGATATGGCATATAAATAAGTATTAGCCTAATAGTCTCAATGTATCCACCATATTACAGTAAGTTTTGTGTATGGAATGTCTTGCCACATTAAGAGTGTTACCAACAGAAACACATTTAAAACTGCAGTAAAATCTCATTTAACCAAACAAGCTACAATGTCTGAAGAAAGGAATTTTATCTATTACTGATTTCAGGTAACTGCCTTTTGAACAAGAGTCCCTTGAGGAACTGACGCTCTACTAGGCAAAAAGAATTTCCAGGAATTCAAGTGGTGAGAATGGAAGCAATTAATAGTGGATGAATAAATTGTTTTTAGCTCCATTGGTCATAGAACTGAAGAGCTTATGGGATGGTCTTTCGTCAGTTGTCCATCCATCCATTAGCACAAGATTGTTATCACTACTCCATCTAAACTGCTTGGAGGACTGCCATAAAACTTTGGTCTAATTGGTCCTAAATGAAAATGGTGCTGCTCAGACATCCAATATGGCCACTAGAGCAGCCATTATGAAAATATTGTTATTGCTACTCCTCTTGAATGGATGGTCATATCAACATGGGATTTTCACTGAAAGACTTCTTATGATGTCTAGTTGATCCTAAATAAAAATGGTGCTGATCTAACTTCCAATATAGCCACTATGGCAGCCATCTTAAAAATCTTTTTATCGCTACTCCTCCTGAATAAAAGTCATGCTGACATGGGGTTTTCACCAGAAGATTTCATATGATGTCTAGTTGGTCCTAAATGAAAATGGTGCCACTCGCACATCCAATATGTCTGCCACAGTGGCCATCTTGAGAATCTTGTTATTGCTACTCCTCCTGAACATGGGCTTTTTACTAAACGACTTCTTATGATGTCTAGTAGGTCCAAAATGAAAATGGTGCCACCCAGACACCCAATATGGCCACCACAACAGCCATCTTCAAAATCTTGTTATCACTACTTCTCCTGAATGAATGGTCATATCAGCATAGAGTTTTCACTGAAAGACTTCTTATGATGTCTTGCTGGTTGTAAATGAAAATGGTGCCAATCTGACCTCGAATATAGCCACTACAAAAATCTTATTATTGCTACTTCTCCTAACTGGCTGGTCATATCAACATTGCACTCTCACCAGAAGACTGCTCATGACGTCTAGCTGGTCCTAAGTGGAAATGGTGCTAGTCTGATATCCAATATGGCTACCATGGCAGTCATCTTGAAAATCTTGTTATCATTAATCCTCCAAAATGTAAAGTCATATCAACAAGGGGTTTGCACTTCTTATAATGTCTTGTTTGCCCTATCTGAAAATGGTACTGATCTGACATCCAATATGGCCACCATGGTCACCATCTTGAAAATCTTGTTATCACTACTTTTCTTAAATGGAAAGCCATTTTGACATGGCGTTTTCATCAGAAGAGTTCTTATGATGTCTAGCTGGTTCTAAATGAAAAGGATGCAAACTGACCCTTATCTTGAAAATATTGTTTTCTCTTCTCCTCCCAAATGGATAATTGCTGTATAAACATGGGGTTTTCACCTACAGACTTCTTTTGATACCTAATTGGTCCTAAATATAATTGGTGCCAATCGTACATCCAATATGGCTGTCACAATGGCTGGGTTGAAAATCTTGCTGTCACTACTCGATCCCATGAATGGAATTTTCATATTGACATGGGGTTGTCACCAAAAGACTTCTAATGATGTAAACTTTGTCCTAAATGAAATGGTGAAAATCTGACATCCAATATGTCCACCACAGCATCTAATTTGAAATCTTGTTATTTCTGAAGAATATCAGAGATGGTTTCAACACTCAGCAGTTAAAAGAAAGAAATGGTTTTATCTTGAATTCCTGAAAATTCTTTTCGCCCAAAATAGAGCATCAGTCCCTTCAAGGGACTCTTGTTTATAGAGATATCAATTTTCACAAAAAAATTATTTAATATTGATTTGCTATTATATGCTCAGTACTACTGATCTTCTATTTCTGTCTTCAACTGAAATTTTCTCTTCTATTTCTGTCTTCAACTGAGATTTTCTCTTCTATTTCTGTCTTCAACCGACTTTTTCTCTTTTAAAGGCTTTTTTTTCTAACAAAAGGAATTAATATATTTCTTAACTATTCTTCTTTGTTCTGTCTTTCTTTATTCTCCTTTTTATTTATGCTACAGCATATTTAATTCCCAATCTATTCAGCTGAATTTTCTCATTCTGTATCCAGAATATTATTTAAGCATAGCTTGGAATATGTTTTTATATCTATATGTTGTTAATTTTAGATCATAAATGATTCTTGTAAAGCAACGAGTCCAAGGTTCCCCACTGTTTACCAGCAGTAAAAAAAAAAAGAGTCATTGTTAATGTTATGCAATTCCATTTGATCACCATTTGAATGTCGGCTACTTATGGACCAGTTATTAAATGGATAATGTTGCTGTACAACTTTGCTTTATGCCATATAGAATGTTACAAATGTATTGAATAGCACATAATGCAATGAACTGAATTTATATTAGCCAACATTGCTGAATTTTTATATTTATATGAAAGAATTATCTCCCTTTTAATATTGTCTAATGTATGTATTTCTCTTTATCAATACCTTACAATACACTTCTTTATTTCAAACAAAATATATGCATGTATATATAAGTTTTCAAACATTATTGGAGTATCAAGGTCAATTCAAAATCATATTACAGCAATTTGTCACATTTCTGCCACTAATAAATTTTTTATGTTAAAAATAACAAAAAGGCACCTGCACAGATCATCTCCTTGAAACTAATTTCCCACTGAAGCAAATAATTCATTTACAATTTACAATTACAGAACAAGGGTTGGTTTGAAATTTTTAAGGTATGAAAGGCTTAAATAATCCTCAGCTAGATTGTAACTGTTCCGGATAAATACTTTTGAAGACAGGAGGTGGGGTACGATTCATAATGAACCTGCATCCGACTATAGAGTCAAGATTACCAAGACGGCATTTTGTGTTCCAAATTCATGGCATGGGATTAACATTAGTCAAGCCATTCACTTGGTGTGGACATGGATATAATAGGGTTTGCATATAGATGCAGAAGGTTGGTTTAAAAATTAAAAGTATTGAAAGAAATTCATCGTTTTCATGCAAATTTTAGGAATATTGTTAACAGGCTCCTTTTGGTGTTTAATTCATGTAGTAGCAAAGAAAAGTAGGAGTATTATACATGTAATAGCAGTTTTGGAATTGTTACTGATCTAGCTCAAAGCCTTCTACCCCCCATAACTTTGCGGGTTTGTATCCATCGACAAGTGGATTGTTGGCTCTATCGTAGCGGTGGATCGCCATTGAAATCCTGCCATGGATTCATCTTTCAATAAATAAGTGCTGATCTTTGTCAGTGAGTAGTTCCAACTTGACCTTGGTTTTATAAAACAATGCATCCAAAGCCATTCCCAGTGACAAAAAGTAATGTGCATGATCAAGTTTATAAACGCAATTGGCAGTATCATGAAAAGTCTCAAAGACATCCACGAGCCAAAGCATATCTGTACTCAAATACAGATCATGATAGTCACCAATGTTTTTGCATTCAAATATTTACCAGACATTGTTTAAATGTGTGTAGTCGTTGGTGGAAATACCTTTGCGAGACAACAATGAATAGAATGCCTCGATCGGTGGTAATTGTGCTTCAGTAAACTTTTCCCAATCGCTCATGTACTTGTAGGGATAGATTCCTTTACAAGTGAGTAAGGTAAAAATTTCATTTTTGGCACCACAATATTGTCAAGTGATTGTAAAATAATCATTGCTAATGTTGCTCACAAGTATATCCAGGCTGGAATTGAGAAACTGCAGCAATTCAATAAACTGCAGCTGACCCAGCCTAAACGTCATGTATTTTTCC
Organism: Margaritifera margaritifera; assembly: GCA_029931535.1. Lineage (NCBI taxonomy): Eukaryota > Metazoa > Mollusca > Bivalvia > Unionida > Margaritiferidae > Margaritifera > Margaritifera margaritifera. The sequence continues at coordinate 3,227,573 of JAQPZY010001597.1, forward strand.
AAGTTGTTGGGGATAATGTTTATTGGCGCCATTGATGCCATTGCAACTCCCTGCATGATCAGGTGACCATCATACCCACGCAGGTTATGAAGCACAACTTTGATTTTTGTTTTACTTGAATTCACAACTGTAGATTGCATACGCTGTGTACGGCTCCTTTATACGTGCCAGTAATGTGACAGTGATCACGAACTTTGGCATCAGTACCAAAGGGACCATCACACATCCAGCAATGACTGGCCGCAGAAAACTGTCATGGTTAAGCGGCATAATCAAGTGCACATAGAAAACAATCTCCATCATAACTGCAGAGGTGCCTGTGCACTGTAAAGTTGATAAAATCCCCGGACGCATCTTCGAAATAATTTTCACCACATCTTTACCTGCTTAGTATTCGATTGGGATAATTGCCCGATAATCTTGTAAATCATCATGACGTTTATGTAACTAAAATTCGGGAACTTGCAATTGTGGTGCTTTTGCAGCATCCTCAATGGTGATAACAGCTGTGATACGGCGGCAATACTCCTGTTCATCGTCAACCATGTGTGCTATTTCAGCCCGCTTGGCCCTTGTAGGAATCTTGATATAATACTGCGCTGCTATTTCACGAAGTTGCTTCACGGTCAACTGTGGCACCTCTGGAGAAGTCCTAACATTACAAGTATGTCAGATTTTCTCATACTGCTTGGAATCCTTATCCCACGCTCTTGAGCGAGTTGCTTGAGCTGGTTCACAGTCGGCATACTTATATATAAGGAAAATCATTGTCTAACTGAGAAATTATTTTAGTATTGTTTTTACTTTACCTGGATCAGAAACTGCAATCGCTTCAATCATGGCTATTATTTCATTGATTTCTGTATCTTTTTCCTCAACAACATCGTCGGGTGTTTCTACATTCATAGGTTCATCGAGTCTTTGCCTGCGCACGCTATAATACTCATTAACAGATCTACATGGTCAGCAAAGCTGATTACGCGACTTAACTCTGATACCACATTTAAGACATGGTCAAGCACCGAGACCAACACGTAACGCGAGCAAATGTGATTTACAGTATTCATAATGGCATATTCTGGCAGAGTTCACGCTTTCCAAGGCATTCATATTTGCACTGATTGCATCTTAATGCCATTGAACTTTACATATATATATATATATATATATATAGCCGAAAAGTTTATCTAATTGGGTACGAACAGAGTACCATGTAGAGTAAGCTCTTCGTTTATGGTAATCTGAAATACTGTACGAGGGTCTCGTAAATAAACAGGCTTACAATCTGAATAATCAGTAACAAATAAATCTGCAAACTTATAAAAAAATGTTTCGTAAGTCGATGTCGGCCCAAATGAGCTCAAATGATCCATCACTGAGTACTGCACCAACTGGCATAATTCCGTTCGCAGCATTAAGTCCAATAATTCTAAATGTTTTGGAGTGTTTGTATATTTCAGTTATGGTTTTTGCTTCTCTGGACATAGAAAGGGTTTCATAACATCTCTCCAATTGGTTAGTTAGAGTGGATGCCATTGTTATATTAATACGGAAAGTATTTCTTTACTTATGATGATCCTCGCTGTCTTCGCTGTCACTGGTGACATAACTATAGTTGTCACTAGGTTCTTGCACAATATCATACAATGACTTTTCTGGTTTTTTGTTACACGCTTGACCGAGTCTACATCGTTGTGCTTCCAACAGAATCCCTAAGTCGATAAATTTATCAAGATGCTTCGGATATGTATTTGAAAAATTATGTATGATGTATTTAAGAAAAATAGCGATTGAATCTTTTCTGTAACGTTACAAACACTCCATTGTTCGGGCAATGTGATTCCGCATTAGATACACTCATAAATTCTTTAAATATACTATACGCATCAATCTGTAAACCTTTTGCCATCATATATATATATGTACACACACACTACACACTACACACACACACAAACACACCGTAATTGTATAATATAATATTCTCACACAATCAATATAAAATATTCTCACACAAAGAAGATAATATTAGCAAAACAGTTTATATACAGTATAGTAGCGAGCAATAATCCTATTCTTGAAGCAGTATTGTAGTCTCGAGGAAAATGAATCTCCACATGTGCAGTATAATCACAATCAAAAATATTGGGCCGACTGAAAACTTCACTCGTGTGCATAGGTTGTGTGTGTAATACAATTCCAATAATAGCGGTCGGTTTATTCACCACGCAAGCGTTGATACAAATCATGATCGTGGACGTGTACATTTATGTACTTGTGTATGTATTTGTCTTTGTCTTTGTATTTGTCTTTGTCACATCAACGAAGTTTATGTTACAATTTCAGAGACGTGTATAGTACATGTAGTATGATAATAGCGGTTTGTTTGGTTACTGATCCAGGTTGTAGTCTTCTACCCCACATGACTATCCTCTGCCATGGGCGCCTCATGGTAACTTTGTTTGGCGGGTTCACGCGCGGGCTCGCATGCGTGCGCGTGTGATGTGAGGACAAAGTCATGTGGGGGGTGGGGTAGAAGGCTTTGACCTAGATCAGTAACAAAAATCCAAAACTGCGCTATTATCATACTACTAAAATGTAATTTGCTTTCTGAATAAATGATAAATATACAGTAGGAAAATACATTTTATGATTAAACACAGAAGTGTACTTTCATTGGCGAGCTATTGGTTTGTTTGTTTGTCCCTACACAACCGCAATGTGATGGTTTGCTCTCTGTAATGGTTGGCAAATATCATTTACATACAGTACTCTCCCATTACAACGCTGTCCATGGCAGCCATAGAGTATACCACCTAATATTAAAGTACACGACACATAATTCTACTATGGGAGTTCATGTTATAATAATGAAGGACTTTATAATGATTGAGTGATGTACTTAACAAACGTCTGCCAGAGCAATCCGAAAAAACTTAATCCTCGGGCTCAGACTCTTTCCTCATGTTCCGGCAAACGTTTGAACACAGCGGATCATGTATGATTGTATAATAAAATAAACATTCAGGCTCTTTTAATGCACATAATATATATTATTCCATGTGGAACTCCAAAATTGTAACAATCTATTTAGCAAATGTACCTATCTTCTGGACCTCTTCCATAGCACAGACAAACCAGTCCTTAACATGACATTGCGATGGTCCATCTATCAATGCTGCTAATTAATTTGTTCGTGTACTTAGAGCAGTCTTTCAGCAATTCCCCAATAAACAATGATCTTCACAAGCTGATTCTTCAATCTACGCATGATGAAAACCATACTAGATGCTATGCTGGTACCCAACAGATTTCAAAGTAAACTGCAGCAAAACGACAGCTTCGCAACAAGCAGGCTTCTAATAGGTCAAAAAACACAGGCTCTGTCTGCTTAACCACGGCGAGAACTCTGATGATGCTTCCTATTGGACAACGCCTCTCTACCAAAACCAAAAGTCCATCAGGACCTCGGCGCTCCACATTAAAAAGTGCCACATTCATCATCGATATCAGACCATCCTAGCTAACACTGCATCCTCACATCTACGTGACTAATACACAGGTACTACAGCGACAGAAAATTGTTCAACAGCATCTAAACAATCACAAGTATCACATTTCACTCTTACAGCTAACTCCAGAGGCAAAATCTTACGCCAAAGTACACTATGCGAATTATACTAATCGGCAATTTGAATATTCGTGGCATTATTTAGGACTATTTCTTTAAAAGCACACAAACAGCTGTAATTTACATAAATCTTGCTCAAAGCAGCAAACAAGCGATTTCGGACCAATGCTTCGGGAAGTTAATACTATACATGATAAATCCGAAACAATTCACTTCACCCCCAACATGGCGGTATCTGATGTCACATAAGGATCTCGGGATCAAATAGAATAATTACAAAATATACAACAACCATAGTGCATTCAGTTATCTGCTTTAATAACTATCACGGGGACAGAATAGTTACCCACCCTTATATTATCTTTCCTGTTGTGAAATAAAATGACTATTATTGTCTTATTCATTATCCCTATTAATGATTACTATCCATAAACATGCGCACAGGGAATTTTGTCACAACTTCATACTTCGCAAAGTAATAAAGAAAAGTCATTCAGTTACATCAGTGTAAAATCCAGAGAGAGAGAGAGATGGGGAGCTAGTAAGAAGCAACATCTGCCGTAAGTTTGTTTGTTGTTGTTGCTTTTTTTTTTTTTTTTTTTTGTTTTTTTTTTTTTTTTTTTTTTACCAATCAAACACACTCAGCTATAAATGAATAAATCCAGACTTGGAAGGAACTAATCATAAAATAATTATAATTATACTTTTATTTAACGCACGAGAGATACTGAAGTTTCACTCATTTCTTGTCTACTTCAAAATGCAGTTCAACTGGCCATGTGTCTGCTAAATGCGAGACCCACTTTTTAGGATGATGTGACAGCCCTGTTTAAACAATCCGCTCCAGTCCAAAATTGTATCCCACTGATAGCATTAACTCATAAAGGACTATATCAGCTCACCTTTAAATGGAGACTAAAACAGCAAAAGACATCTACCTCATAAGATTTTACTATTATACAACATACAACTCAAATTACGAGTACGCCTTTCCCTCCAGTGGCCACGGCAGATAGCCTGACTTTAGCCATAGATATTTTCAGCACAAAACAGGCTATACATGGCGGCCAGTATATATGGTGGAGAAATAACTCGGGAAGACCCCCAGAAAGAACCACAAACCCACGGGAAGATACTGGCAAACTTTCTCATATACCCACGTTGGTCGAGCGGACAGAGGCGAGATGTGTGAGTGATCTGTAAAGGCGAGCGCCTTAGACCACTCGACCACCCGGAACCTGGCTTAAGGTTGATGTTTCATCTATTTCCAAGGATCTCAAGACGACAGTCGTTGCTAATTTAAGGGTTCTAAACGCGTGAATACCACAAATAATTCTCCTCTAATCAAACTAACGACCATATATATTCACAAGACTAAAATTTCATACTGGCTTATTACTCGGTTTGAGAAATATCTACCCAACACCGATTTCTGATAATCAAACAAAAACAATCACTAAAATCTAACAAAACTATAAACGGAGACGTAAATACAAATAGCAGATACTCCAGGTCTGTTACAATTCTTTTTTCAAATCTCGTTTCTTTTAACCTAAAAAGTTAGAATAGTGTACTTGAGTCTTGATAAATGTACACGTGTGGTGGTGTTATATTGTCGCATTTCTGGTGCAGGTATTGTAGTATTTATGTAATGTGCGTCTTGGGTCCGACCTATACTCCATGTCTGTTTGTGTTGTAGTTGTTGTGGGTTCTACATATGCTTTTTGTCTGTTTGTGTTATAGTTGTTATGGGTATTACATATCCTTTATGTCTGCTTGTTATAGTTGTTATGGGTCCTACATATACTTTATTTCTGTTTGTGTTATAGTTGTTATGGGCCCTACATATTATTTATGTCTGTTTGTGTTATAGTTGTTATGGGTCCTACATATACTTTATGTCTGTTTGTGTTATAGTTGTTATGGGTCTTGTTTAGATTTGTTAGATTTTTTTTAATTATTTGTGATATATGTTGATTGTACCTAAAGAAACTTATTATTATTATTATTATTATTGTTATACCCACCCACTTTTCAAACCACGGCCCATTTTTCTCCATTCTTCAAGCTGCAGATTAGGTCTATATGGAAAACTTTGAGGAGTTGTATGTTTTGCTTCGTTAACCCCATCTTTAATCACCTCATTATTTTTCTATTTCGCCCTTTCCTTCTTAATCTTTATCTTTTCTTTTTTCTGCATTTCTTTCTTTTTATATTTCTTTTGCTCTTGAGTGATTATAGCAATAGGAAAGTTAAACGTTATCCGCTTACATCAACTTTATTTATAATTATTGTGCCCCTAATTGTGACTAGTCTGAGTAATGACGAGTGTTCCTGGTATAGCAAGGCAGCCAAACATTTCGTGTATTGACTGAGTAATGACAATTGTTCCGGGTATAGTAAGGCAGCCAAACAGTCCATGTATCGATTGAGTAGTGACGATTCTTCCGGGTATAGTAAGGCACTAAAACATTCCATGTATCGATTGCAAAAATGTTTGCATTATTTATCAAAACAATTTCACCAAGTTATCACATTGGTATAAGAAGCGTGGACATGCTGAAAATGTTGCTGTACAATTAAAACTTCCTGTCACTTTACATTGACAGATCCAGAAATATCGTTTAGGGGGAGCGTAAACAAGTGAGTGATGGATTTGGGGGACGGAAACACCAATGGGGGCCCGGGGGGGGGATTCTCTAGAAGCTCATGCGTTTTAAGCGTTTCCAGGGCATAATTTTAACCATCTAATTGTAAAGAAAGCTTACTCTGGGGGGGGAGAGGGACGTACCCCCCTCCTCCAGATCCGTCCTTGCTTGACCAGGTTTATGTATAGTTTGTAAACGAAATATCCATATAGTTGTGTTTATCCATGAATTTCGGGTAAAAATATCATTTTGTTTACTACAATTATGAACTGCCGTCTCATGCAAATGGAAAGGAGGCATAGAATTTTCACAAATGCACAATTTGGATTCTTTATTCTGCATACGCTTATTACAAAGGCGCTGAATGAAAGAAAAAGATTATATTGTTGTTTTACTGATTATGCGAAAGAGTTTGGTACCATCAATAAAGCCATATTGTTGAGTAAGCTTGTAAAACACGGCGTACGAGTTAGAATTTTACGTGTTATTCAAAAATTTGTATAAGTAAATGAAAGTGTGTCATGTATAACTCTAAAGTATCAAATTATTTTAATAATACACTGGAATGTTACAAGGTGAGACTTTGCTACCACTGTTATTTACTTTGTATGTGAATGACTTTGATGCGGAATTTATTACCAGTGCTAGTCTACCAAACTAATTATAGAAAGTATTTTTAAAACTATCTTGATGACACGGTTATTTTTTGTTTTTTTCAGATAGTGTTGAGAATATGCAAGAAATTTTGAATACCATATCAATATATTGTGATAAATCCAATTTAAAACCTAATACCGAGAAAACAAAAATTGTAGGATTTCGAAATGGTGGTAATATAAATTCCACTGAAAAATGGTATTACGAAAATAAAGTTATAGATTCTGCTGATAAACTCTCCTACTTGGGTCTGATTTTGAACTACAATGGTAAGTTTAATGTAGCCCAAAAGCACGTCCCATTGCAAGGAAATAAGTCATTGTTTAATATTCGTAAAACTTGGAGCGATGATTATTTCAACACTGAACTAAATACCATCTGTTTGATATTAACGTTACGAGTATTTTGAGCTATGCTTGCAAAGTCTGGGGTTTTAATCCAGCTCCGAATATTGAGAAAATTCACAAACTTTTGTAAAATTATGTTAATTAAGCGCTTAGAAGGTTTCCATTGTTAATAAACAGAAAATTTATAAACTTTAAGCATTGGCTAAAACTAATTAATGCTAATAACTGTGTTTTGAAGCAATGTTATCAACACTTGTAAGATGTTAAATTAATTGGTGTACTTTAGTTGAAAACTAACTATGTAAACTTGGTATGAACTATGTTGATAAGGAAATAACTTTTTGTACGAGCTTTTGCAAACTTGATTGATAGATTTTTGCATGATATGTACAATTTTTTTTATCTTCTTATCAAAATGCTCTTTTTAATAGATATATCATTGATGAGTCTGGTATTAAGAATTATTTATTAAAACCCATTCAATTTTATGTTTAAGAGACTTGTAATTAAAATGTGTATTTAGAGCTCATGGGTTACTAATGGAACATCTCCTGCCTGTAGTAAGAGGCAACAGATGGCGACAGGAGCGCAGTGGTTCAGTGTATAGCATGCTGGACTCGTCAAGTGAAGGTTTCGAATCCTACCATCGGATTAGCCCAGATGGCTACTATGGCGTGTCCTTGGGCGAGGCACTAAATAACTACTCGTTTTGCTACGCCGTAAAACACCAAACCAAACTAAGCAGACCTAATGATCCGCTCTTTTCAGACATGGGCAAATCTGAGTTGTTTTAACGGATGAATTAGTTGAAAACTATGTAAACCATAATGTATCACTCGTGCATTACAAAACTAATTTTAGCAGAACTAGCTACTAAAATATGTATAATAATGTAAACTTGGAAATAAGAGCACGTCTGTACATGAATAAGCAGCGCAGTTTCAGCAACTGTTAATCGTGCAAAAAAGCTAACCAGCCTTTTCGAGACCATTCAATTCTTTGTTTATAAAAATATGTTCTTTAGACAATACCCGGATGTGACATTAAATGCAACCCGTCCAGGTCGGCTGCCTCGTTGTGTCGTTGGGAAAGGTACTTAGCTCTCATTTCCTCGACATGATATAGCCAATAATGTGTTTAAAGTGCAGTTAAAACAAACAAACATTACATTTCTGTAGTTTAATGCTCACGTGATGAAGCAAGAAAACAAAGTGAAATGTTAATGAAATGTTTATAGCGGTACACGGGCCAGCCAGTCCTCGCCCATTGTCTTTGTTAACTACAGGTTGTTGATCCGAGTTGCCATAAAATAGGTTTACCCTGAACAGAACCCGAGCACAAACGATAAGGGCGTGGCGATTTTCACCCGTTTTGGTTATCTCCCCAAAAAGTGAACATGAGAAGTAGGGTCAGTGCTTTTCCAACAACTCTGAGGGGCCAAAATACTTAATACTATGAAATAATCACGTCGTTATATTTTTGAGTACATTTTTGCATTTTCACTGGGACTAGAATTCTGGTCCAAGATTTTCGTTACGATTGGGTACAATTAAGCTATATCACATGCGTTACACTGTTTTAGTTCCTTATCTTCACCCTACTGGCTAATAAATGATTTATTTGTTTACCAAGTCACGTTAATATGAAAGAAAGACTAGTGTAAGGAATTCACTTAAGCAGTGGGCAACTGAATTTTGCCCCCCCCCCCCCCCCCCATCATTTGCAATGTTCCCGCGGTGCAGGAAACAAAAGTCCCAAAAACAAAACAAATGTGAGATTAGTTTTATCGCGCTCTGCGTACGTGCATGCATTATGAACGGCTCACATCTGCGTGCGTGCATGCATTATGAACGGCTCACATCTGACACTAAACTATTTGCGAAATCGGCTTTGAAACTTCGGGATATGATTGTTGGTATACAAAGTGGTCTGAAAATTTCGATTCGACCTCGTTGGGGATGGAGGGAGATGGTAGAGAGTGGGATGGTAGACCTGGTGGGATATACATAATAGAAACATGGATTCCACGAAAAGGGTTGTGTCTCGCTTGCTATTTAGCCCATCAGTATCAACACAGATCTGGGGGGTCTGATTTATCAGTATAATTTTTTTTTAGGTATATAGAAAAATTACACCAAAGTTTCAGTTAAATAAGGCCGATGATGTAGAAGTTGTTTGAGAACTGAACTTAACATTTTACAGGATTCGTGAAGTCATGATGCTGTAGCGAAGGCCGTTCATACATAGTGTGTAATCGATTTTCAAGTTTTTTAACTTCACGACTCCTGTAAAATATGAGTTCAATTCTTATAATTACAAATAGTTACAAAAATAATTATGAAAATCTCAAGTAATAAATAACAAAACTGTATTTCAACCACTGTTTAAAAATATTGTCAAAGCACACACGAAGGGCTAATAATAGAAAAATAGTTCCTTTTTGGTGTTATGAACTAATAAGTTCTAGTTTTGTGCATCACATGAGCAATTTTAACCAATCTAGATGCTTGTTACAAAGGCTTTGCAAAAAGTTTTAATTATTTGACTTTTAAAAAACTTTTACACATCAATTTAAAATTGCCCCTAAGGAAAAGTGACACTTATGTCCCTATGTATCGTCATTCACAAGCAAGACAAAAAAGCGTGGGGACGATGCCGCCTTGCTGCAAATTCTAGTTGTACAAGGAATAAATCTAGTGTACTAAAGGCACTTTTAAAATCATTTAGGGGCCGAAGATTTAATCTAAGAAGGGGGGTGGGTCTGGGATTTTCTTTCCAACCAGGGTTATTGTTTTTCTTTTATCTCAAGATATTTTTTCCCAACTAAAATGATAGACAGAATTCGTTCTTTTTTCTATAAATCAGAGCAAGAGTATTTTTAAAGCTACTTGAAAACCGGAATGTTTTTCACATTAATATCAACCGCGCCTCCCCACTACCTTGAAAATTAAATGGTCGGTCCCCTAGGTCTGCTTGCAATATATTGTAAAGACCTACACCAGTATATAACTCTGTATTGATCGATGTAGTGGTTTAAGTGGCGCACATGTACATTGTCAATATATCATTGTATTGAAGGAATTTAGTTTTCGAACCCCACCCGGAAGATAAAATCAATTACGATAAATTTTGCTATACAGCAGGACATGTGTATCACTGGTTCATTTTGTGTATTATTATTACCCTTCCATACTTCCATGATTCGCCCTGTAATGTATTGGTAAGAATTTGTATACCCAGTCAATGAAAGTTGGGGGGGGGGGGGGGGTATTATCTATTATGGTTTAACAACGTCTGCCAGAGCGGCGGGCGTCCGTCCGTTTTGGTTTCTGAATGATAACGTACGTTGTAGTGAACAGATTTCAACAAAACTTAGGCTATATGTTCACTTTACTCCAAGGGAAAAAAAATCTACTGATTTGGGAGTTTGTAGCTCCAAGGTCAAGGTCACTTTTGCAAAAAAACAGATCTTGCATACGGATTTCATTTCCGGGTGATAACTTAGTTTTAACGATTAAAGTTCAATGCAACTATATACCAGGGGATAACAATTCCCAAGCCCAACCAGCCCGGACAGCTAAAATCTTTGTTGGGCAAGTCAAATTTCATCCCTGTAGCCCAATTTTTACATAAAAAAGAACAAAAAAGGAGGATATCATTTTCCCCGCATCATCCTTGCCGGTCTAGTAGTTTAAAGACTGAAATTGTAGCCCTCTGGATACATGCATTTCCTTTAGCCCAAGAAGAATCATATCGATTTTGAGGTTAGTAGCTCCAAGGTCAAGGTCGCTGTTGCTAAATATTGATGTTGCCTATGCATTTCATTTCCGGATTTTAACTTAAGTTTCAACGATTTCACATATGTTCCCCTTAGCCAAAGAAAGTTAAAACGATTTCACATATGTTCCCCTTATCCAAAGAAAGAACTAAAAATGACGATGATTTTGGGGTCAGTAGCTCCAAAGTCAAGGTCACTGTTTCTGAAAATTGACTTTGCCTATGCATTTCATTTACGGATGATAACTTAATGTTAAGATAACAGAATTCCACGAAATTTAGTACACTACCCTTAGGTTCAAAAGAATCTATACCCTACTGATTTGTGTACAAGTAGCACCAAGTTCAAGGTTGCTTTCGCTAAAAATAGATTTGACAACTATATCCTATTTCCGGACAGTAACCGTTATACAACGCATTTGTATGAAACTTTGTATACCTGTTCCCCTCTGCTCAAGAAAAGACCGTTTTTAATTTTTTGTTTGAATTTTTTTTTTTGGGGGGGGAGGTGGATACCTTCAATGTCAAGATCGCTGTTACTAAGGCCACATTGTTATCAAATGTTATATCAATTCCATATATTTAATATTCTTCATTCAGATTTTTCGCTATGCAGAACACTGCAACACGTATATAGTGATGAGTTGCTGAAGTGAAAAGATATTTTGCTATTGTAATCTTATCAGCTCACCTTATATCCGTGTGTGTGTGTGTGTGTGTGTGTGTGTGTTTTACGCGTATTATTTTAATAAACTGGTCAGTATTTACCAGGGAAGGAGGAGGAGCGGTATCATTTTGGGGTAGGGTATGATTTCTGACGCAGTCAAAAAAGTGTAGGGTACATTTTCTTCACCCCAAATGTAGGGTATAATTTGTACGAAAAATCATAAAAAGAAATAATTGGCGGCAAAAAGATTGTGTCGGCAGGGAAAGAATAACTAAAACAGGGACACGAGATACCTTTTTCTTTATTTGTTAGACAGTATTTTTTAACCGATTTAAGATCAGTGACATCGTCCACCCCATCGCCTCCACCCAGCAAATACTGACTGCTCCCTTAAAGTCATCTATAGCGATATATGAAGAAATTAGACGCGCATCAGTTACTTCTCAGGTTGACACAGTGAGGTCAATGTCTTTCACTGTATTGCTTTGCTTATCCTTTTTTTTTTTTTGTTGTTGTTTTTTTTTTTTTTTTTTATTGTAGCTCCTAGGTCAAGCTCACTTTTGTTATTATTTTTTTAACAGCACTATTAACACATTATTGGCTATATCATGCTGACGAATTGTAAGCTAAGTGCCTTTCCCAAGGACATACCGTGGCAGCCGACCCGAGCTGCCCTGGGCGGGTATCAAACCCGCAACTCTTCGATTACGAGACTGATGCCCTTGCAACTGAGCTACCGCGGCTCCACAAATTAATAGGGAGATAATTACATTGATGTAGACACGTCAAACTAGCCATTAAAATCTAGCAATTTATTTCTTTTTCAAATTGCTATCAAGCAAATATAGCGAATATGAAAATATATATATTTAAGGCAAGCTGGCGTGAACAAGCATAGTAGATCGATCGATGCACTTTTGAAACTAAGAGTCTGTAGCAAAGAAGTGTCATCCCCCGATTTTTTTTTTTATTTCAAAGTTTAAAGTCTCTTAAACATATACGCAAAATTGTTCCCCACCCCTGAGGGGACGGATCGATATTCTGAAAGCATTGTGTACATGTACAGAACAACACCACCCTATACTATCCCAAAATCTGAAGTCCATAACCTGACTGTAGGAAGCAGGAGTTGACAATACACAACTTAATAAATCACTACATATTTTATATGCAATTACATATATGCGAAAGTGTCCAAACCGCCCAAGACCCACCCCTAGGGTATGGATCGAAATTCTGAAACCCTGGTTCACAACAACCATGTCCAATCATTTCCGAAAGTTTAAAGTTTCCATCTTAAACGGTATGGGGGAGGGGGAGGGGGTTGCGCGATATTACGCACTCATGGATGAGCATGATCGCTTCATATCTTACAAGCAAGCTGGCGCAGACATTTTTAACGGGCAAATATTCATCAATATTGCATAACATTTAGCAATCCTAATATCAATATCGAAACAAATATTCATCAATACTGCATAACATTTAGCAATCCTAATATCAATATCGAAACAAATATTCAATTTATATCAGATTCATATGTCGTCATGATGTGTGTGTGTTGCTGTTGTTGGTTGTTTTTTTCTTCCTACGAAATATTATTTATCTTCAGTAACAAAACTTTTTAATTTACGCGCCAGAAAATTGAATAACACAAAAGATATTTTTTTTACCGCAAAATCTCCATTCTTTCTCTCTATATATGTTGCGAAAGCGAAAAAATATCTCAGACAAGTGTTCCGCGAAACGATGTTCTCGCCTGATAACGACGTTGAGATGATGTTGGTAAGACAGGAAATCCTTGCACATAAGAGTTCAAACTATAAGTATATAGTAACAGTATTCCAAAGTTTCATGTGAATATAGCTCTGATCTTGAAGAGAAATGACTTTCAAAAACTTCAAATGCAGAATTTTAAATTGTTCATCAGCTATTCTTGTTCCTGTCGTGATGATCAAGAAAAAGTGAGATTGATTTAAAAGTTCTTAAAACGACACATAAAACTAGAACGCACTCAGTACCTAGTACCTATCAAATGTGTGCACTGCCTTGTTTCTATTTTATGTATATATATTAACTATCAAAAAATGTGTGCACTGTCTGGTTTCTATTTTATGTATATATATTAACTATCAAATGTGTGCACTGCCTGGTTTCTATTTTATGTATATACATTAACTACCAAATATGTGCAATGCCTAGTTTCTATGTTATGTATCTATTTTCTGTATATGCATTAACTATCAAATGTGTGCACTGCCTGGTTTCTATTTTCTGTATATTAACTATCAAATGTGTGCACTGCCTGGTTTCTATTTTATGTATATACATTAACTATCAAATGTGTGCACTGCCTGGTTTCTATTTTCTGTATATGTATTAACTATCAAAAGCAATATACTGAAAACCATATGTGATTTGTTTTTGTATAGAAAAAAGGTACAGCAACTTGATTTTGACGAGCTAATAAGGCCAGTGCCGGATTAAGGTGGGGGCGCAGGGGGCACGTGCATCGCCGTCATCCACACGGGTGCAGTTGATAAAAATGTGTTTGAATAAACCATATATAGGTCTAAACCGTTTAATACTGAGCCTAATATAGGTATAATAATTGTACACATATAAAGGACAGTTTTCAGGGTGTATTTGAAGATTTATATCTTAAGTGCCACTGGATCTGCAAAGCTGCAGTGCCCTGCTTCCCCCCCCCCCCCCCCGCAAAAAAAAAAAAAATAATTTGCCCCTGAATAAGGAAATGAAAGCGAAATATATCTTACTCTGGTTTTCATCCAAAGAGATTGTAAAACTTTTCGATAAACTACCGACTGAGCTAATCGGAACACGGGGTTCACCCTTGTGAAACTTTAAGATGACCATATTATATTATAAGTAAGTAAATCGCATTTTGAAATGTGTTCAAAAGTTTTCGTGGACAGCGCAATCGTATACCTCTGTGATTTATCTTTAAAAAGAAAGCATTTTGTTAGACGATTATTTGGAGCAAAATTTACGGAGGGAAAAGTACCTATAAAATTAAAAAATTGTACACAGAATCTTTTATAAGTTCTTGCTGTAAGTTAAAACTACGTCAGCAATTTCACTTTTTGACGATTTTTAAATAATTCACAGCTGATTTGAGCAAAATATATCTGAAAATATTTTGTCCTCTTAAAATTAAATTTTGGGGTTTGAAAAAGGGCCTTTTTAGGAACAAAAGCAAATAAAAAGCGGACTTTTTTTTAAAAATTTTTTTTTTCTTCACCCCCCCCCCCCCCCCAAATGCCAATCACTCAATTCATATTCTGTCGCATACCTGTTCAATAGTTCCATCACTTAAGGCTGCGTGAAATAGCTGTATAAAGCATTGGGGGAAATTTAAACTTGAGCAACATACAACTCAAAAATGCATACTGGTAGAATATACAACTCGCAAATGCATACTGGTTGATACAGAGTGATACATACATCGGATCCCTCTCTCTTTTTTAACAGAGAAGTTGTATAGCAAATTTCCTACTAAGGAGTTTGACCGATGTAACATTATAATTAAAGTCTGCTCTGAGGTAACTGCAAATCTCACAAAAGAAGATGATGATAATCATGAGGAGGAGAAGGATGGGATAGAGGAGGAGTACGAAGACACTATCGATATGATTATTATTCTGATAATGATTGTGATTCCGTGGTAGTGCTGACGAGTATAATAATCGGGATGGCAACTGGCCGTACTTGCGGCATCTGTGATGGTGGTAGTAATGATGATGACGACGATAACAAAGACGGCAATGATGACGATGATGATTATAATCATGACATTTCCTAGGTAAGTCAGGAGTTGTACACTTTCTTTTTGCAACTGTGCTATCCTGTGTCAATAAAAGACTGGGGCAGGTGACGATCATTTGCCTTTAGTTACGAAACCTAATTAATAGATCCACGTGGATATGAGGGTTTTGATTACATATAAAACCTACATACTTACCTACCTACATACATACAATACACAAACCCGGCATCGATTTTCACACTTTGTTGCTACATCACGATCTCGTGACGAGGGTGTAACACAATTACAATAGAACCAAGACTTAACCTAGAAATGTCACAACATATTTATGGATTTACTATTTTGAACAAAATGGATGATAAAAAGAAAATTCTATCATCGATTTTGTTTTACAGTAATCAAACAATAAAGTATCTTGTGATCAGCCTTTTTATACAAAAAGAGAAGACGAAGTGAGTAACGGCTAAGAATAGTTTGAACATCCTGGTATTTTGATAAATGTATGCTCCTTGCATACATTTATCACAATACCAGGATGTTCAAACATTTACTATGGTATACCTGGGACTAGTATTACACAGGGATACACCTCTTCTTCTCTGACTCAAAATCTATGTCGTGTCACAGTGGCTTTCAGGCGCTTAACACATTACTTTACAGTACCTAATATGTACACCTTGACACACATTACTTTACAGTACCTGATATGTACATCTTTACATTCGTAAAAGATATGAAAATATACTAATGTCATTTGAGCTGACTGATAATTTAGCTTATCAATGAACAGTATACCTTTCTTGTAAACCATCTGTCATAGAGGAATGTAACTTATACTGGTATCTACAGGCATTAAGAAAATGTACTGATGTAACTATTATTGTAATACTTTTTCACTTTATCATTTTTTTTCCATTTGTAAAAGAAATAACTCAGATTTGGGGATAATTCTGATACCATTTGATTTAATATCGTAGATTTATTTTCAAACACAAATTGTTTTAAACAAAAAATAGACCAAGATGTACACAAGGGATCTGATAATTTATCTATATAATATAAAGTGACTATTCCAATTTTATTTTGGAATAAGAAGGAGACCAAAAAATAATATCCCATTTATCACAAAGCCAAGCTTCACGTTCTGAACCCTTTTCCATTCGTAATCAAGAGCCAGACAGCCCCGTGAAATATACACATTACAGTTCCTTTGATGGTCCTTTGATCTTAAGTACTAAAGCAGTGAATGGGGACCTCATGTGCATATCAACAGGTGGTCAGAGATAGTTCAGAACAGCCTTACTTACCAATCCCTGTGCAAATTTCAGTCCCAGGATATACATAGAACGCGTATTATAATTTACACAATAAACTTAAAACGATTTCCCTGTCCCCCGATTCCCCCTTGTATAGTGCTTCATTCAAAACAAAAGGCTGTCAGACCAATTCACTATAACACATTTAACCGAAGTTCAAAAAAAGCGTATCTGACATTAGGAATTTAAATACTAAATAAATGTGTTATTTAGTTCAGAGCCGAGATCTCATTAGTACAGTACCGTAAACAGGTTCGGTCAAGTGTACCCACCCATGTATAAATAATTATCTACTATACTAAAAATATGAACCGTAACGTTCACTAAAACAGATGAATAAATATCATACTTACACATATGAAGAAGTTAAGAAAGAATATAAAATATTTTAAAATCAAGCTGACAGCACTTCCACTCGAACCACCTGACGCCATTTTGCACATATACAGGTCTTACTCAATATTTCTATACCTGTATTCGATTGTTTACAACGCAAGGCTAACAAGGGGGCGCCGGTGGGGGAGCAGAATACGGGTAACTTATTCATCACATACAGCAGTTGAATGGACGAATGGTTTCTCACGTTTTGTTACTATTTTTGTTTTAGATCAGCACGATCTCGTGACGTCTTTTCCTCCGTCCTACAAAAGGTGAAAAAACTGAAAACATTACGTTTCGAATAAAATAGGAGTGTTTAATAACAAAATAAGGAAAAGAAAGACAAGGTTCGCACAATATGGGTCATGTAACCTTCTAGTGTACACATGTTACATATATTTATTTGCATTTCGGTTCGGTATGGGCTATTGTGAGTGCTCTCTCTCTCTCTCTCTCTCTCTCTCTCTCTCTCTCTCTCTCTCTCTCTCTCCATATATTTTTCATAATGGTAATGTAATTCAATTGAAAAATTTATAGCAAAACTTAAAAATTGCAGTTTTTCTTAAACTGTGTTCCTTAAGTTTTTAATTTTTGTGTAAAGATCTACTGAAAAAGAAAGAAAGAATGGACGTGGCTTGCTATGATCGGCAATTTAAGTTAAACTCCGAATTCATTATTTATTTCGACATTTGCTACCAATTTATTTATTTATTTCAGGTAAGGATTATGGTGTGCATGAGATTCTGTAACACTGAAACGACTTGGTTAACGAGTAAGGGCAGCACGAAAATATGGAAATAGGTTTTTCTATACTAGTATTTGGTTAAAGCGTATGGGCAGCACGAAAATATGGAAATAGGTTTTCCTATACTAGTATTTGGTTAAAGAGTAAGGACAGCACGAAAATGTGGAAATTTGTTTTTCTATACTAGTATTTGGTTAAAGAGTAAGAGCAGCACGAAAATGTGGAAATAGGTTCTCTATACTAGTATTTGGTTAAAGACGGTGGTGTACTGGCCATTGGGCATACCGGGACAAATCCCGGTGGGCCACCGCAAAAAAATCCGTTTTTATCGGTGTTTTACTGGTGTGAGCAAAACCCGCGCCTGTCCCGGCAGACCGCCGCATCGGTGGGCCGGTGGGCCGTCAAAAAGTCCAGGGCCGAGTTGCTTACCCAGTACACTCCTGGTTAAAGAGTATGGGCAGCACGAAAATATGGAAATAGGTTTTTCTATACTAGTATTTGGTTAAAGAGTAAGTGCAGCACGAAAATGTGGAAATAGGTTTTTCTATACTAGTATTTGGTTAAAGAGTAAGGGCAGCACGAAAATATGGAAATAGGTTTTTCTATACTAGTATTTGGTTAAATTTTATACCAAATTCACATTCAAAACAGGCATCATCTATAATAAAAATCTGTACTCAGAATGCACTTGCCATGTGCAGTGCACCCCAATCCCCACATACACGGCTCCCACTCCCGGTGACATAAGGGAGTTTTATAGGCCAATAACGTGGAGGGGTGGGTCTATATTTTTTTTTTCCTATGCTGAGAATCCCGTTGGATTTTCCATTCTTTTATTCCTTAAACATTGAACTGCATACTATTTTGCATGAAAGAAAAAAGAGAGGGGGGGGGGGCATTTAAATGACAACGACTGAAATTGGCTCACTAAGAACACAGTACTTTTATTGATAATTATATCCCTGGAAGGGGACTGTGAAACGAAACATATAAACAACGAGTTAACAGTCAATTCAAATTAAAGTTAAGTACGGAACAAGTAGTATGACAATAAATGCACATCAAATGGTACAGAAACTCTATTTAAAAAGTATATATTTACTATCTTCCTGTAATGTCCAAATGGAAAGTAATTTTACAAAGCATGGATAATTAGGTAAGCATGCAAATTCCGTGTATGAATATACACCAAGGAAAAGAACATGTTATGATACAATATTATGATACATCTATCTGCATTTTGTGCCGAAATGCAGTACAACTTTTTTTTGCAAAATATTGATTGTTTCATAAGTGTATCACAATCTTCAGAGTTAATAATATCATTGAATTTTATATAATTAGGATTGCCAATGTACATGGTCGGAGTGTAAATGTTTCTAACGCCTGCAAAAAAAAGAGATACATTTACAAATATAGTGGAATTCATGATCTAAATCATTAAATCTAATCAAGAAACATTTTAATTAGTTCTCTCAATGGTGAAGACACGACAGTATAAGTATTCAACTTTTAGTCTATGATTTATACATCTGAATATAGATAGGTACACTCTAAGTGATTTACATAATAATGAAAAATATTTTCTGCTTCCAAGCGCCTCAGGTGAAAGTATCAGCACGCCATTGTCGGCTTCAATGATAGTTGGATGGCTGAACGCGTTTCGTAAAGCGGTACGAGTGACGATTGAAAACACTTAATAGTATTAGATTTAGATTAAACAGCGCTATAGTGACTGTGCACACAACATTCTTACAAGTGCAGAGATGTGACTCATACATTAGTATACATCTGAATTCGTGTAACTTTTATTAGTTTTACGTATTGTCATGCATGATTGGTTTTTGGTTTCCATTGTGTAGTGACCATGCGTGTAGCGCACGTTCAGTTGTTTTCACCTATAGTGCACAAAGAAAGTGAGACTCATTAATATAAACAGTGTCAATTATAGGTCATAAATACTGTGTTCTGATTAAAAGAAGTCATCAGTAATCAGGAGTGTACTGGGTAAGCAACTTGGCCCTGGACTTATCTGCCGGGACAGGCCCGGGGTTTTGCTCACACCAGTAAAACACCGGTAAAAACGGATTTTTTGGACGGCCCACCGGCCCACCGATGGTAAAAACGGATTTTTTTGCAGCGGCCCACCGGGATTTGTCCCGGTATGCCCAATGGCCAGTACACCACTGTCAGTAATGACAAAGTTGTTGATGATTTTTGTTTTAATCCTGCATCAATGGTTCAAAATGCTGGCACAAGTGCTGTTGATATTATGGAGTTACGGCCAGTATAGTTTCATAGTCAGCCAGATGGGATCAACAGTGAGAGTCCTGAATACCTTGATACAGAGGCAGCAGCAGTGTTTGTTGATTGTTGTCTAGATGAAGTGAGCGCATATGCCAAGGTCTACAGACAACTGCCCAAAGAATCACAAATAGAATCCTCATAGATTTCAACTCTGATGAAGTTAAAATCGAGGAACTTAGATCATGTTCGAAATAGCGAAGGGAACAAAATATTTTCCGCTGTTGAATAATGCCGAGCTAAAACGGCGCTTACACACTCGTAGTGGTTTTACACAAATATTAAATCATCCATTATTATAAATTGACAATGTGCTTCGTGGTTTGATATTAGAAGGGACTGCAGACAAAGTGATCCCCTCTCCAAATACATTTTTATTATGTGTACAGAGATATTAGCCCACATGATCAGGAAAATCCAAATATTAAAGGAATACAGATAAATCATACATAAAAATATCTTATTTCACAGTATGCAGATGACACTGCACTCACTCTTGATGGCTCTGAAAAGTCCCTGAAATCAGCACTAGATCTCATTTATCAATACTCTAAATTTTCAGGCCTTATTATAAATATGGAAAAAACAAAAGCAGTCTGGATTGGAAGTAGAACAGGTAGTAATATTAAATATTGCTCAGAATACCATTTAGATTGGGATTCATCTGCATTTATCTACCTTGGCATAAGGTTTTCCACAGAGCTAAACAATGTGGTTAAATTAAACTATGATAACAAAATTAGGGAAATCAAAAATTTACTTCTGCAGTGGTAAGAAAGATCACTAACCCTTTTTGGTAAAATGACAGTTGTTAAAAGTCTGACATTATCAAAACTTACTCATCTACTAACGAGTTTACCAAATTCCTCTCTTAGTGTTCTCCAAGACCTGTATTCTCGTTTTAATAAATTTGCTTGGAGTGGTGCAAGAGACAAATTAAAATAAAAGTAATTATTAAAGACTATCATAAGGGTGGCCATAACATGATTGATATCAATATGTTTGTGGATTCGATTAAGCCTGGATCAGAAGAATGATTATTCTTGAGCCCAAATGGAAAAACATTTTACTTGCTCTTCTCCCAAACATGGAAAAAATTCTCCTATTTGGAATAGAATTTCTTCAAAGAGTGAATAAATACCTGAAGAAGTTCGGATAACATATTTTTCAACATACAAAATTTTGTATAATAAGTTTACTGTTGAAAACAAAGAAGAATTCCTTCAAACACAGCTATGGATGAATCTTAATATCATTATTGGAAATTCTACTGTAATGTACAAAGACTGGATTGATAAAGGAATCTTCAATATAAACAACTTTATAAATGAAGATGGTCCATGGATCATTCTTGATAAGTTTCGTAATAAATTTGGATTCCATGTAAATTTCTTAGAGTTTCAGGGGCTTTTAAATGCCATAAAATCTACAAAGTAAATTTTATGTCAATATTGATTCTAATATACAAAATCCATTTATGCATCCATCTATTTTACTTATAATAATGCATAGAAAGGATTGTAAAAGAATTTACAAAACACTCATTTGCAATAATCAGGATATTGCCTTACTTGTGAAATGGAATACAGAATTAGGTAATTTAAATTAGAATGAACGAAATAAGTTTTTTCCTTGCCTCACAAGGTAACCAAATGTCTTAGACTTAAATGGTTTAAAAGTAAGATTTTACACTGAATTTTGGCAACAAATGATTTTCTAAAAAAAAAATTGGAAAATATAACAAAAAAATATTGTGCTCTCTTTGCAAAATTTCTGCAGAAGTTTGTCACATCTTTTTATGGGAGTATCCAAAAACAGAATTATTCTTGACCAGATTTATAGAGTGGATAAAGATTAAGTGCAGTCATCTCAGCAACTTGTATGTATAAAAGCTAGAATTTCTGCTTGGTATAATACATTTTTAAAAATGCCTATGATATCATTAACGTATTTATATTACAGTTGAAATTATATATTTAAACTGTATATTAATACTGACTTACAAAATATTTCTCATTATAAATGAGAAAAAAAAATGAAATTACACTTTCTGTCAGAAAAGTATTCTGCATACACAAACTGCAAATGGGAAAAATTTGTACAAAATGGCAACTCTACAAAATCTGTTTTTAAACTGAATATTAATTATTCTCTGTATTTACCATTCTATCCATAGTAAGGTATGTGTTGATACGTTTGGATACCATTCTATTCATAGTAAGGTATGTCTTGATACGTTTGGATACCATTCTATCCATAGTAAGGTATGTGTTGATACGTTTGGATACCATTCTATCCATAGTAAGGTATGTGTTGATACGTTTGGATACCATTCTATCCATAGTTAGGTGTGTCTTGATACGTTTGGATACCATTCTATCCATAGTAAGGTATGTCTTAATACGTTTGGATACCATTCTTGTGAGGATACCATTCTATCCATATTAAGATATGTGTTGACACGTTTGAATGCAGTAATAGGTTAAATATACGTGTCTATATACCATGATGCTTCTCCGAATCTGCCCACCTATTAGACTGTTTCTATATAGATGCAATCCATGTATCCTAGTCACCCATATTGTCCCAGCATTGCCCTGTCCAGGGAGGTTTCACTGTATTAATTAATATGTTTATATGTCTATAAATACATGTGTATGTACAGATATGTACATGTTTGTATTTATGTGTGTGTATGCTTGTATAAATGTATGTTTTTATGCATGTATGTGCGGGTATTTTTATGTCTGTACGTATTGGTATATATGTATGTTTTTTTTAAGTATGTATGTACGGGTGGGCAAGGCATGGGCAAGATAAAACTTGCAAGGGAAAATAAGACGCTCCCGCCTCCACGAGTCTTCCTACCTATGGGAGAAATAGGGTGGTGATAACATGACATCACAGCGCGGAAGTCTTCCAAGTTGAAGTCAACGGCCGGGGCGGAAGGGTTCCAAGATGAACTTAACGGCCACATGTTCGAGGCCAGGGCGAGCCATACAGTAACATGGATATCGGCTGTGGTCTACAGCCTGGAGAGAGATGGGTTCCACCAGGTTGCAACTGCCCATGATACGCCAGGGATGACAAAAGGACAATAGATAGAGTTCTCACACCGGATCGGTCGCAGCCCGGGTTACCAATGACCGCGCCATCCGCTGGACGCCAGAACAGAGGTGATAAGTATGCTACTGGTGCAACTACAATCAAAATACGGGCAAGAGATAACATCACCATTGGAACATGGAATGTCAGGACATTAAGACCATCAGGGAAACTCGAGGAGCTAACCCATGAGTTGGGAAGATACCAATGGCACATCCTTGGACTCTGTGAGATGCGCTGGAAGAATTTCGGAGAGAGATCAACAAATGAAGGACACATGATCTACTTCAATGGACATGAAGACAAACATGAGCATGGAGTCGGATTTATAGTACATAAGGACATTGTGAGTACAGTCATGTGTTGTCGACCAGTGTCTAACAGGCTGATTACCATCCGCTTGAGGGCATCTCCCTTCAACATCACCATCATAGGTTTATGCCCCAACATCTGACCATGATGATGAGGACATGGATGCATTCTACGACCAGCTTCAAATTCTTATTGACCAGACACCCAAGAAGGATATTCAAGTTATTCAAGGAGACTGGAATGCCAAGGTAGGAGTAGACTCACAGGCAGACTGGCGAGAAGTCTGCGGTCCATACTGTAATGAACAGACCAATGAGAAAGGACTCAAGCTCCTGGACTTCGCCACCTACAATAACCTAGTGCTAACGAACACCCTGGCCCCCACAACTATCTAGAAGATGGACTTGGCACAGTCCAGACGGAAAACATCACAACCAAATTGACTACATCTTTGTGAGGAAGCGCTTCCGGTCTAGCGTTAACATTGCCAGAACACGTAGCTTCCCAGGAGAGGACATAGGAAGTGACCATGACTTGCTGATGATGAATATCAAACTTCGCCTGAGGAAGACCAAGAAGCCAACACAGGTTAAGACCAGGTTTGAACTTGAAAAAATTAAAGATCCAAACGTGGCACAAGCATTTGAAGCATCAATAGGCGGCAAATTTGCACCACTCACAATTCTGGGTGCTGAAGAAATAAACCTAGACTCCTTGATCACCACCTTCAACACAGCAATAATAGACACAGCCAATGAAATCCTTGGCAAGCATCGTAGGATAACGAAGCCCTGGGTCACAGCAGATATCTTCGACCTCTGGGATGTGAGGAGAAAACTGAAAAGGAAGCGAGGAGACCTTGAAGGAGCAGAAACATACAGGGAGATTAACAACAGGATTAAGAAGAGCTTAAAGAGAGCGAAAGAAAGCTGGTTAGAGGACCAATGTAAGGAAGTCGAGAAAAGCCTAAACCAGAATAACAGTAAAAAGACATACCAGTTGGTGAAAGACCTGACAACAGCTAATGACAAACAACCCGAGTGGTATCCAAAAGGAAATAAGAGTGAACGGGCAGAAGCTGAGCACAGTGACAAGCTTCAAATACCTAGGTGCTATCGCCTCTGATGAAGGTTCAAAACACTTTCTGTCAGAAAAGTATTCTGCATACACAAACTGCAAATGGGAAAAAATTTGTACAAAGTGGCAACTCTACAAAATCTGTTTTTAAACTGAATATTAATTATTCTCTGTATTTACCATTCTATCCATAGAAAGGTATGTGTTGATACGTTTGGATACCATTCTATTCATAGTAAGGTATGTCTTGACACATTTGGATACCATTCGATCCATAGTAAGGTATGTGTTGATACGTTTGGATACCATTCTATCCATAGTAAGGTATGTGTTGATACGTTTGGATACCATTCTATCCATAGTTAGGTGTGTCTTGATACGTTTGGATACCATTCTATCCATAGTAAGGTATGTCTTAATACGTTTGGATACCATTCTTGTGAGGATACCATTCTATCCATATTAAGATATGTGTTGACACGTTTGAATGCAGTAATAGGTTAAATATACGTGTCTATATACCATGATGCTTCTCCGAATCTGCACACCTGTTAGACTGTTTCTATATAGATGCAATCCATGTATCCTAGTCACCCATATTGTCCCAGCATTGCCCTGTCCAGGGAGGTTTCACTGTATTAATTAATATGTTTATATGTCTATAAATACATGTGTATGTACAGATACGTACATGTTTGTATTTATGTGTGTGTATGCTTGTATATATGTATGTTTTTATGCATGTATGTGCGGGTATTTTTATGTCTGTACGTATTGGTATATATGTATGTTTTTTTAAGTATGTATGTACGGGTGGGCAAGGCATGGGCAAGATAAAACTTGCAAGGGAAAATAAGACGCTCCCGCCTCCACGAGTCTTCCTACCTATGGGAGAAATAGGGTGGTGATAACATGACATCACAGCGCGGAAGTCTTCCAAGTTGAAGTCAACGGCCGGGGCGGAAGGGTTCCAAGATGAACTTAACGGCCACATGTTCGAGGCCAGGGCGAGCCATACAGTAACATGGATATCGGCTGTGGTCTACAGCCTGGAGAGAGATGGGTTCCACCAGGTTGCAACTGCCCATGATACGCCAGGGATGACAAAAGGACAATAGATAGAGTTCTCACACCGGATCGGTCGCAGCCCGGGTTACCAATGACCGCGCCATCCGCTGGACGCCAGGACAGAGGTGATAAGTATGCTACTGGTGCAACTACAATCAAAATACGGGCAAGAGATAACATCACCATTGGAACATGGAATGTCAGGACATTAAGACCATCAGGGAAACTCGAGGAGCTAACCCATGAGTTGGGAAGATACCAATGGCACATCCTTGGACTCTGTGAGATGCGCTGGAAGAATTTCGGAGAGAGATCAACAAATGAAGGACACATGATCTACTTCAATGGACATGAAGACAAACATGAGCATGGAGTCGGATTTATAGTACATAAGGACATTGTGAGTACAGTCATGTGTTGTCGACCAGTGTCTAACAGGCTGATTACCATCCGCTTGAGGGCATCTCCCTTCAACATCACCATCATAGGTTTATGCCCCAACATCTGACCATGATGATGAGGACATGGATGCATTCTACGACCAGCTTCAAATTCTTATTGACCAGACACCCAAGAAGGATATTCAAGTTATTCAAGGAGACTGGAATGCCAAGGTAGGAGTAGACTCACAGGCAGACTGGCGAGAAGTCTGCGGTCCATACTGTAATGAACAGACCAATGAGAAAGGACTCAAGCTCCTGGACTTCGCCACCTACAATAACCTAGTGCTAACGAACACCCTGGCCCCCACAACTATCTAGAAGATGGACTTGGCACAGTCCAGACGGAAAACATCACAACCAAATTGACTACATCTTTGTGAGGAAGCGCTTCCAGTCTAGCGTTAACATTGCCAGAACACGTAGCTTCCCAGGAGAGGACATAGGAAGTGACCATGACTTGCTGATGATGAATATCAAACTTCGCCTGAGGAAGACCAAGAAGCCAACACAGGTTAGGACCAGGTTTGAACTTGAAAAAATTAAAGATCCAAACGTGGCACAAGCATTTGAAGCATCAATAGGCGGCAAATTTGCACCACTCACAATTCTGGGTGCTGAAGAAATAAACCTAGACTCCTTGATCACCACCTTCAACACAGCAATAATAGACACAGCCAATGAAATCCTTGGCAAGCATCGTAGGATAACGAAGCCCTGGGTCACAGCAGATATCTTCGACCTCTGGGATGTGAGGAGAAAACTGAAAAGGAAGCGAGGAGACCTTGAAGGAGCAGAAACATACAGGGAGATTAACAACAGGATTAAGAAGAGCTTAAAGAGAGCGAAAGAAAGCTGGTTAGAGGACCAATGTAAGGAAGTCGAGAAAAGCCTAAACCAGAATAACAGTAAAAAGGCATACCAGTTGGTGAAAGACCTGACAACAGCTAATGACAAACAACCCGAGTGGTATCCAAAAGGAAATAAGAGTGAACGGGCAGAAGCTGAGCACAGTGACAAGCTTCAAATACCTAGGTGCTATCGCCTCTGATGAAGGTTCAAAACCTGAGGTTCTTTCCAGGATTGCGCAGACAACAACTGCACTGGCTAGGCTGAAGCCTATTATGAAGGACAGCAACATCACGATTGGGTCCAAGATCAAGCTTATGCGCTCCCTCGTCATGTCCATATTCCTGTATGCATGTGAAACATGGACCCTGACTGCAGAACTAGAGAGAAGAATCCATGCCCTAGAGATGAGATGTTATCGAAGGATCCTGAAAATCTCATACTTAGACCACGTCTCAAATGAGGAGGTGCGCATCAGAATCCAAGGTGCAATTGGACCATATGAAAATCTGCTCACCACCGTAAAGAAACGCAAACTAAGATGGTATGGTCACGTCTCACGCTCATCTGACCTGTCAAAGACAATCTTACAGGGCACAGTGAGAGGAAAGAGAAAATGAGGCAGACAGAAGAAGAGATGGGAAGATAATATCAAAGAGTGGACAGGCATGGACTTTGCAAAGTCACAAAGAGAAGTGGAGAACAGGGAGAAAGATTGTCGTAAAGTCATCAGTGGCGCCCCTACCACATGCCAGGTTACGGGAGAGATGAGATGAGATGTACGGGTATTTGTATGTCTGTACGTATTGGTATATATGTATGTGCGTACGTATGCATATATGTAGTATATTGTATAGATTGATGCATAAAGGTTATGTTTGCATACATGGGTAGAAGGACGGATAAATAGAACCATGAAAGTAGAACTGGAAGAATATGAAAATACAATATGTAATATATGTGTATACAACTTCTCTCTCTCTCTCTCTCTCTCAAACTTTTGACACATTTATATTAACTATACGTTAACTTTTAACCTGGTAATTTTGATCAACTATTATGAATATTTCATATTTATACTCACTCATAAATTATTAACGGTGAGTCCAAGACCCCCTTGCACCAGAGAAACTTGTCCAAGACGAAAATCATTTTATCAGAGTTGCAAAAGAAATCAATCGAAAACAACAACAACAACAACAAAAAACCCACCGGCTACAAAGCCCACAATCTATCAGCTACTGTGCACATCAAAGGACAAGAACAGGTATGTGGTACAATATCGAAACCTAAAATTATATATTGAATTTGGTCATGAATTAAAAAAAACATTCACAAGGCAAGTTTGTTCTATCAGGGCTCGTTGACAAATAATATCGAGCTGATTACATCTCTGAGACAAAATAGCGAGTAACGACTTTGGAAAAGACTTTTTCAAACTCATGAATAATGCTGTCGTTGATAAGCAAATGGAAAACCTTCAGAAAAGGACAAGCGTTAAAATTTGTATTCGTCAAAATAAATATGATAAATTGCAAAAAGAGTTCTCGTTAGCAAATAGAAGAATAATAGACAATAACATGGTACTAGTTAGTATGAAAAACAAATAGAAGAATAATAGACAATGACATGGTACTAGTTAGTATGAAAAACAAATAGAAGAATAATAGACAATGACATGGTACTAGTTAGTATGAAAAACAAATAGAAGAATAATAGAGATGTTACTAGCTAGTATGAAAAGCAAAAAGATCAAATTATGAGAACCCATCCACGGGTTGTTTTCTATGTTAAAACTGTCAAAACGTTTGCTGTACGAATTCTATAATAAGCTCTCGTACAGATACTTCATGAAGAAACTGCTAAGTTCTATTATAACACGAACGAGAGCACGGAATATTATCATGATAGTGTTTTTAAAAAATGATAACATTTTCTGTATCCCATTGATGAAAATACCAGGTCTTTTCAAGGACCAATCAACTAAACGGGATACCTATTAGAGAGTTTTGTGGGTTGAGATAAAACTATAGGCATTTAAAACGATGTAGTGAATCAAGAAGTATGTGATGAAGTAAAGTTTAAAATTCGAGATGTGTAAAAAAAAATTGTTTTACATTGAGGAAAATTACCAAGAAATGTGTTTTGTTGAGATCTTAGAATCATGATATTTAACATTTAAAAATGAGAAAAATAGCATTGTCTATGTTATATTAATAAGCGCTATTTTGTTAAACACAAACTAACATTACCATATAGATTTTACCAATTTATTTTAAAAATATATATATATATTTTAAAAAGAACTATCATATTTAAATTGAGATTCATGTTAACAGAGGACTGTTCCATCATGAAGGAGATCTGCATGAATGGCATATCTTCAATTCTCAACGATTGTAATCTCATAACAAAACTATAAGTTAGGATTGATTTTTCGAGTACTTTTAGAGCTTAAGGAGAACAGAAATATTAGGAGAGTTTGTTGGTCTGCCAATGTACCTAGCGCAACATAGTATAATATCATGCGTAAATTTAGCACACTTTCCCCATTTGAATAGCAACAATTCGACGATAAAAATAAATATTTAAAAACGAAGACTGTAGAAACAACTAACATAGAAACAACTAACATAAGAACAACTGACATAAAAACAACTAACATAGAAACAAGTAATGTAAGAACAACTGACATAGAAACAACAAACATAGAAACAACTAACGTAAGATCAACTGACATAGAAACAATTAACGTAAGAACAACTGACATAGAAACAACTAACATAGAAACAACGTAAGAACAACTGACATAGAAACAACTAACATGGAAACAACTAACGTAAGAACAACTGACATAGAAACAACTAACATAAACAACTAACGTAAGAACAACTGACATAGAAACAACTAACATAGAAACAACTGACATAGAAACAACTAACACGGAAACAATGTAAGAACAACTGACATAGAAACAACTAACATAGAAACAACTAACGTAAAAACAACTGACATAGAAACAAC
The DNA here is from genome assembly GCA_029931535.1 of Margaritifera margaritifera. Lineage (NCBI taxonomy): Eukaryota > Metazoa > Mollusca > Bivalvia > Unionida > Margaritiferidae > Margaritifera > Margaritifera margaritifera. The sequence continues at coordinate 3,257,705 of JAQPZY010001597.1, forward strand.
TAACATAGAAACAACTGACACAGGAACAACGTACAAATGGCAACCTTATCTAAGATTCAAAGAAGAAGAAGGGCAACAACAACAAAAACACGGAGTAACCAAGTACTGTTATAATATGTGCAATTCAGAGGGATACAGCAATGCCATATTATCTTCCAGGAGGAGGCTGATACCCGTAATTATATAAGTAATCCAAAGCGAATGGATTTGATATAGATGAAATTGAAAAAGATACATACGGGTGATTTATTAATGGATGATGTAGCTGCGGAATAACAAGGCTTTCTACGAAGTGGCAACGACATAGTTCCTGACAATCTTCCTAACTTGATTAAATTCATTAGAAAACATAACTCAGACACCATTTTTAAGGAAAATGTAAGATCGGAAACAAGAGGATATATTGGGGCTAATACTGAATCGAGGTTAACGACTTTCAGTTTTATGGCTTACCAAGCATCATTACGCAAACACGATTTTGGTGTTTGTTTCTAAAGAATTGAATAAAGAGAATTAATTCTTTCTTTATTTCCTTCATAATGAGATTTTCAGATACATGCATGACAAACAAGACAAAAGAAAAGAGAAATCATGTGTAAATAATGTACAAATCTGCAAATACTAGATTGAATGATTATTAGATTGAATGATTGTAAAGTAAATGGAATAAACAATCGTATCTAAGCGACAATTAGAGAATAATGAAGTAAATATGAAGAAGTACATATGCTAACTTTACTCGTTCTGCACCTAACAATATAAAACAAAATCATTTATTGAGACATACAAATTAATACATAAAGAAAAACAAAGAACTGCTAGAAAAATAAATAAATACTTAAACAATTCGTATTTAAAAATAATGCCGTCCTTTTAGATGCAAATTAACAAGAGATCGTAAAGATTTTTTTATACGTAATTAAACTTTGTTGTCGTCGTCCCATTATAAACTTCCTTCATTTTCCCACGCTACCGGTCGACATGGCCATGATCGCGCCCGCTTAATATGCAAATGAAACGAGCCGAATGGAATACGGCCCTCTCATTGGTCGACCGAATATGACGTACTACGCCTACTGATTATCTAATTTTCAGTCAACCAATAAAGAGCCAGAATTCCATTCAGTGCGTTGTAGCTGCATATTAAGCGGGCGCGATCATTGCCATGTCGACCGGTAGCGTGGGAAAATGGTCCGGCATTCCTTAAAGGTGTGGTAGTAAGTCAAACTTTGTATAGGCGTAAAAAGTCGAATGCCTGAGCTAAACATCGGTACCAAATTTATTACGCCACGCGATGTGTAGCTCGAAATATCAGCGTCGATTCTTAAATAGGTTGCGCCAGAAAGGAGAGAAGTGTCCTCCCTTGTAGTATTATATAGTACATGTATGACTGATAGATAAGTTATAAGCAACAATACGAGTCCCTGTGTGTATATATATATATATATATATATATATATATATATATTCCGCATGTAATCTCAGTGATTATTTGTCCAGTGAATTAATTGAATCTGTCAGTACGTAACTGCATGACGGTGAAACATCGCCTGACCATAAGAAAAGAAATTGTCTCTCGTTTATATCTTTCAGTCAGGCGCGAAACTTCCCAAGTGAGTGACACACTACCCCAATGTATGCTTGTGGAAGAAAATGTAGGGGGAAAAATGTTTAAAAGGTTTTTATTTTGTATTAACTACTGGGTGTGTAGTCCGATAAATCAGTCCTCACCCCCGACCTGTGCTGATACTGATGGACTGTATCAGCACAGGGGAGGGGTAGGGGATGGACAGTATCAGCACAGGTTAGTGGGGAGGTTGGTTGATTTACTTGGTGTGCAGATACTGGGCCTTCCTCCTTCAAGTGCCAACAACAACCAAAAATATCTGCTTCTGATTTGTTTTAACAACTGCTCTTTTTTCTTCACGTTCCGCATGAGTTGTCATGGTCTAATCTATTTGGATTATTTTGCTTAAAGTAAACTTGGCTTGCATCATAGGTTTCTCCCAGAGACAAAATGTACTTAGATACTAAGCATACTCTATATCCGACGGGACTACTCTTATGATTTTTTTTAAGCATCGACCCCTCCCAGCCTCCCTCTCCCCCCCCCCCCCCGTTCATAAATCCTTGAATTGAATTTCAGATTTGAAAACTATCAAGCCCGTTCTGTGTTTTTTCAAGTGCAGTTTAAATGTCTAGATCTATATGCACTTGTGTAAGGGGTGAGCGGATAGAAAGAAATGCGGAAGCTGAATGTATGTAAATGATTTTTTCATTTTAAGCAAGAGCAAAAGCGAGGTATGTCTCCTCGAGATCAACCTTGAAATTAAATTTACATCTTTATTTACTTAAGATCAATGACATAACATTTTGTACAACCTACAAGTATAAGCCTTACTCACCAACCGGAACACTCTCAGTGCTTATATTAAAAATGTGTAAATTTTGTATTTTTATTTTTTCTTCGGGAGATTAAATGGTGAAGCTTGGGATCAAAGTAAGGACGGCACGTGCAGCACGGACAGCGGGCTAACATAACAGATCATGCTTCTGATGGTATATTCAAGACAATATCCCCAACCATTCTTATTTTATTATTTGACTTTTACTTAAAGTTATAGATGAATGTTGTAGACCTGGTTTCTTCTGTCTTGGAAATTTTATTATTATTTGGTTATTATTGTCTATTTCAAAGACAAAGCATGACACACATAAATCACCGGCGGAGAAAATAAAATCACTGTTGATGAAATTGTCAATTTCGAAGTTGTAGGCGGGAAATACAATATGCAGGGCCGTCGTAAGGGGCGGGCGATACGGGCGACCGCCCGGGGTGCCATTTCTCGGAGTTTCCGGTATTTTTTTTCCGAGTTGGGGGCGCCGAAGGCGACGCTTGCCCGGTGCGCCGTTTCGTCCAGCGCAAATTTGCGACGGCCCTGACAATATGTTCTCGTTATGTAATTTAATTCTACATGTAGGTAACATCATTGAGTATTCTTGGCCATTTATATTAACAAAATGTCAATATCTATTATTAACTCATCGCAGATCTTTCACTCATCTATTACCCAACTTGATGGCATATACAGTACAAGAAAAATAGACAATCATGAATACAGTACAAGAAAAATAGACAATCATGAATACAGTACAAGAAAAAAAGACAATCATGAATACGGTACAAGAAAAATAGACAGTCATGAACACAATACAAGAAAAATAGACAATCATTAATACAGTACAAGAAAAAATAGACAATCATGAATACAGTAGAAGAAAAATAGACAATCATGAATACAATACAAGAAAAAAATAGACAATCATGAATACAGTTCAACAAAAAATAGACAATCGTCAATATAGTACAAGAGAAACAGACAATCATGAATACAATACAAGAAAAATGGACAGTTATGAATACAGTACAAGAAAAATAGACAATCATGAATATAGTATAAGAAAAATAGACAGTTATGAATACAGTACAAGAAAAATAGACAATCATGAATACAGTACAAGAACAATAGACAATCATGAATACAATACAAGAAAAATAGACAGTTATGAATACAGTACAAGAAAAACAGACAATCATAAATACAGTACAAGAAAAATAGACAATCATGAATGCAGTGCAAAAATAGACAATCATGAATACAGTACAAAAGTAGACAATCACGAATACAGTACAAAAGTAGACAATCACGAATACAGTACAAAAGTAGACAATTATGAATACAGTACAAGCAAAATAGACAATCTTTAATACAGTACAACAAAAATAGACAATCCTGAATACAATACAAGAAAAATAGACAGTTATGAATACAGTACAAGAAAAAATAGACAATCATGAATACAGTACAAGAAAAAATAGACAATTTATGCATGCAATACAAGAAAAATAGACAATCATGAATACAGTACCAAAAATGTGACAATCATGAATTCAGTACCACAAAAATAGACAATCATGAATATAATACAAGAAAAATGGACAGTTATGAATACAGTACAAGAAAAATAGACAATCATGAAAAAAATACAAGAAAAATAGACAATCATGAATACAGTACAAGAAAAATAGACGGTATGAATACAGTACAAGAAAAACAGACAATCATAAATACAGTACAAGAAAAATAGACAATCACGAATACAGTGGAAAAATAGACAATCATGAATACAGTACAAAAGTAGACAATCACGAATACAGTACAAAAGTAGATAATCACGAATACAGTACCAAAGTAGACAATCATGAATACAATACAAGAAAAATAGAATGTTATGAATACAATACAAGAAAAAAAAAGACAATCATGAATACAATACTAGACAAATAGACAATCATCAATACAGTACAAGAAAAATAGACAATCACGAATACAATACAAGAAAAATATACAATCATCAATACAGTAAAAAAAAATAAACAATCATCAATACAATACAAGAAAAATAGACAATCATCAATACAGTACAAGAAAATTAGACAATCACGAATACAATACAAGAAAAATATATTTTTATGAATACGGTACAAGAAAAATAATCAATCATGAATACAGTACAAGAAAAATAGACAATCACGAATACAATACAAGAAAAATAGACAGTCATGAATACGGTACAAGAAAAATAGACAATCATGAATACAGTACAAGAACAATAGACGATCATGAATACAATACAAGAAAAATAGACAGTTATGAATACAGTACAAGAAAAACAGACAATCATAAATACAGTACAAGAAAAATAGACAATCATGAATGCAGTGCAAAAATAGACAATCATGAATACAGTACAAAAGTAGACAATCACGAATACAGTACAAAAGTAGACAATTATGAATACAGTACAAGCAAAATAGACAATCTTTATTACAGTACAACAAAAATAGACAATCCTGAATACAATACAAGAAAAATAGACAGTCATGAACACAATACAAGAAAAATAGACAATCATGAATACAGTACAAGAAAAAATAGACAATCATGAATACAGTAGAAGAAAAATAGACAATCATGAATACAATACAAGAAAAAAATAGACAATCATGAATACAGTTCAACAAAAAATAGACAATCGTCAATATAGTACAAGAGAAACAGACAATCATGAATACAATACAAGAAAAATGGACAGTTATGAATACAGTACAAGAAAAATAGACAATCATGAATATAGTATAAGAAAAATAGACAGTTATGAATACGGTACAAGAAAAATAGACAATCATAAATACAGTACAAGAACAATAGACAATCATGAATACAATACAAGAAAAATAGACAGTTATGAATACAGTACAAGAAAAACAGACAATCATAAATACAGTACAAGAAAAATAGACAATCATGAATACATTACAAGAAAAATAGACAATCATGAATACAGTACAAGAAAAAAAGACAATCATGAATACGGTACAAGAAAAATAGACAGTCATGAACACAATACAAGAAAAATAGACAATCATAAATACAGTACAAGAACAATAGACAATCATGAATACAATACAAGAAAAATAGACAGTTATGAATACAGTACAAGAAAAACAGACAATCATAAATACAGTACAAGAAAAATAGACAATCATGAATGCAGTGCAAAAATAGACAATCATGAATACAGTACAAAAGTAGACAATCACGAATACAGTACAAAAGTAGACAATTATGAATACAGTACAAGCAAAATAGACAATCTTTAATACAGTACAACAAAAATAGACAATCCTGAATACAATACAAGAAAAATAGACAGTTATGAATACAGTACAAGAAAAAATAGACAATCATGAATACAGTACAAGAAAAAATAGACAATTATGCATGCAATACAAGAAAAATAGACAATCATGAATACAGTACCAAAAATGTGACAATCATGAATTCAGTACCACAAAAATAGACAATCATGAATATAATACAAGAAAAATGGACAGTTATGAATACAGTACAAGAAAAATAGATAATCATGAATAAAATACAAGAAAAATAGACAATCATGAATACAGTACAAGAAAAATAGACGGTATGAATACAGTACAAGAAAAACAGACAATCATAAATACAGTACAAGAAAAAAAGACAATCATGAATACGGTACAAGAAAAATAGACAGTCATGAACACAATACAAGAAAAATAGACAATCATTAATACAGTACAAGAAAAAATAGACAATCATGAATACAGTAGAAGAAAAATAGACAATCATGAATACAATACAAGAAAAAAATAGACAATCATGAATACAGTTCAACAAAAAATAGACAATCGTCAATATAGTACAAGAGAAACAGACAATCATGAATACAATACAAGAAAAATGGACAGTTATGAATACAGTACAAGAAAAATAGACAATCATGAATATAGTATAAGAAAAATAGACAGTTATGAATACAGTACAAGAAAAATAGACAATCATGAATACAGTACAAGAACAATAGACAATCATGAATACAATACAAGAAAAATAGACAGTTATGAATACAGTACAAGAAAAACAGACAATCATAAATACAGTACAAGAAAAATAGACAATCATGAATGCAGTGCAAAAATAGACAATCATGAATACAGTACAAAAGTAGACAATCACGAATACAGTACAAAAGTAGACAATCACGAATACAGTACAAAAGTAGACAATTATGAATACAGTACAAGCAAAATAGACAATCTTTAATACAGTACAACAAAAATAGACAATCCTGAATACAATACAAGAAAAATAGACAGTTATGAATACAGTACAAGAAAAAATAGACAATCATGAATACAGTACAAGAAAAAATAGACAATTTATGCATGCAATACAAGAAAAATAGACAATCATGAATACAGTACCAAAAATGTGACAATCATGAATTCAGTACCACAAAAATAGACAATCATGAATATAATACAAGAAAAATGGACAGTTATGAATACAGTACAAGAAAAATAGACAATCATGAAAAAAATACAAGAAAAATAGACAATCATGAATACAGTACAAGAAAAATAGACGGTATGAATACAGTACAAGAAAAACAGACAATCATAAATACAGTACAAGAAAAATAGACAATCACGAATACATTGGAAAAATAGACAATCATGAATACAGTACAAAAGTAGACAATCACGAATACAGTACAAAAGTAGATAATCACGAATACAGTACCAAAGTAGACAATCATGAATACAATACAAGAAAAATAGAATGTTATGAATACAATGCAAGAAAAAAAAAGACAATCATGAATACAATACTAGACAAATAGACAATCATCAATACAGTACAAGAAAAATAGACAATCACGAATACAATACAAGAAAAATATACAATCATCAATACAGTAAAAAAAAATAAACAATCATCAATACAATACAAGAAAAATAGACAATCATCAATACAGTACAAGAAAATTAGACAATCACGAATACAATACAAGAAAAATATATTTTTATGAATACGGTACAAGAAAAATAGACAATCATCAATACAGTACAAGAAAAATAGACAATCACGAATACAATACAAGAAAAATAGACAATCATCAATACAGTACAAGAAAATTAGACAATCACGAATACAATACAAGAAAAATATATTTTTATGAATACGGTACAAGAAAAATAATCAATCATGAATACAGTACAAGAAAAATAGACAATCACGAATACAATACAAGAAAAATAGACAGTCATGAATACGGTACAAGAAAAATAGACAATCATGAATACAGTACAAGAACAATAGACGATCATGAATACAATACAAGAAAAATAGACAGTTATGAATACAGTACAAGAAAAACAGACAATCATAAATACAGTACAAGAAAAATAGACAATCATGAATGCAGTGCAAAAATAGACAATCATGAATACAGTACAAAAGTAGACAATCACGAATACAGTACAAAAGTAGACAATTATGAATACAGTACAAGCAAAATAGACAATCTTTATTACAGTACAACAAAAATAGACAATCCTGAATACAATACAAGAAAAATAGACAGTCATGAACACAATACAAGAAAAATAGACAATCATGAATACAGTACAAGAAAAAATAGACAATCATGAATACAGTAGAAGAAAAATAGACAATCATGAATACAATACAAGAAAAAAATAGACAATCATGAATACAGTTCAACAAAAAATAGACAATCGTCAATATAGTACAAGAGAAACAGACAATCATGAATACAATACAAGAAAAATGGACAGTTATGAATACAGTACAAGAAAAATAGACAATCATGAATATAGTATAAGAAAAATAGACAGTTATGAATACGGTACAAGAAAAATAGACAATCATAAATACAGTACAAGAACAATAGACAATCATGAATACAATACAAGAAAAATAGACAGTTATGAATACAGTACAAGAAAAACAGACAATCATAAATACAGTACAAGAAAAATAGACAATCATGAATACATTACAAGAAAAATAGACAATCATGAATACAGTACAAGAAAAAAAGACAATCATGAATACGGTACAAGAAAAATAGACAGTCATGAACACAATACAAGAAAAATAGACAATCATAAATACAGTACAAGAACAATAGACAATCATGAATACAATACAAGAAAAATAGACAGTTATGAATACAGTACAAGAAAAACAGACAATCATAAATACAGTACAAGAAAAATAGACAATCATGAATGCAGTGCAAAAATAGACAATCATGAATACAGTACAAAAGTAGACAATCACGAATACAGTACAAAAGTAGACAATTATGAATACAGTACAAGCAAAATAGACAATCTTTAATACAGTACAACAAAAATAGACAATCCTGAATACAATACAAGAAAAATAGACAGTTATGAATACAGTACAAGAAAAAATAGACAATCATGAATACAGTACAAGAAAAAATAGACAATTATGCATGCAATACAAGAAAAATAGACAATCATGAATACAGTACCAAAAATGTGACAATCATGAATTCAGTACCACAAAAATAGACAATCATGAATATAATACAAGAAAAATGGACAGTTATGAATACAGTACAAGAAAAATAGATAATCATGAATAAAATACAAGAAAAATAGACAATCATGAATACAGTACAAGAAAAATAGACGGTATGAATACAGTACAAGAAAAACAGACAATCATAAATACAGTACAAGAAAAAAAGACAATCATGAATACGGTACAAGAAAAATAGACAGTCATGAACACAATACAAGAAAAATAGACAATCATTAATACAGTACAAGAAAAAATAGACAATCATGAATACAGTAGAAGAAAAATAGACAATCATGAATACAATACAAGAAAAAAATAGACAATCATGAATACAGTTCAACAAAAAATAGACAATCGTCAATATAGTACAAGAGAAACAGACAATCATGAATACAATACAAGAAAAATGGACAGTTATGAATACAGTACAAGAAAAATAGACAATCATGAATATAGTATAAGAAAAATAGACAGTTATGAATACAGTACAAGAAAAATAGACAATCATGAATACAGTACAAGAACAATAGACAATCATGAATACAATACAAGAAAAATAGACAGTTATGAATACAGTACAAGAAAAACAGACAATCATAAATACAGTACAAGAAAAATAGACAATCATGAATGCAGTGCAAAAATAGACAATCATGAATACAGTACAAAAGTAGACAATCACGAATACAGTACAAAAGTAGACAATCACGAATACAGTACAAAAGTAGACAATTATGAATACAGTACAAGCAAAATAGACAATCTTTAATACAGTACAACAAAAATAGACAATCCTGAATACAATACAAGAAAAATAGACAGTTATGAATACAGTACAAGAAAAAATAGACAATCATGAATACAGTACAAGAAAAAATAGACAATTTATGCATGCAATACAAGAAAAATAGACAATCATGAATACAGTACCAAAAATGTGACAATCATGAATTCAGTACCACAAAAATAGACAATCATGAATATAATACAAGAAAAATGGACAGTTATGAATACAGTACAAGAAAAATAGACAATCATGAAAAAAATACAAGAAAAATAGACAATCATGAATACAGTACAAGAAAAATAGACGGTATGAATACAGTACAAGAAAAACAGACAATCATAAATACAGTACAAGAAAAATAGACAATCACGAATACATTGGAAAAATAGACAATCATGAATACAGTACAAAAGTAGACAATCACGAATACAGTACAAAAGTAGATAATCACGAATACAGTACCAAAGTAGACAATCATGAATACAATACAAGAAAAATAGAATGTTATGAATACAATGCAAGAAAAAAAAGACAATCATGAATACAATACTAGACAAATAGACAATCATCAATACAGTACAAGAAAAATAGACAATCACGAATACAATACAAGAAAAATATACAATCATCAATACAGTAAAAAAAAATAAACAATCATCAATACAATACAAGAAAAATAGACAATCATCAATACAGTACAAGAAAATTAGACAATCACGAATACAATACAAGAAAAATATATTTTTATGAATACGGTACAAGAAAAATAATCAATCATGAATACAGTACAAGAAAAATAGACAATCACGAATACAATACAAGAAAAATAGACAGTCATGAATACGGTACAAGAAAAATAGACAATCATGAATACAGTACAAGAACAATAGACGATCATGAATACAATACAAGAAAAATAGACAGTTATGAATACAGTACAAGAAAAACAGACAATCATAAATACAGTACAAGAAAAATAGACAATCATGAATGCAGTGCAAAAATAGACAATCATGAATACAGTACAAAAGTAGACAATCACGAATACAGTACAAAAGTAGACAATTATGAATACAGTACAAGCAAAATAGACAATCTTTATTACAGTACAACAAAAATAGACAATCCTGAATACAATACAAGAAAAATAGACAGTCATGAACACAATACAAGGAAAAATAGACAATCATGAATACAGTACAAGAAAAAATAGACAATCATGAATACAGTAGAAGAAAAATAGACAATCATGAATACAATACAAGAAAAAAATAGACAATCATGAATACAGTTCAACAAAAAATAGACAATCGTCAATATAGTACAAGAGAAACAGACAATCATGAATACAATACAAGAAAAATGGACAGTTATGAATACAGTACAAGAAAAATAGACAATCATGAATATAGTATAAGAAAAATAGACAGTTATGAATACGGTACAAGAAAGATAGACAATCATAAATACAGTACAAGAACAATAGACAATCATGAATACAATACAAGAAAAATAGACAGTTATGAATACAGTACAAGAAAAACAGACAATCATAAATACAGTACAAGAAAAATAGACAATCATGAATACATTACAAGAAAAATAGACAATCATGAATACAGTACAAGAAAAGAAGACAATCATGAATACGGTACAAGAAAAATAGACAGTCATGAACACAATACAAGAAAAATAGACAATCATAAATACAGTACAAGAACAATAGACAATCATGAATACAATACAAGAAAAATAGACAGTTATGAATACAGTACAAGAAAAACAGACAATCATAAATACAGTACAAGAAAAATAGACAATCATGAATGCAGTGCAAAAATAGACAATCATGAATACAGTACAAAAGTAGACAATCACGAATACAGTACAAAAGTAGACAATTATGAATACAGTACAAGCAAAATAGACAATCTTTAATACAGTACAACAAAAATAGACAATCCTGAATACAATACAAGAAAAATAGACAGTTATGAATACAGTACAAGAAAAAATAGACAATCATGAATACAGTACAAGAAAAAATAGACAATTATGCATGCAATACAAGAAAAATAGACAATCATGAATACAGTACCAAAAATGTGACAATCATGAATTCAGTACCACAAAAATAGACAATCATGAATATAATACAAGAAAAATGGACAGTTATGAATACAGTACAAGAAAAATAGATAATCATGAATAAAATACAAGAAAAATAGACAATCATGAATACAGTACAAGAAAAAAAGACGGTATGAATACAGTACAAGAAAAACAGACAATCATAAATACAGTACAAGAAAAATAGACAATCACGAATACAGTGGAAAAATAGACAATCATGAATACAGTACAAAAGTAGACAATCACGAATACAGTACAAAAGTAGATAATCACGAATACAGTACCAAAGTAGACAATCATGAATACAATACAAGAAAAATAGAATGTTATGAATACAATACAAGAAAAAAAAAGACAATCATGAATACAATACTAGACAAATAGACAATCATCAATACAGTACAAGAAAAATAGACAATCACGAATACAATACAAGAAAAATATACAATCATCAATACAGTAAAAAAAAATAAACAATCATCAATACAATACAAGAAAAATAGACAATCATCAATACAGTACAAGAAAATTAGACAATCACGAATACAATACAAGAAAAATATATTTTTATGAATACGGTACAATTAAAATAATCAATCATGAATACAGTACAAGAAAAATAGACAATTACGAATACAATACAAGAAAAATAGACAGTCATGAATACGGTACAAGAAAAATAGACAGTCATGAACACAATGCAAGAAAAATAGACAATCATGAATACGGAACAAGAAAAATATACAATCATGAATACAGTACAAGAAAAATAGATAATCATGAATACAATACAAGAAAAATAGACTATCATGAATACGGTACAAGAAAAAATCATGAATACAGTACAAAATTAGACAATCTTGAATACAAGAAAAATAGAATATTATGATACAATACAAGAAAAATAGAATATTATGAATATACCAATAAGCAACAATTCGCATGTAATCATTCTACAATCTTCATTGCATATCAGAGCCGTCGTTGTAGGCAAGAGCGAACCCCCTAGGGAAATGGGGGGGGGGGGAGTTTTCTGGAAAAGGAACCAATTCAAGTGAAACATTCATCGCTTTGAAATGCATTTCATCAGTCTTTTCATCGCTCAGTTTGGACTGTGATATAGTTTGGCTGCTAAGTATGAAGCGAATATTAATTACTCTCTAGGAATGTCTTCCCCACAGCACCCCCCCCCCCCCCCCCAAAAAAAAAAAAAAAAAAAAATACTGTTTGCCTCAAATGTGGTAGGGTCCCAAGATGAATATCTTTGCCCACACTAAAAGTATTGAAATACATGATGTTTGTATATTGTCATGCGATGTGTCCCATTGTACAAATGGCAATATGACTCCTGCGTGGACCTTCACGGAAATTGCCATAAACGCATTTTTGACTGACGTTTATCGTGCAAACATAAACAGTTTATGCATGGACCAATGGCAATCTGATTCAAATCGAGATCTCCGACATGACGAGGTTATGTTCTGTTGATCTTTAGATTCACCAATCTAGTTACAGCCTTCACATTTATGAAAGTGAAAAAATGTAATTCGGAACATAACGTTTTTAACTATAGCTCTCCGCAACACGAAATGCAACGCTTTATCTGGTTGGTTACGCAAAATGAGTGGTCCAATTCAAGTAAGGTCACCAGCACATAAACTTATTTCGGTACCATTCAAACCTAAACTACATTTTTAAAGGATCATAGTGCTCTTTATAAAATTGGTTTTTACATATGGGTATTTTAGGTATTTTTTTATTTCCTGAAGTAAAAAAGTACTTCCGTTGTTGGACTGTTTTTCTCAGTTTCATAAATAAGGGTTTAACGTAATAGCAGATTGGTGTATCCGACACAATCGATGTAAATAGAATGGTGTGCCAGATAATACTGACTGTCTTCCCACGATGAAGCAAGACAACGTTATGTTACAAGAATAAAATTAGGGTAGTTTAGAAAAATACCGACGAGGATGCGAGTGAAATATTGCATGAAACGGTTTTTACCGTGTTTTCCATTTATGAAATCAATCCAAATGAAAGATTTTTCTCTTCTTTCACGTTTATAGTTGGATAAAATATAACAGTCAGTGCTACGAATGAACCAACAGGATATTATGTTGAATGATATGTCTCGCCTGCTTCCCCTGTACAGTACATAGCCATTTTAGCAAGAAAAGTAGGTCATGACAAGCACAATTTACTTCTTCAATGTGAATGCACTCATGAAATTGCATGACCATACACGTAACAGTGTTTAGGAAACTGAGCTTGAAGCGATAAAGAGTGTCTGGCATAGTTTGCCAAAGCAATTGTGGTCGCTATATATATATATATATATATATATATATATATAATGTTATTTCGCAAAAGTTTCACTCAGTAAAACACTGAGGTGACCCAACGATCTCATTACACAACAAAGTACTTGCTTTATCTCTTGCTCTAAAATAAAGGATCAAAACTGCCTTACTCCAAGGAGAATACATTACTGTGCATTAAAACTGTTTCATCCTATCGGAGTACCCGGCATGTATAGTGTAAATAACATGGTGTGCCCGACAATATGCAACTGTCTTTTCTACCAAGAAAGACAACATTGTGTTATAATAGTAGAATGGTGTACCCGGCTCTCACAAAGTAAAAACGAAAAGGAGTGAACACGACAAGAATCTATTTGCATCGATGATACCATGTCCGTTTCCGCTTCCTGTGCATGCACAGAGTGGAAGGTAGCATTCGCAACTTCTCGGTCAATCCTACGGATCATGCCTCCAAGCTAACATTAGCTGCCATTCGAACCTCTTAGGCTATTTACGAACAAGGATTGACCGAGAAGTTGATACTGCATTGAACTATATTTTCAACAACTCGGTCAATACAATCGTAGAAATAGCCGATGTGGTCTGAATAGCTTGCGGTTTCTTTTTTAGCAGAGAAATTTTTCCGGCGAGCACAATGTATAATTATACTGAAAATTACTACACCGACATACATCTGAGGTATATGTGTGTCTCTCAGAAATAGCCGAGATGGACCGAATGGGGAAGGCGTGGGGAGAGTCGGTGGAATGTATGAAGCAGCAGTTTTAAAGCAAAATGCATGCTCTGAAAGGAAACTACCAATAATTTGCTTCAGTAAGATAAATCTTATTGGCTCCATAGACACCATTCTTAAGTCAGACATGGATTTGACAGTGTCTGCGCAAATACATCGGACACTTTATATGGTCGGCTCACAACAAATTGATGCAAATTTTCATTATTTACTGTATACATTTTCATAAATTTTACTTTACATTAATTTTTTTCTGTTTGATTCAAAGTGTCGAAAAATTCATGAAATTAAGTTTGTATTAATGTAAAAGGCTGAAAATCGCGTTTTAAGGGGGTCAAACTTAGAGACGCACATAGGTGTTTCCCCGTCTAAAAAAAGAGCTTGACCACGAGTAATATAGTCACGTGAGGTCTTAAAGAAGAGTCTGAGACGCAAATAGCAGGTAGACCTCGAGTGAGTGTATTTTGATGCTTTCACGTTAGTTTCTCTGTAATAAAAGTCTATTTACTGCTGTCGCCGTTGGAATGAAATAGTTTTAATGCACAGTAATGTATTCTCCTTTGAGTAAAGCAGTTTTGATCCGCTATTTTAGATTAATAGATAAAGCAATTCATTTGTTGTGTAATGGGATCATGGGGGTTATCTCAATGTGTTAATGAGTGAAAGTTTACGCTGTAACGTTCTCTCTGTCTCTCTATCTGTCTGTTTCTTTGTCTCTCTCTCTCTCTCTCTCTCTCTCTCTCTCTCTCTCTCTCTCTCTCTCTCTCTCTCCAAAATAATTAAAAGGATGAGCCTTATAGCTATTTATTTGATGGTAAAGATAGAAAGATATTTACAACATATTTTGATAATATAATCGGCGGCGACAGTGCAAAAGATCTAAGAAATAGTTTTAAGAATGTCGAGTAGAAGAAACATGATAAGATAAGAATCTCCAACGTAAAATTTATCAGGTCTATTAGCTTATTTTAAGTAAAACAAATGGTACGAGATCAATTAGTGTTGTTCTCGATTTGCCAACAGGAATTGCTAGCAAACCGTTTTATTTTAAGAAAAACTAAGCTCACATAAGCTCTTATCAAATAACTTGCATTTCCACTCAAACCATTTCTAAAAAAAAGGTTTCTAAAACAACTAAAAACTCCTTATAGAAATCGAAAAACAACTAAAAACTCCTTATAGAAATTTAAAAACTTTCTAAAACAACTAAAAACTCCTTATAGAAACTGAAAAACTTTTTAAACCAACTAAAAACTCCTTATAGAAATTGAAAAAGTTTCTAAACAACTAAAAACTTATAGAAATTGAAAACGTTTCTAAAACAACTAAAAACTCCTTATAGAAACTGAAAAATGTATTAAGTATTATTCACATTTTAATTCCTTGAAAATTATATACTAGAAATTTACAGACAGGGCAAAACCTGACATTAAAAGCTGCACAAAAATCTAAGCTAATGAAGTACAATCCCATTTTATATTGGTTTGGAAATACGAGTTTAATAAAATGGTCTTCATCTCTAAAATTAAAATACTAAATACATTAAAATCTTAAGGGAATTTTGTCACCAACGGACCCAAGACAGTTACCACTAATTAACAAACAGACAGATGGGCAGGAAGACATAACCCCCACCTCTTTTCAAAATCAGCAGATATAAACGTTATTGTTAAGTCTTTTTGTACTTATTTAAACATTATGACTGTCAATGATAATTATGAAAAGATTTAAAATAATATCAACAGCTTGTTCATGACACGAGAAACACAGATTATAAATTTACACATGTTTGAACTTACATATATAGCTAATAACTCCGTACATTAACCATATTGACAACACTTTTATTTTAATTTCAACACTAATTATTCTTCTATCACAACTACAAACTACAGAAACTCTAAGTAAAACATTATCTTCCATCTACCCTATTAATTTATATTCCAATTGTCTTCAAATTTTCATAAAAATATAAACTGCTATTGTCCCTTCAAATGTAGAAGGAATGTTTGTGAGGTATGTACAACAAGTGAAATGGGAAAAAAATGGCAGATAACCAATCCACATTGTCAGATGCCAGTGATTATTATTAATGGGCAGAGAAGAAATATTGAGTGAAGCAATTGAACTCTGATGGAACAGTAAGTTTTTAAATTCCAATTACTTTATATAATAATAATAATAATAATAATAATAATAATAATAATAATAATAATAATAACAATGACAACAATGATTGAGCATGTCCTAAACATTGTATCTTTCTAAATTCAGCTATTTAAAATGTTGGCGCAAACTATCTTTTCTTTTAGTTTAAATTATTTGCATTCTAAATGAGTGTAATATTGATGAGAGCATCTCTCTCTCTCTCTCTCTCTCTCAAAAAAAAAAAAAAACATACACTCATACACACCAAATAATTGGTGCAAAAACAATTGTGTCAAGACTAAAGTCTTTGACATTAAAAAACTTTTTTCCTTCTTCTTTTTACAGTGAAACGAGAGAGAGAGAGAGAGTTTATTGACTGCATCCTGAATTAAACAATATTAATGGCATTATATAGCAGTTTCTGCTGATGTAGATAGCATGTAGTCATGTGCACAATTAGAGATCTACGACTCTTCCTTTACTTTCCACGTTCCTTTCCAGTAATTATAAATGTATCTATCAAATTGAAAACATATCCATTCCTCTGTCACTATTGCGTGTTAAAATGGCATTGCTATATAAAGATGCTGAAAACATCGATAGGGAATCATGTCAGAAAAGCATCAAAAATACATCAGTATAATAATAGTTCACTCGTTTGAGATTCCACCCCCCCACCCCCCCCCCCACCCCCCACCCCCCCCCACCCCCCACCCCCCCCCGTTCTCATGTCAACATCTAGCCATATTCGTAGGTTGGGAGCGGCTATCTATCTGTACAGCCGGTTTTTTTCACATGGTACATTTCTTCTTCTTGGATGTAGGCCTTCATCATACTTACGTTTTCACGGGGTCCTCAGCTTCTACGGTAATAGCCATAATTGTTACCTGCATTCACATTTATCACTTATGTTAAAACCCATAAAAATAAATTGTGGTTGTAAATATCTGCTTTTCTTGCTAAACTGGCTTTGCTAAGTTTTTGGATAATGTGCTGTACATGCGAAGCAGGCAAGACATGTCATTCAACAGAATTTCCTGTTGGTTCATTCTTAGTACAGACCTTCAGCTTTGTATCTAGTTAAAAGCGTGAAAGAAGAGAACACATTTTTAATTTCTGATTGATTTCATAAATGGGAAACACAGTAAAAACTGTTTCATGCAATATTTCATTCGCTTCCTCTTTGGTACAAATTTTATTCTTGTTATAAGTAGATATCAATTTGAATCAGATTGGGACCAATGGATGGATCGTCGAATGAACAGACGGACAGTGTCTTTGCGCAAGCCAACATTCAGCTACATTTATAGATTTAGGAAGTTAAGAACATTACTACCCAATGGAAACACAAATGAAAATTACTACCCAATGGAAACACAAATGAACATTACTACCCAATGGAAACACGAATGAAAATTACTACCCAATGGAAACACAAATGAACATTACTACCCAATGGAAACACAAATGAACATTACTGCCCAATGGAAACACAAATGAAAATTACTAACCAATGGAACCACAAATGAGAATCAGAAAAATTTTATTCACAAAAATATATAATACAAATGGTGCTAGGGACTTGTGTGTTGTCACGGTGTCAAAGTATGTGTTACAAATGGTGCTAGGACTTTGTGTGTTGTCACGATGTAAAAGTATGTGTTACAAATTAGTGATACTTATTTAAGAAGAGAAAAATGTAAATGGAATATAATCGTACCCTTTGTCTTAACGAAATTTGACACAAATGTGCTTTGATCATTTTTATTTTTTATGGATATATTTGACTAATTACAAAATTGTTTTCTTACTTTATAGCTCAAATAACTATACATTTTAAATATACCGTATAGCGGACATTTTCGCGGACGTAAAATTTAGCGATTTTAACAAAAAAATGCGGATATTAAATTTTTATTAGTTATATTCTGGTGATTCCAGATACAGGGACTTCATAATATACAAGATCATAAATTCTGATGGCATTTATTTTCGTGACCCCACTTGTTAAAACGTTAAATCGCTACAGATTTCTCTCCAGCTACAAATACCCACTATATTCGGTGGGGGTCGGGGAGTATGTTAAAAAATAATTATCAATCAACAAATATTTATACAAATGTATTGAATGGGTGAAAGAATTCTCTTTTATTTTAGTTATACGTGTATGCAATTACCTATTTCCCGTGGGTTTTTTTTTTTTTTTTTTAAATTAACGTTGACTTCGACAAGTGCATTCTCTATTCATCACCTGCACACCCTGGAATGTTCCTTTTATCTCTCTCACTCATCTATTTTGTTCGCTTTTTAAAAAAAATATAAATTATTTGCTATTTTTTTATCAGTTATTTTGAATTCTTTACGATTTTCGGTGCAGACTGCTCATTTGAATTATTATCACAAATCAACATTCATATATTATTTTGCTTTTTCCTCTCTTTCAGTATCTATGCGTTCATCCTTCCTTCATTATGGTATTGATACCCTACATTTCTTCATTCTTCTATTTTTCACCCTGGTGGGTTGCTTTGTATATGTTACATTTTGTAAAATGTGTTTTGTCGAGTTAAATCACGAGGAAAAGTCCGTATTATCATTGATGTTAAATCATACTGTACGTTATGTCTTGTTCTAATATTTTACAAAGGATAAGCATTGGGCTTTTCCTCAGTAGAGCTAAAATTGTACCGAGTAAGAAAAGGCTGAACTGTAATGATGTATTTATCAATCTCCTTATTACAGTGGGTAAAGACACTGTTACAATAATGTTTATTTGGCTTCTCCTTGTGCCGTTCATATGTTGTAATGTTGAATTATCAGAGTTTTTGCTACATGTCAGTAGTATTAATAGATATGATAAAATTAATATAATGTGTAATACTTCTACAAATCTAATGTTCACAAATTTGTTCATTTGTATATTATGGATGTTTCTAGTTCTTATATTATCCGGAGACATTGAGTTGAATCCAGGCCAAATATCTGTATCAGATTCAGATTCATCTGATTCCTACAGCTGCGATATTTCACTTACGTCACCAACGGATAATAATTTATCTTTTGTACATTTAAATATTTTATTTGTTCACCATAAATTAGATTTCGTCGCTACATATTTTGATGATTTTGACATAATTGCACTTACAGAGACTCATCTGGATGATAACATTACCGACGATGATCTTAAGTTAGACGGTTGTCATAAACCAATTAGGTGTGATCAAACAAATCGTGGGGGAGGTGTAATGGTCTATATTTCAGAACATTTTATTTTCAAACCATGTACCAATCTGTTGATACGTAACCTTGAAGGGACAGGGATAGAAATATGTGTAAAAGGTGTGAAATGTCTATTACTTGCAATCTACCGCCCTCCATCTGCTTTGACACACTTCTGGGACTCGTTGAATATCACCATTGAGCTGGACTTCAGTGTCTGTGATAATTTTATAATTAAGGGTGATTTAAACGAGGACCTACTCAGTACTGAATTCAAAAGTCTCAGAGACGTGATGATGTTTAATGACATGCAAAATATAATAACTGATCCGACCAGAGTAACATATAGCTCGGCAACTATTAGATCCCATTAATAAATCTCAAACCATAGAGGTCCTTCATTCTGGAATTATCTCTGTTGATGCAAATTTAAGTGATCACAAGGCCTCCTACTTAATTACTCGGCTGCATTATGAATGTACCACCTGTTATAAGAGAGAAATATGGCTTTATAATAAAGCGGATTTCCAAAAATGTAATAATCTTATAACAGGAATTGACTGGACAACTAAGTTAGGTGCTTGTGGTGATGCCGTTGCAGCATTTATTTCGTCGTATATTCAGTTTGCTCAAGATTGTGTACCATTTCACACAGTAACCGTTCTGATGAGGAACAAATGTTGGTATGACAGCACAATTCGAGAACAAGCCGGAAGCGCGACCGCATGACAAGAATAGCTACTAATAGTAATAATCCAAGTCATTGGGGAAAATACAAAATATTACGTAACAAAGTCAATAACCAGAAAAAAAAGAGCAAAGGAAAAATGTATTCGTAATTTGGAGAATATTGATTCTATTGGTGTAAACTCGAAAGATTATTGGAAACTTGTACGTCATTTTGTGAAAGAAAAGTTTCAACCTCAATACCTCCATTAAGGATTATTATTGCGAATGGATCTTTGCAAGTAACATTTTCAGATGGCGAAAAATAAGAATGTCTTAATTCTTTTCTTTTTTTTTTTTTTTTTTTTTTTTGGTGCTACAGCGAAGGTTGATGACAGCAATGTCAATCTACCGGATATACACTTGAAAACTAATAACAAACTATCTAATATATTAATAACAGAACAATACGCTTTTGATGTAATCAACACCTTACCAACCCACAAAGCATGTGGCGTGGGTAAAATAAGCCACCATATGCTAAAAGGAACCGTCGCATCCGTAGTTAAACCACTCTCTGTTCTGTTCAACATGTCCCTTGCAAAAAAGTGTTCCCGTCTTTATGGAAAACCGCGAAAGTAACGCCAGTGTATAAAAAGGGATGTACCACCGATCCTTCAAATTACAGCCCTATTTCATTATTGAGTTGTGTTGGGAAGTTATGGAAAGAATTATTTTTAAGCATTTCTACAACCACCTACACTCAAACGATCTTATATTCAAATATCAATCCGGTTTTCTTCCCAACAATTCTGCAGTATTTCAGCTCATAGATATGTACCATAGTATATGTACTGCGCTTGATAACAAGGATGACATGTGTGTGGTCTTTTGCGATGTCTCTAAAGCATTTGATCGGGTTTACCATAAAGGGTTAATACGTAAATTAAAGTGCAATGGCATTGATAGCTCTCTTATTGATTGGTTCTCTGACTAACTATAGATCAGACTTCAAACAGTTTTTGTAAATACTGCCGAATCAAGTAGCCATTATGTTGCGACTGGCGTTCCACAGGACTGTTTTAGGTCCGTTATTATTTATTATGAATGTTAACGATATAGGCGACGATCTCCTGAGTGCAGCGAGACTCTTTGCTGATGATAGCTCACTGGCGTATTCATCTAATGATACTTACGAACTTGAATATATTCTAAACACAGATTAACAAAGCGTTGACGATTGGTCAAGACAGTGGTTAGTTTGCTTCAATCCAACCAAAACCGAGGCAATTTTATTCTCGCGTAAGCTAGAATCGGTTTTTCCTGAACTAAAATTCAAAAACGAAATCCTATAGTTCCATAAGTATCTTGGCGTAACTTTTAGTAGTCTAGGCAACTGGATAAACATATTGATAACATATTTATGTCGACCTCAAAAATGATAACTGCCTTGAAAATACTTAAATATAAATTTCGCCTAAAGACTTTATAAAGGATATATTTTACATACATCCGCCCCTTACTAGGATACGCTGATGTTGTATGGGATGGTTGTTAGGCCGAAAACTCTCTTAAATTAGAAAAAGTACAATTAGAGGCAGAGAGAATTATAACTGGGCTTACTTGAAGTGTCTCGTGTCATAAGATTTATGAATAAACTGGTTGGTCTACCTTTGCAGATAGACGAAAGTTTAATAAACTATGTTACTTTCATAAAATAGTATACGGTGTCTCTCAACTTATCTTGCTGACCTTCTTTCACCACTGGTTGGTGAGACAAACAGGTATAATCTTAGAAATATGAATAATTTTAATCAAATTAATGCCAAAATAGAAATAAGTAGAAACTCATTCATATACTCTTCTATTCATGTTTGGAACTCACTCTCAGATTCAGTAAAAGGTGAAAGTAACTATTCTATCTTCAGAAGTAAAATAAAGGCTAAGACAATACAAGTGCCTGCCCATTTTTCGTTGGTAACAGGAAATTATCTATTCTGCATACTAGAATTAGAAATAACTGTAGTGATTTACATAATGATTTATATCGTAATCATCTGAGAGATAATCTATTATGTGCTTGCGGTGATGATATATAAAATGCATAGCATTACATATTTACTTGCAAATACTATATTGAACAGCATAGGAAACTGCTTCAGAATCTAAATCATCTCTAAACACCAGCGACTACAATTAATTTGTTATATGGATCATCTGATTTTACAGCGAACTTTAATAATCGCTTATTTGAATTGTTCCAAACATATATTCAAGACACGAAACGATTTACATAATTAAGAAGTATTCACAATTTGATTTCTTTACTCAATTAATTACTACTAATTTTAATTAAGAAAGACATGATTTTCTTCATTGTTGTCCACTGAATTCATGTTGGTGTATGTACTCTTGTCCAACTTCTTCCACGATCATTAATTCATTAATGTATTAATTTCTCTCTCTCTCTCTCTCTCTCTCTCTCTCTCTCTCTCTCTCTCTCTCTCTCTCTCTCTCTCTCTCTCTCTCTCTCTCTCTCTCTCTCTCTCATACCTAATTTGCCTGAATCGTGTATGTTTACATATAATTGTATGAAATCATATTAATTTACAGCCGTTATCCATGTAAATTTTTTATTAATTGTAGGGGAAGGGCTTATTCTAAGTTGTGAGAACTTGTATCCCGACCCCGTTTATTAACATTTATGGCAATAAAATATGTTTAAACTATGGTTAGGTCCTCCAAGCATGCTAAATCATCTTTATGACCAATCTTAGCAACGCTACTTTATCGTCAATTTTGTAGCAAATGTTGGACCTCGCGGTGAATGAAGTGTATTACAATACATCGGAATGCAGAATGGTGCGAACAACCTGTAACAACCATAATGTGATAACACTGGAGGGCGACTGATAGTCACTCCCAAGGTCGCTATAGATGCTTTGAATAAGTCCCGCTTTGCGTATGTAAGAGTGATTTACCTTACCAGCTGTGACGTCAAACGAGGAAAGGGTTGAACATCCATAAACCGGAAAAAAGGCTTTCTTTGATACATCGCTTGTTGAATATTTTGATAAATTTTAGTGAATCTGTATTTCTGATATTGATTGTTATCATTGTTAGACAAAGCTGGATACGTATATCTTTATTTTTCTTGAAACACACGTACTTTCCTTCATTTATCTATTTTAAAATTTTAGAACAATTTTTTTATTCAACCTAGATTTAGGACACTGATTTTTATTTTAGTCTACAGGAAGGGGGATAAGTTCACATATTAACATTAAATCCATATATATATATATATATATATATATATATATATATATATATATATATATATATATATATATATATATATACATATATACATATATATATATATATATATATATATATATATATATATATATATATATATATATATATATATGTAAGATGTACATTGCAACAGGTGTGAAATGGCCTTGAAACTTCTGCAGGCAGTGTAATGTAACCCCTACCAGGGCCAGGTACCTGGGAACTAGTTCCCTGCCTCGACAGTTCTGGAGTTGACCATTCGATTTCAGGTGTTAAGAGAAACAAACAGTTAAGTAATTTTCAAAAAATCTTATAAAAGATAAAGTGAAGTATAGGAAGCCAATGTTAATGAAAGGTAATCATGCAAGTGTGGTAGGACGATAAAATATATGTTGTCTGATAAACATTTGAAAACTAAAGTACACAAAAATTATGAAAAAGAGAACTCAGAAAAGAAATCGAGAATCATAAGAATGAAGTTATGAAACGGAGAGATAAAGAAGCTAAGGAGAAATTACGTCAACGAATGGAAAATAAACAAACAGACAAGAGTAAATGTTTAATTGTACATGATTTTAGTCGATTTATACAGATTTAAATAAAATATCTTACCATAACCGCTGTGAGAGCGCAGAGAGCTTAGAGGAATCCCGCCTGTCACTTTTCACTTAATACTGTTGTAACTACCTACAGATAAAGTATTTTAAATAACCAATAACATTCATAAAATATCGAAGAAACAAATATGCTGTGCGATGAAGTACTGGATGAAGATGGTAGCCTCGAAGGGACAAAGCGGTACTTCGTCAGTGCTGTCCCCAAACAATGCTACCTTTTAAAATGTGCGCTACTCCAAATATGTTACAGCCATTGTTTTTATATATCTTAAGCCATCGCCTAAAAATAATTACCAATTATAAACTTTTTAATCCCGAATATCTACGGATAATTATCCCAAAATACGAAAAAGTAATTTAAAAAATAGGTCAAAAGCTATACAAATTGTACCAACTTTGCTAGAAAAATAATTATCTCCCAAAACACTTGTATTAAAATAATTCTGTTTCATGAAATGAAAGAAACAACGATAACAATTTTCAACGAAGAGAGAGAGAGCCTCACCCCCACCCCACCCCCACCCCCAGCTTCAGACTTTGGTTTCTACCCGAAATGCTTGCAATAATAAGTTTTTTTTTGTTTTTTTTTTACATATGTAGAGTGACTTATACCGAGAGTTTGGAAAACTGCAAATTAATACCAATACCAATAACAGATCCTTTCTGCGACAACATCATGTTAATTAAGCTTTTTTATTCCCCGAAGACCACTGCATAACAGAGAAGAATACTGTAGTTGTAAAAGAACAGCACTGCGGAGGAACAAATACAATAATTAGACCACATTTTTCGGTTTTTATCCTACAAAATCACGATGCAAAATTAAAAAGCCAATGTTAAACAGACTGACACGCGACAAATATCGCAAAACAGACATCAAAATCCGAAAAAAGAAGATAGATAATTATGTAATAACACCGTACAAGGTAGAATTGGAAGATGTAGAATTAAAGCATCTACGGTCTAAATTTCCAGAGATTATGCAAATACTAAAGAAAAATAATATCTATTTTAAGGACTTAGACATGACACAAGATTTGGGTGGAATTTTCGATGAACGGGAGATGGGAATTTACCTTATTGACAAGGAAACTTTTGACATGGATAAAAGAGAATACTATTGAGCCTGTTTAATTGAGAAAGATAATACAGTTAGAATAACTTGTCTACATTGGTGGATACGGAACAATAGATTTAACTGAGATAAATTGTCTACACTGGTGGATAAGGAACAATAGATTAATCGAGAACGATAATACAGCGGGAATAAATTGTCTACTTTGGTGGATACGGAACAATACATTTAATTGAGAACGATTATACAGCGGGAATAAATTGTCTATATTGGTGGATACGGAACAATAGACTTAATTGAGAACGATTATACAGCGGGAATAAATTGTCTATATTGGTGGATAGGGAACAATAGATTTAATTGAGAACGATTATACAGCGGGAATAAATTGTCTACATTGGTGGATACGGAACAATACATTTAATTGAGAACGATAATACAGCGGGAATAAATTGTCTACATTGTTGGATACGGAACAATACATTTAATTGAGAACGATAATACAGCGGGAATAAATTGTCTCCATTGGTGGATACGGAACAATACATTTAATTGAGAACGATAATACAGCGGGAATAAATTGTCTCCATTGGTGGATACGGAACAATACATTTAATTGAGAACGATAATACAGCGGGAATAAATTGTCTCCATTGGTGGATACGGAACAATACATTTAACTGAGAACGATAATACAGCGGGAATAAATTGTCTCCATTGGTGGATACGGAACAATAGACTTAACTGAGATAAATTGTCTACACTGGTGGATAAGGAACAATAGATTTAATTGAGAACGATAATACAGCGGGAATAAATTGTCTACATTAGTGGACTGTAGGATCGCATCTAGTGCTAAATACCCCCCACTTTACAAATTCTGTATCCACAAGGCGCTATTCTTCTGGGAACAGATCTCTACAACAGGTGTAAATAGACCCGTTATTGGTAATGTTGCTCTTACCTATCTCTCTAAATGCCCGCTGCTCTATTTTATGCTTGTATCTCTCTTCGTCAAACACTATTCTTTGATCGTCCCTTGAAAAATCTGGCTGATCTCCTTTTGAGTTATGTAGTTGTAGTACTATCTGCATTCATTCTCTGTCACTTCACAGAGGCTGGCAACTACACTACTAACTTCTTATTGATAAGTTTGTGCAAACGAATGAGCCTAGATATTTTAAGTCTTGGTTCAATGGATGACAATTTTACTCCTCCTATGGTGAAATGTATATGGCAGATGTTCGACTCGCTCTGCATTAAGCACTGGAGTCACGAGAGATTGCGTCACTTCCCGCGGCTCTAGTACTTAAAACAGAATCCATTTGTCCTTTAGTTGGCCGTATGCTCCTGGAGATGTCGTATGGTCTCTTCTAATCCAAGTGGTCATCTTTTGGAATCGAGAGAAAAGATCACTCTGTAGTGTGCTTCCTAGTAACTTCCAAATCAAATTTGAACATATTTTACTAAACAATTTCGCGAAGAGTAACAGAGGCTGCACCACTGATTTCCCACTTCTTATAACTTAACAGCACCAGTAGCGAAGATAATTTCATCTCTTCTGTTTGTAGACAATCCTTTTTGCTACTGTTTGCAATAATCATTGGTTGCAGGTTGAAATAATCATTGATTGCAATAATCATTGGTTGCAAAATCTTCAGTTAGTAGTAATCCATTTAAAGCATCATATATAATCTGTACCTATCCAATCAAATACAATACTACATAGACATAATCTGTACCTATTAAATCAAATACAATACTACATAGACATAATCTGTATCTATCCAATCAAATACAATACTACATAGATATAATCTGTACCTATCCAATCAAATACAATGCTACATGTACTGTTTTAGTCTTCTCCTTTGATCAATCATATCTGTTACAAGCACGCTGAATACTTTGGGCTTTATGACAGTGGCTTTATGTGTCAGACAATCGCAATAGTTAGTAGAAGGTTTTGAAGAAATAAAAACTGCTATTAGGGCAATAAAAATAAACCAAAAGAAATAGCTACTACTTCAGTGTCGTTGGTTTGCTGCATCGTTTTCGCAAAAATTGCTTGCCGTCAAATTATGGGTAAAAAGTTGTTTCGAATTGGACGCCGCCATCTTGAAAAACAAGTAGGACTCAATGTAAGATTTTACCGCTGCTTTTGCTATAAGCACTGTTTTGTGAAATGATGTTGCGCATCAAAGACACCATGTTAACAATTATTTAACTCAGCTGTTTTTCTTGTCTGAGCGGCTCTAACTTTTTCAAACACTTCGACTTCGACTAATTGTTTCAATCAGCAGAGGTGTAATGGTAATGCAAAAAAGCCCGAGGTGATTCAAATGCCCGTGACGTGGGATGGTGATATTGTTTAGTGTCGACTCGAAGGTATTAGTAGCCGCTGTGGAAAGCAGCTATACGCAGGTAGTTAATAACATATCTGCGGCATAACTACTTAGCACAGCGCAAACTTTACAATATGTGGTTGAAATTTAAAAAACGAAAAAACAACAACAACAACAAAAATAAATAAAAAAAAAAATAAAAAATAAACAGATGTATATTTAAACTGGAACAAAAGAGCAATACACAATTAACATTCAGTGGGATGAGAAAACTTAAAGATGACTTAAGTGTGCTTATAATATTGCAACTCAGCGACCTCTTCATTATGATCGTTATAAGGAGCACTACATTTTATCTAAATGCCCATTACAACGGTCACAATACAGAAGACGCGATATATTTTCTCATAGGTCCGTGTCATGATGAAGAAATTCTCATATGTTCTCTCTCGCGTCCATGCTTGGCTCTGATTTTTTTGGTACTGTCTCTGTGCATTACCTCAAGTAAGGAGTGCGCAAAAGTTCATCCTTTTAAAATTGGTTCAATAGGTCAGATGACGGAAATATTATCTAAATCTCTAAATCTATACCTACAGTAAAGTATTGGAGGTCTACATATCAAAATTTCTTTTCGGAAAATATGAATCACCTGCAGATCCTCTTGAACAGCGATGGACCCTTTCCGTCTGGATCTAAGACAGATACACCTTTTTTAGTAATAAAATCTAGATTAAACAGTCGCTTATTCTGTGATCGTACATAGTAAGTAAATCGATGGTTGACCTTATTTTAAGATTGTTTACCCATTCCGCGCATTGGCTTTGTTAATTCGCGAATATATATATATATATTTATATATATATATATATATATATATATATATATATATATATATATATATATATATATATATATATATATATATATATATATATATAAGCTTTATTTTAGTTCACATGTCATTCTTCGATATAAATCGGAACATAATCTACAAATGGCAATTCTGTCAGCAGTCCGTATCAATAAAGGCTATTTTATGAGACTTTTACACGCTAGGGTCATCATTTGTATCACTTGCAACTTCATCAATGTCATCCAGTTCTGAAAAATTCCAATTTATACAATGTAACGTTAAATATATGTAGCCAAAGTTTTTATCGTATTTCAAACTGAATTGAAGGGACTGTCTTTATATTTTAATGTACATTAATATAAAATTGCCTGGCATACTTTATCTAAATACGATTTTGACCTTTGTCCTTTATAATTGACTGCTCTCACATAATTATCTTTGATATTAACTACTTAATTTAGTAATAACCGGACGACAGTCAAATTGCACAGTGAGCATAAGCCACTTGCCGGCTGATCTACCATATACGAATTTCAGACTTGTTATACAGGACTGTCCCTTTATTATAGAAAAGCTAATGATCGTAAGAAAGAAAACAAATATTTAAAAAATGTAACTTGAGATGAAATTATGTGTTGGTTGTATTTGTTCTCGATGTTGTTGTTGTTCTTCTTCTTTTTCTTTATTTAAAGATGTTTTCATTGTATTCGGAATTTCTATGGACGGAGGCTGTTAGCTTTTCCGTTAGTAAAGTAAAAGCAGCGCATGAAATTAATATAAAGAAAGTCAAACGTTTGCACCTAAATTTTCAAAATCTAGAATGAAAGAGATAAATCATAATTCAGTGATATGAAAATACTAATCATCAACTATTTTTCTGTTTCAGTTTTTTTAAAATAAACATAAGTATGTTAATTGACACGAATAATTAGAAGCTGCATACTTTTTATTCAGTATTATGCAAAACATATGTGTTCTTGAAAATAAGAAAGGTCGCGCATACAGGGATCTCCATAGCTCAGAAAACCAGGGCCCTTTTGATGGGCTAATTGCTCACTTTCTAATATACAGCAATACAGAATTTAAAAAAAAAATAAATTTAAAAAATCGGCCATTTTAGAATTTAAGGGCAACCAATAAAATTTTACGGGCCAGGTATCTCTTTATATTACTCTTGGGGCAAAACAAATGCCGTATTTCAAATGGTCAAATAGGGCTCCATTCAATAACTAATTCAGTTTACTTGTATCTGTTATACTTTTCTTGCAAATGGATGCCGGCCCATCATAGTGAGATTCCGGGTAAAAAAATAGGAATATTAAGCAAAAATACATTTTATAACTGATATATTTTATTAGAAAATTAAGAATTTGCTCTGCCAGGAATCACTACACTATGTTCCTAATATATTTCCTTAATTTTCCTACATTTTTGATGAAATTCATTGCTTTAGATAAAATAAAACTATTTGGCTTATGTTAGACACTAACTTTCACACAACATACAAAAATCTCCAGCATAGGTTATGTTGCATTTTCTGGATATAGTTGTAGTTCATTGAAATGACTGGAAATGTTAGTGCAAGTGACTTTTCCGGAACCTACTGAATCACACCTATTCGATCTGTCATCCAAAGGAAAAGCCAAGTGACTACGTTCAATAAATATTTTATTTTCTGTTTAGATCTGTAATGTTGCTTTCTATTCAACAAAAGTAACATTCTTCACTGGTCAGCAGATGCCCATGAGATATCAGAAAAAAATTAGTAATGATTTTTATAGGGTCCGCAATAATTCAATACCAGCTGATTGCCTTAACTAGAGTAGTAATACCTGCTAAATGTATATCATGCGGCAATATTATACACTTACTCAATTTGTAAAAAAATTACGAAATTATCGCGGGTACACCCGACATGCAATAAATCCATGAGAAATTATCGCGATTGCACCCGACATGCAATAAATCCATGAGAAATTATCGCGATTACGCCGACATGCAATAAATCCACGAGAAAACATATGTAAGAAATGCTTGTGCCTTTTCATCAAACTGTTTCCAGTATTGTCTACTGAAATTTAGTATTGCAACATGTAAATAACCAACAACTATGCATTGATTAGACATATGAATAACCTTCATTCGTTGTACATGTAACGATATATTTTCTATTATATCGATTTGTAGTGATATACTTAATCTTTTCAACTGATCCATTGTTGTTTTAAGTTACAGATTCATCTTCCGGTTCATTTACGCATTGAAGATGAATGTCAAAATAGGATTCTCAAATCAAACACGGCGTTCAGTGTAATTAACCAGAGTTTAGTTGAGCTCATTTTCGTTTACGATAATTAACTACGTATTCGTTGGGAACATAAGATATAAATGTACATACTATTCCTTATCTGTTGATATACGAAAATATGGCATTTGGCACCTTCAAAACTTGACTGTTTGAGATAGGTGATCGCTTAATACAGTTGAGATCGAGGGTTGATTCTTACAATAGGAAATTCGCTTAAACTTCTATAACACTTTAAATATGCCATGTATCAATATATATGGACCATTTTGAACCTACTGTGAATATTCCAAATATGCCATATATGAATATATATGGACTGTTTTAAGTCTACTATGAATATTCAAAATATGCCATGTATGAATATATATATGGACTGTTTTGAGCCTACTGTGAGTATTCAAAATGTTCAAGGTAATCATTGTGGTAGGTTAGTAATATACTTACTCAGGTCCAATCTTCGGGACTTACTAAAGTGTCTGCTTCCGAAGAAACATCCTCAAAATGGTCAATATACGCTTTTCACGAAATGTTCTTTTCACTTTCTCAGAACTCAGAGCATATGATCTGCACAAGGATCAACTTACCATTTATAGTTTCCAACTCTTTGTTATTGCTACTGCCCATATACTCTGGACACTTGCTGGATATTTGATGGTCAAGTAAGAGCATTCAAATGTCAGCCGGCGCGTGCGCCAGCCCGCGCGTGCTCCTCCGGCAATTGATGAATTCAGAGATTTAGAGGATTTCAGTATGAAGACGACACATATAGTGTCATTTTTACTGTCAACCGTGCTTGCGGCAGGTTGTAACACATGTTTACAGGGACCCCAAAGGGAAAAACTGTCTACACTGAAACATTGCATCTATCTTTTAAGTGCATGTCATAGTTACCATATCGGCAGGGCTGCGGTTGACAATCGAAAAATTCAAGTGAAATTGCAACATTTTCTATTTGCCTTATGGAGCGATCCTTTAATTGCAGATGAATGTTCAAGATTCTCTCTCTCTCTCTCTCTCTCTCTCTCTCTCTCTCTCTCTCTCTCTCTCTCTCTCTCTCTCTCTCTCTCGTGCTATCATATATATCATTAAGGTCGTTGTGCTTTTTGGTGGTAGATGGATGGATGGATGTAATTTTTGATACATTTTAAGTTGAATACTCCGTCTCCAAAGTATGCTTTTTTAAGGTGACGATTGAAATCTTAGAGCGGTAAGAAAATTAATTTATCTGAGCAAATTTTAATTGTTATCAATTAATCGAATATTTTATTTTTTCATTGACAGTAAATTTTGGGTGTTAAAAACACTCTTCTTATTATGACACCATCTTTATTCTACAAAATGACTCCCATTTAGGAAGTAAATTTAGTGCAGTTTTTCACCTTAGGAAGCAATCGATATTTATTGAGGGCAGTCCAATTGCAAATTAAATTGAATAGACATTAGACTCCTCACCAAACGCGCATGTACACATAATACCATACCCTAGTTGTAATTTTGCACCAAAAAAAAAAAAAAAAAAAAAAAAAAAAAAAGCATCCTACACGTTTGAGTGGAAAAAAAATAATCATACCCCATCTTAAAATTACACCACTCCCGATAAATGTTTTCTTCTTTCTTCCTTTTGTCTGTTTTTTTTTTGTGTGCAAATATTATACAGCTATTTTATTTTCTTCATGGTCATTCTTCTGGGAACTTTGCAAAAGTAACAAAACGCGAGTGTGTGATCTGAAGTTAGGTTGTAGACAACCTGTATTTTATTTTATTTTTTTACAAAAAAAAATTTCATATCATTGTGGCATTGTGTTACGTGAACTATTTTTGTAAAAATTAGTTATTAACCACGACCACGTCAAGCAACTTTGAAGGGTTTAATTTATTTCAT
Source organism: Margaritifera margaritifera (assembly GCA_029931535.1). Classification (NCBI taxonomy): domain Eukaryota; kingdom Metazoa; phylum Mollusca; class Bivalvia; order Unionida; family Margaritiferidae; genus Margaritifera; species Margaritifera margaritifera. Next base: position 3,291,118 of record JAQPZY010001597.1, read on the forward strand.
ACAAAATGGCAAAGTCTTATTTAGGTTATTCATTTGACTGATATAATACAAAAGTAAATTACAGAATGAAGGATCTGTGACCTAATAGTTTTGTATATAGGTCGTTCTTTCTTATCATTTATTTCTTTTATGCAAACAGACGATGAATTAGCCTGTGAGTAGTAAGACACACAAGCATACTCCTGTGTTTAAGCTTTGATAATGCGTCCTCCCCCCCCCCCCCAATAATGTTTCATAGCTTTGATTACAAGTTCAAGGCTCATCACGTGGATAACACTATATACGTTTAGTTGCATATTTTTAGCTAGTCAATACGAGTTACTACAATATAACATTTGATGTAAAATTTACTTTTTAAGAAGTTCTGGATTGGAGAAAGCAAATTTAGAGTTGCGCGAGTACGAGAAGTTAAATAGAGTACAAAAGTATGCCAGGTCTCGTCTCGTTATGTTGGCTTTAAGAGAGAGAGAGAGAGAGAGAGAGAGAGAGAGAGAGAGAGAGAGAGAGAGAGAGAGAGAGAGAGAGAGAGAGAGACCCCATTTGAGGCCCAAGATTGTATTGTAGATCAATGTGAGGGTAACATATGTTCTCCGGAACGGCACCACGACTCTTCCAGTTTGTAACAAGCTGCTGTTGCTAGGACGAATCTGTATGATCAGACAGGTAATATATGCATTGTATTGCATAGCTAAATCATGTATATTTGATGTGCTCTTATTGTTAGAGCAGGGAAAAAGAATGTTACCATTGATTTTGCAATAGATAATTTTTTTTGAAAATTCGCTGATAATGTATGAAATTATATCCCTTATCGATAGCGTTTGTTGCGTCTACATATTAGAAAAAATCATCTTCTCTAGCCAAGGTTCCAGTATGTTAACTTATCTGTGAATATGGTTAACATATCCAATAACAGTGTTCCTGTCTTTTTACAGTAACTATTCCAGTACAGACAGCCTGGAAATACTCCCCACCTGAGATCCATGTCTACCAAACAGTATAAAATTCCCAAACCAAATAAGGACTTATTCAAAAGAAGTTTCCAATACTCGGGAACTTTGCTCTGTAATGCTATTCCAGTAGAGATCTCCACTCTATTTCTTTCTTGTATTGCATATTGCGTGTATATTGACTATGTGGGTTCATATGCATAGGCGAGCGTCCGTGTGGGGGAGAGAAAGAAAGTGAATATATTGTTGTACATGCATGCTGCTATGTGTATGTATCTGTGTGTATATGTGTGTGTCTGTTTGTATATAAAGATGTTCTTTTATATGAGGGCCTCAAGGTAGATTAGTTCTTCGGCTAACTGTGTCACCCTTGTTAAATAAAGTCATTATTATTATTATTATTATTATTATTATTATTATTATTATTATTATTATTATATCAGAACATTGGCTGGAGATACGTTAACTTATCTTAACATATCGGAACATTGGCTGGCGATATGTTAACTTCTCTGTGGATATGGTTAACATATCGAAACATTGGCTGGCGATATCTTAACTTATCTGTGGATATGGTTAACATATCGGAACATTGGCTGGCGATACGTTAACTTATCTTAACATATCGGAACATTGGCTGGCGATATGTTAACTTATCTGTGGATATGGTTAACATATCGGAACATTGGCTGGCGAAGTTTGAAGAACGATTGGTACGTAAAGAAGCAAAATTCTTTTCTACCAACAGGTATGCAATGTGTTGCTAATACAGATCTATAATAGCATTGCCTCTTCAATTCCTTATTCGATTATACTTTCTTGTGATACTATACAATTCTACATAGTGATTTTAATATGCTGTAATAAATCATTCCAACTCGTCAGATTCATTGATTAATTCCTCAATTGGTAGGTACCTTAATAGATAGATAGATAGATAGATAGATAGATAGATAGATAGATAGATAGATAGATAGATAGATAGATAGATAGATAGATAGATAGATAGATAGATAGATAGATAGTTAGATGTTATAAGAAAGAGAAAAAAAAAAAAAACTGCCATGCGGGTGGGGGTGAGGAGTGGGGTGTAGAGTGGGTAGCTCTCAGATCCTGGTTCGAGCGCCGGCTCCGACATGTGCAAGGGCACGTGTTCGCTCAGGTAAGACTCCGGATTCTGATGGTTTCTTTCTCCCCTTAAGCAACACGATTTAACGGTAGATGGCTTAGTGAGGGAGAAACCGTTACGTAACGATATATATCGTATGTACTCGCGTATAATCCGATACCAACTGCAAACTGCATAGACCCAGATCTGCCTTCGCATAATGCGCCGGCAGATCTGGGTCTATGCAGTTTGTAAGGACTAATCAGTGGAACAAACAACATTGACCCTGATCTGCCGGCGCATTATGCGACGGCAGATCAGGGTCTATGTTGTTTCATTTGGACCCGGTTATACGAGAGTATAGACGGTAGCTTGGTGAGGGAGAAACAATTATGTTGCGCTATATTTTTATATTTACATGAAAGTTTTACCTAGGAGACGTACAACACTTGGAAATATTAGACTCATATGATTGTGGTGTGCTTTTTATTTCTCAGTTCCTTTAACCAGACGTTATGCTACAGTCACCTAACCTCACTATAATATCCACTATGTGTAAGTCATATGGGAAGGACCAGTCATCTAGACCATAAAGGGAAAATATACAAATATAGTAATATGTTTAGAATTCTAAAGGAAGGGTGGGGATGAACTAGCTTTCATTTAAAAAAAAAAAAAAAAAAATTATGAAGTGGTGCCTAAAACATCAGAATACACGCTCAAAATATAAAATGATTGATATGATACCATAAAAAAATTGTGCTGCGTACTAATTTAGAATCGACATCTTTACATGAAAAAAGAGAAAGAAAAGAAGAAATTTTTTTTGAGCAAATACTTTGTGGAACACTATAACAAACAATGTTGGACTGTTTTTTTTCTTCTTTTTTCAGAGATTCGGTATCTGTTGTCATTTGGAATATACATATTTAAGGCCTGGCGGTGGGTTTAGGGAAGGGTGTGAATGAAGTGGTGTGACGCGTTCCCTTTTTCCATTAAATATTAGTTCCCTATAATATCCTAAGAATTCTCACTTTGTTCCTTTGTTTTCTGAAGATAAACGGTGTTCTGTTTCAACATTTCTTACGTGTATGAATATCGTAGTGCTTTCCTAGATCTCACATCCAATTTTACATTAGATAGATAGATAGATAGACAGACAGACAGACAGACAGGTAGGTAGGTCGATAGATAGATAGATAGATAGATAGATAGATAGATAGATAGATAGATAGATAGATAGATAGATAGATAGATAGATAGATAGATAGATAAAGAGATAGATAGAGAGATGAATAGATAATGATTTCACTGTGAATACATGTAGATAAATTAAGCTAAATCTATGGAACGCCTGAACCATATATAGCTGTGGCGATATCGGAGCATATGTATAAGACCGACAGATAGTAATGTAAATTTATCCACATGTTTTAGAGTTTTTGTAAATGTGTCCACTTGTTTCGGATATTTTTTTGTAAATGTATACACGCGTTTTCATATATACTTTTCCGACACGCAAGCCGCACAATGCAATATCCTGCAGCAAATATCAGAATCAACATGCATTGTACTATGCGCAACAGCTGCTTGCTTTGACACCGCGAAAAACTGTGAAGTGTACATGAAACAAAAAGTACGTAAGAAAATAAATTCAGCCTATGACCTTATGTGTTTAACTCTGAACATACAGCCAAATAGATAGATAGATATGTATGTATGTATGTATGTAGGTAGGTAGGCAGGGATGTACATAGGTGGGTACATAGATACTCACATACCAACTTACATGCATAGGTAGATTGCAGATGTGAATATAGAAATGTGCATACATACATACATACATACATACATACATACATACATACATACATACATACATACATACATACATACATACATACATACATACATACATACATACATACATACATACATACATACATAGCGACAGACAGACAGACAGATAGATAGATAGATAGATAGATAGATAGATAGATAGATAGATAGATAGATAGATAGATAGAAAGATAGATAGATAGAAGGTTAGGTTGTTTGTATGTGGGAATTTACAAAGTCAGGCCAAGAAGTTCTGCGAAACTGAAGGAGAATTTATATACTTACACTAGCCCACCTTTCCCCATCCACTGTATTGTTCCGAAACATGAAACATAATTGAAAATCGACATGCATGACAGCGCCGGCTGTCACGTACCATTATGGAGCAAGCAAGTGCCATTTTTTATACAGCGATTCCGCTGATAAATTATGTAACGTCATTTTGTATATCTGTCCGTATAACGTCAAGTGCAGCTGCTGTTGTGCAACGGTAAACGTGTCCATAAATGTACTGCATCCAGGATAAAATATAGCATATAAAACTTGACGGGCTTTCAACCTGAGCTTGAGTTTAGTGGAAAAAAAGTTTCGCGAATAAAGGGCCAGATGTGTTTAACATGAGTATTATTAACTTTAGACACAAATACAGGGCCAGAAGTGTCTAACATGAGCATTATTAACTTTAGACACGAATATAGGACCAGAAGAGTCTGACATGAGTATTATTAACTTTAGACATGAATATAGGACCAGAAGAGTCTAACATGAGTATTATTAACTTTAGACACGAATATAGGGACAGAAGTGTCTAACATGAGTATTGCATTATTAAATGTAGACATTAATATAGTTCCAGAAGTGTCTAACATGAGTATTGTTAGCTTTAGACACGAATATAGGACCAGAAGAGTCTAACATGAGCATTATTAACTTTAGACACAAATACAGGGTCAGAAGTGTCTAACATGAGTATTATTAACTTTAGACACGAATATAGGACCAGAAGTGTCTAACATTAGTATTATTAACTTTAGACACAAATTTAGGGCCTGAAGTGTCTAACATGAGTTTTATTAACTTTAGACATGAATATAGGTCCAGAAGTGTCTAACATGAGTATTATTAACCTTAGACACGAATATAGGGCCTGAAGTGTCTAACGTGAGTATTATTAACTTTAGACATGAATATAGGGCCAGAAGAGTCTAACATGAGCATTATTAACCTTAGACATGAATATAGGGACAGAAGAGTCTAACATGAGTATTGTATTATTAACTTTAGACATGAATATAGGCCCAGAAGTGTCTAACATGAGTATTATTAACTTTAGACACGAATATAGGTCCTGAAGTGTATAACATGAATATTATTAACTTTAGACATGAATATATTGCCAGAAGTGTCTAACATGAGTATTATTAACTTTAGACACGAATATAGGACAAGAAGAGTCTAACATGAGTATTATTAACTTTAGACATGAATATAGGGACAGAAGTGTCTAACATGAGTATTATTAACTTTAGACATGAATATAGGACCAGAAGCGTGTAACATGAGTATTATTAACTTTAGACAAGTGGCTTTCCTTTGTACATTTATATTGATCAATCCTTTTGTATAATGACTACAATAATCGTATGACATGTGTATTTATATTATAATATTTAAGTATGATGATATATATATATATATATATATATATATATATATATATATATATATATTGATAATCAATATATCTTCGAAATAAGTTAGACGAGTGGATAGTGTCACTTTGAAATAAGTCAGATGAGGGGATGGTGTCTCTTTGAAATAAGTCAGACGAGGGGATGGGGTCTCTTTGAAATAAGTCAGATGAGGGAATATGATCTCTTTGAAATAAGTCAGACGAGGGGATGGGGGTCTCTTTGAAATAAGTTAGATGAGGGGATGGTGTCACTTTGAAATAAGTCCGATGAGGGGATGGGGTCTCTTTGAAATAAGTCCGATGAGGGGATGGGGTCTCTTTGAAATAAGTCCGATGAGGGGACGGGGTCTCTTTGAAATAAGTCCGATGAGGGGATGGGGTCTCTTTGAAATAAGTCTGAATCGTGTAAAATAAGTATTACAATATTCTAATTGAAGAATGATGGAAGTAAACATCACCTGTAAACAATTCTTTGCCATCTCTATAGTTTCATGTTCGATTCATGGTGGTTAACATCCATTGCTTTTTGTTTTGTTTTTCGGATATTCAGTTGCGTAATCATAAGCCCGTAGATAAGGAGATGGAGCCTTCTTTGTTGGTAAATAGCCATCTTTGGCCATTTTAAGCACAAAACAAGAGATAAGACCGATTTGTAGTCAATCTTAGGGGATGTATTCGCACACACACCACCTTCTCGTGCAACTTTCATCCACCACGAAAAGGACCACACGACAAAATATACATTCGGTCTTACTTGAAATAAATCGTCAGAATTCGCAGCACAATCTAGCCCCATCGTCGGCAAATAAAAGGTGGTACGGCCACGAAAGTATCTGCGCTGACTGATAAAGCTCTCATTTGATTGACAATATAATCCGAAGAAGTTTGCTAATTAATTAATAATTAATCAAATCGCTCAATAATACGTATCGACTCAGATAGTCTAGGTCAGCATAAAAAGCAGCAGACATTGACTATGATTAGTAATTATAGATTCTTGTAAAATTATTGATGGTGACTGAGAAGTTATTACACCCCTACTCAAAACTTAGTAATTATAGATTCTTGTAAAATTATTGATGGTGACTGAGAAGTTATTACACCCCTACCCAAAACTTAGTAATTATAGATTCTTGTAAAATTATTGATGGTGACTGAGAAGTTTTATTACACCCCTACCCAAAACTTTTGTCGCATCAGAGATATCGCAGTAGAATACAGTTCAACCTTAATAATCAAAACACGCAACACAATGTACACAGTATATAGTTCAGATTATCTTGATTCTAACAATGGGGATATTGTTGATTTTACCAACTGAGCTACCGTGGCTACTAATGATAATTAGGAACTATTGACCAAGAGTATGACATTCATTTGGGAGTTAATGCCGTTTATTAGGACAAAAAATCGGTATTTTTGGGATAAGGATAGTTGGAGTTTTACTGTATGTAAATCCAGGAGTTACGAATTTCAATACAATTTAGTAGATAAAAATGCAGTTTAATTTGATATGTTTACCTAATTTGAGCTCTCATAGTGTTTAAGATGTTTCATACAAATTGCACCATTTCCTTAAATTTGTACATAATCAATTGTTCAGAACCATACGAAGATGGTACATTAAAAGTGTTAGAATGGCTTCCCATACCATCTTGAAATCTGGCCGATGGATACAAAGTTATACAAGCTGGTATTTTAGGTAAAGCTTTAATGTGTATAGGGATATTAGGTCATTTATAAGACTTACAGGTGAATGTCTCCGTTTTGCTGTTGTTATTTTTGTTGCTCGGGTGTTATTACTCTCTTGTGCAAAAAATGAACTACGACATAGAGGAATTCTTTATTCATCTTCTTCTTCTCTTTATTTATTAATACTTTTAAAGACATGGAAGGGTTCCTGAATTTATACAATCCGTGTCTTCATTTGTTAATACTTTTAAAGACACGGAAGGGTTCCTGAATCCATACAATGCGTGTCTTTATTAAATATTACTGCAAATTATAATAAGACAAATGCAAACAGCTCAAGAGGACATATTTGTTGCATCTTGTAGAATGATTTTGGATTGGAGAATTACTATTTATTCAAGTATCATTGTTTAGTTTGTAAAATAAAAACCCTCAATTGACAGGTTACCGAAAGAAATTGCAAGATGGGACAATATTGAAGGAAAAAAAAAATCATCATGCGCATAAAGCGAAATGGGAGATACTTTTTAATCTGTTTTTTAATTTAACATTCTTTACTACACAACTTTATTTGTACATTCAAAATCATTTTGGTGAAAAACAAAACATACTAAAATAAAACAATAATATAATGCTACAGACATTATCCCCACAAATAAAAATAAAAGTTATAGTGAATGTACACAGTGGCGACGCGAGGGTTTGAGGCGCCCGGGGGCAATGCTCTTTAGTGGCACCCCTACTTTACTACAGAGAACAGTTTTTATGTCAAAGCAATTACGTTGTTCCATTAATTGGATTTGTATAGACTTTGATATATTGTCTGGCTAATGATTCTCAACCTATTACAACAAAAATAAATTCTGTTGCCAATTAGTTTGAGGTCAAAGATTATTGATATTAAGAAGCTATGATTTTAAGGGCGCAATTTTTTTTTGATCAGATTTTTAAAAAATTCCTACCAGTTTGGCCAGAAACTTTATTGGTATCTAAGCTCCCTTAGTGAATACATTTTCTCAAAGAATAAAATAAATATTTACTTTAAAAGTTGATTGTCATTATTGTTTTCAGATTAAACATGTCGATCAATTTCGGACATATCGCCCTCAATCTATGACTCGTAACCCGACTGTTAGTCAAAGCCTTATCAACGCACTTCCGGTTCGTGTCATTCCTGATGTCAGACGACAGAACCGTCTTCTTGAGTTTCTGACGTTTTTATTTCAACGAAATCAATATTTAGATTGTGTTCCTGTAAAAAGATGAAATATGTATTGATATGAATATCAGTAGGGGGCATCAGTTGTTTGGGTACACAGGACAACAAAGAATCATATGGCAAGGTACTTTCCTCGAATTCAGGTGTCACATGGTAAATTAGCTAACGACGTTTCTTTTCTTGCCAGGGACAGTTTGTTCTTGAGAGAGTCATGGAATATTTAATATTTAAAGTTAATGGCTGCCGCCAGTAAGTATTGTCTTAATGTGAACAGGCCAGCAGTTCTCAAAGGGACCATCCCCAAGAATCCCTCGAAGGATTTCAAGTTCGCTACAGTATATTTTATGAGTAGTCCTACAATGTAAGACGTCTACCCTGATATTTATGTCGTTTGGCTCGACGTCTTACTACCAAAATAAACGGCATTGTATAGCGTGTTCCCTGGTCAACTAATGGGAACTAGAGTCTAAATTTTCAGGAATATCTCACACACTTGGCAGCCCATATTTACACTTTTCCACAAAGTCTAATTGCTATCGTCGGACTATATTTACTCTGATGTCTTTTTGCTATTGGAATCAAATTCTGACACAAACAAGTAGACACGTTTTCAAGTTATGTTGACATACATTTCAGTTCGTTGAAATGCAATCGGAGCAGAGGAATGCCAAAATTGGTTACAGGAGATATAGGTTTCTTTAATGAAACATAGCTATCTAATCACTTTTGTCAACATTAGTATGTTTTTCTGTGTTTCATTAAAGAAAAAAACTCCAAATTAAACCAACTTTGGCATTTCTTAGCTACCATTGCACCTCCAATATGGCCACCACAGTGGCCATTTTGAAAACCTTGTTATTGCTACTCCTCCTGAATGGATGGTCATATGAACACTGGGTTTTCACTAAAAGACTTTTTATGGGTGTCTAGTTGGTCCTAAATGAAAATGATGCTGATCTGATGTCCAGTATGGCTGCCATTACAACCATCTTGAAAATCTTGTTATTGCTACTCCTTCTGAATGGATGGTCATATCATCATGAGGTTTTCACTAAAAGACTTTTTATGATGTCTAGTTGGTCCTGAATGCCACGTCAGCCAGAGGAGCTTATGGGATGGTCTGTTGTCCATCGTCCGTCTGTCCATTAGTACAAATTTGTTATCACTACTCCTCCTAAACTACTTGGAGGATTGCCTGAAACTTGACACACATTCATCCTGTGGTCTAGTTGGTCCTAAATGAAAATGGTGCTGCTTGCACATACAATATGGCCACCACAGTGTCCATTTTGAAAATCTTGTTATCTCTACTCCTGCTGAATAGATGGTCATATGAACATGGGGTTTCAACTAAAAGACTTCTTATGATGTCTAGTTGGTGCTAAATAAAAATAGTGCTGATCTGACATCCAATATGGCCACCAATGCAGCCATCTTGAAAATCTTATCGCTACTCCTCTTGAATGGATGATTGGATCAGCTTGGGGTTGTCACTAAAGGACTACTGATGATGTCTAGTTGGTCCTAAATAAAAATGGTGCCAACTGACATCCAATATGACCACCATGGCAGTGATCATAAAAATCTTGTTATCACAGCTCTGCTTGAACAGAAAGTCATATTGACGTTTGTCACCAGAAGACTGCTTATGATGTCCAGTTGGTCTTAAATGAAAATGGTACCGATCTGATTTTCAGTATGGCTGCCACAGCAGCCATCTTGAAAATCTTGTTATTGCTACTCCCTGAATGGAAAGAGATATCTTGAAAATAAAGTTATCTCTACTCCTCTCCAAATGGATGGCTATATAAACATGGATTTTTCAGCAGTAGACCCCTTATGATACCTAGTTGGTCCTAAATGAAAATGGTGCCAATCATACATCCCATATGGCTGCCTTGACGACTGTCTTTGTGCTAAATGAAAATGGTGCCAAGATGACATCCAATATGTGTAACACAGCAGCTAATTTGAAAATCTTGTTATTACTGAAGAATATCAGAGATGGTTTCAACACTCAGCAGTTATAAGGAAGAAATGTCTTATCTTGAATTCCTAGAAATCCTTTTTGCCTGTAGAGCATCAGTCCCTTAGAGGGACTCTTGTCTTTTTTAGGTATTGTAAATCAGTTACAAGGCACAATTAACAGCTCTAGTGGCATTTATAAGTTACAAGACACAATTAAAAATATATAGTGGCATTTATAAGTTACAAGGCACAATTAAAAAGATCTAGTGGCATTTATAATTACAAGGCACAATTAAAAAGATCTAGTGGCATTTATAATTACAAGGCACAATTAAAAAGATCTAGTGGCATTTATAAGTTACAAGGCACAATTAAAAAGTTCTAGTGGCATTTGTTAGTTACAAGGCACAATTAAAAAGATCTAGTGGCATTTATTAGTTAAAAGGCACAATTAAAAAGATCTAGTGGCATTTATTAGTTACAAGGCACAATTAAAAAGACCTAGTGGCATTTATAAGTTACAAGGCACAATTAACCCGCTTCAGTGGCAGTGATAAATTATGAGGCACAATTAACGAGCTGTAATGGCATTTAAAAGTTTAATTTTGGAACAGTTGGAATGACAGAGGTTTATTATTTGGGCATATAGGTACAATGAAGGGAAGTCCCTAGGCCATCCTGGAGAAAAAGTCCGGCATATATTATGCCTGGATGTCTGTTTACAGAAACCCTGGATGAATGTATTGCATTATCAAATAAAATAGTGTAAATGGCACAATTAAGGGCAGGGCCTGTCCTGAAGACTGAGAAACGTTTGGAAAAAAAATCCAATGGAAAACACTTATTACTGATGTAAAATGTTTTTTGTTTTTTTTTAATAGAGGATACTGACAATCTTTTATTTGCAAGTACAGTCTTCCTTCTTGTGTTTTCAGAATCAGTACAGAAAGGTATATGGCTACTTTATATGTGATCACCAATTGCTTGGTGCAGGAATTGCATGTTTTGCTTGATTAGTATAATCTCTATATTCTGTTTACATAATACACTTCATTTACATAATAAAAAAAGATAGCAATCTACAGTACACATTCGTTCTTTTAGTTTCATTTACATAATAAAAAAAGATAACAATCTTTAGTACACACTCATTCTTATAGTTTCATTTACATAATAAAAACGATAGCAATGTATAATTCACACTCATTCTTATAGCTTCATTTACATAATAAAAAAAGATAACGTTCTACAGTACACACTCGTTCTAATAGTTTTATTTACATAATAACAAAGATAGCAATGTACAGTTCACACTCATTCTTATAATTTCATTTACATAATAAAAAAGATAATCTACAGTACACACTCATTCTTATAGTTTCATTTACATAATAGAAAAAGATAACAATCTACAGTACACACTCATTCTTATAGTTTCATTTACATAATAGAAAAAGATAACAATCTACAGTACACACTCATTCTTATAGTTTCATTTACATAATAAAAAAAGATAACAATGTACAGTACACACTCATTCTTATAGTTTCATTTACATAATATAAAAAGATAACAATCAGGGCTGAGCAAATCCCATAGCCCGACGTCCCGGACTAGCCATTTTTGAAGTCGGGCAAGTAAAATTTTCCAAGTCGCTAGTCCGGGACAAGTGCTTTTTAAAAAAGTCGGGTTAGTCCTTATTTTCGTGCTTTAATCACTATATCTACCTTTATTTGACCAATCATACCCTCTGGGCGTACTGAATACTTGATTCTACCCCTCTTCGTGTATATATTTACATCCTGTTACCGCTTGACTGCATATTGGGCTAAGCAACCAAATTATCGGCAAATCAAAATACGTCAAACAAAAGAAAGCCAGTATGATCAATTAGTAGTGTTTTAAGCGGCTTTGTTGCATTGAGTTTACTCAAGCCAGATTATCACGAGGGTCTCACTATGATTTTAATGCAGCGAGTCAGTGTAATTAAATCAATGAAAGGTACTTTACCGACATCAGTGTTGGTTTCTTTTATGAACTGATTAAATGACAGTAATGATTCTTTAATTTTTAATTGATTATACAGATGATTAACTTCCACGTGCGATATTGCGTTTGAAGCGAAACAATTACGCTAATTAATGAGCTGTCTCTGTTCGTATTTAGAAGAGAAAATGTATGTTATGATCACTTTAGAAGTAGTTGTCAAGCAAGCTGATAGTTACTCTGTGGATAAAATGAGTTTGCTAAATTATTTTCGCAAGGAAGGTAATAACGGCGATTCGGAGAAGGAAAATTTGTTTGAAAGTGGAGGGATAAAACGTAAGACTGATACTGAGTGTGCGGTAGCTATTTCTCCAAAGAGACATAAGCAACAATCTGTGATGGCAAAAAATGTCAAATATGACACTACTAAGAGACAGAGAAAGTTTCAGCCGCATTGGGTTGATTGTTATCCCTGGCTTGAATGTATTGACTCGGAAGGAAAGATGTTTTGCAGTTATTGCAAACAATATCCAAAACTGGCACAGGTTGGAAATTCACCCAGTGTATTTGTCAGTGGAACTGACAATTTCAGGATTGAACCAATCAAGTCTCATGACATGTCTGGACCCCACAAGGCCTGTGTAGCACAATATATGCAAGACACTAGCCAGCATGTGCATAACAGGAAGACCATCATGCAATTCATGAGCAGTATCTGGAGTTCAAAGCAAAGATGAGGGCATACAAGCAGTCACCGGATCCACCTGTTGAAATTCTTGGGACACTCTTAGTGAATACTTCACCTAGTCTCAGTCAATTATGCAAACTATTAGAAATCATGTGTGTTATAAGCCCATCCACTGCTGAGTGTGAACGAGGATTTAGTTCAATGTACTTAATCAAGACTTCTTTAAGGAATTCCTTAAACCAAAAGAGTTTACAAATGCTAATGAACATTTCCGCAAAGGGACCAGAGCTTGAGGACTTCAACCCAGACACAGCTATCAACTGTTGGCTTAGTGCTGGTGCAGGTGGCAGACACATACATGGACATTTTTTCAAATCTATCAGCTAAAACATATATACATGAACCTGAAGAAGCCAAATGTATAACAACCAATTTTTTTGAAAAATTAAATTCTTTTAAGAAATAATTATGTTGTATATTATTTTGTTTGTTTTTTCTATGGATTAAGTACATACATCTCATCAAATCAAGGCAAGTGATTACCATTTTGGGACCAGTGATAAGTAAGGTGGGACTAGTGAAGAGTAAGGTGGGACTAGTGAATTTTCTGAAACCACTTGTCCTGGACTAGTGGTTAAAAAAAATTTTGCTCAGCCCTGACCATCTACAGTACACACTAATTATAGTTTCTTTAAATAATAAAAAAAGATAACAATCTACAGTACACATTCGTTCGTATAGTTTCATTTACATAATAAAAATGATAGCAGTGTACAATTCACACTCATTCTTATAGTTTCATTTACATAATAAAAAAAGATAATGATCTACAGTACACACTCATTCTTATAGTTTCATTTACATAATAAAAAGGATAGCAATGTACAGTTCACGCTCATTCTTATAATTTCATTTACATAATAAAAAAGATAACAATCTACAGTACAAACTCGTTCTTTTAGTTTCATTTACATAATAAAAAAGATAGCAATCTACAGTTCACGTTGGTTTTTTTAGTTTCCCTGCATCAATTAGTATAATATCTATATTCTGTTTACATAATATACTTCATTTACATAATAGAAAGATAGCAATCTACAGTATTTTAGTTTCCCTTCATTAGAGTTTGTAGAAGCTTGCATTGACAAAAAGTCACTATAAGTTTCAGTAGTCATGCAGCTTTTGTTGTTACCATCTGAAAGCTATTTAAAAGGCATCACTACACTAAATGGGTGCTTACATTACCTTCATTTTCCAACATTTTTGACAAAATCCAGTACATCAGTTATAAGTTTAGATGCACTTAGACCATTTTTCATATTTTAGGCACTAACTTTGACACAAAGTAAATAAGCATTTTATTTTCTGTTTAAGATTTAATGCTGTTTTCTACTGAATACAAGTAACATTCTTCACTGGTCAGCAAATCTCCAGGAAAAATCGGAGAAAAAAATATGAATGATTTTCTTAGGGACTACAGTTTGTGCAGTGATAACACAATAACAACATTAACAGCTAATTGGCTATTACTGTTTGTGCAGTCATAACTTAAAAATGTTATTAGTAGGATCTTCATAGTCACAAATCTTTGAAATTCTTTGACAGCTCAGATATTGCTCTTAATTTAGAAGAAAAATAAAATTTGTCAAACTCGAGAGTATATTTTGGCAAGATCAGCTGTGATGACAGGTCTTTTACGTTTCTAGAAAATTATTGTGCATAAACTGTGATATTTACATTTGTTGTGTCCATCGCGATCTTAAAATTACTCAGAACAAGCATGTGTGTGTGTATGACTGTTAGTTATTCCTTGTATAAGTTACAGATATTCAAAGCATGTCTTTTTTCAAACAATGGTAGCATCAGAATCTACTCCATTCATCAGCATATTTATCTGTCAGATACCTTTAATCTTTAAAATTAGTCGTTTTGATTTCATGAGATCAGTTTGTGTATTTAATATTGATGACAAGATTGTGAGATGTAGCCTCGTTGTTTCCAGGTTACTGAGGGAGAGAGTTAAGATGCTCTTACAATAATATAGTTTAATTATGATTATTTTATGTCAGATGATAAAAAATTAGCAATGATTGTAAAATACAGAAAGATAATAATGTATGTAGAATTTTCTTTATTTCTATGCTTAGATAAATAGTAATGTTTAATGAAATAACTTGTTGAATTTCTCCCCATGAGGCACCCTGCCTAGCAGTCAGTCATACAGACTTAATCTCAGATTTATGTAGTAACAGAGCTTGAAAAATTTGATAGTTTGATGCCTGGGACCCCTCTAAATCTAGATTGGGCCCCTCCAATATTCTAAGTGAGTTGTCTGTCAAGCTTGCCCCCCCCCCCCCCCCCCCCAAAAAAAAAAGTGTTGTCTAATTTGCCTGAATGAAACCTTGAGTCTGCCAACAAAATGTGGCATTTTCATTTGAAGTTCTTGAAAGACACTGGTAAATTATTAATACTCAGCCCCCAGCTGGGGCTCCATTTGTAGGTCCCTCCACCTTATGAAGATCATCTACTTAATTGTATCAAAAGCTATAAACTTTGAGTACAAAGAGAAGCATGTGACTAATGAATGGGGAACATTGCTATTTCTGTTCTACATATTTCATTATATACCTATAATTAACAGTCACTTGTACTGCATGAATAATAATAAGCCATCCCTTGCTCACGTTCACTTGGTTATGAATTGCTGGTTAAATATATCGAGCGGTATCTTTGTGATTGTTTCACAATTAAGCTAAGCTAGGGGTTTAGAGACTTATAAAAGCCCCCAATACAGTGTTTTTCACCCTAACGAAGCTGACATTGTTTAAGTATATTTCAATACATTTAGATCATAGAGATGGTAGACACTGATTCAGTTGATACAAAACTTGAAGCTGCTGTTTTGCTGATTGATATTAATATTAAAAATACAGACCGATGCCTCTTTGACTTAATTTGTTTTCAATTTTGATTGAGAAACATGGAGATTCTTGCAGTGTTCAGAAAAAGAAACTACTCCAAGGCCTCCAAATATTCATCCCTACAGATCATGATGAAATAAACAAACTGTACATTGACCTGAACCCAAAGCTGAAGGCATACAGTCAGAGATCACAAGAGCAGAGGTGTATGCCACAATTATTCAGATTTCCACACCTGAGCATGCATAAATTGTGAAATTGTTGGAAATCTTGTTAGTTGTGAGCCCCTCTTCAGCAGAGTGTGAAGGAGGATTCAGTCTCGTGAACAATATCACAAGTATAAAGGACTGACCATTTTATTTTTCCGATGGTGGGTGTGTCAAAATAATAGTAACAAAATATGGTCTTGTCGGGCAAGTGGTATTAAAGTCAGGGCAAGTGGTTTATTTTTAAGCCACACAGGCTGGGCCTGTGTCTGAAAAATATTTCTGTAAGCACTGAGTGACATTGTTTTTTTAAACAGGAGGAGTGATATTACTAGGGACTTGTGAAATCAGAATATTTTTTAAAGACATAAATTTGTTGAATAAGACATTAATTCTTTAGGTCCAGGTTTATTCTCAGAAGAATTTATATTTTGAGTTTATTATTGATTGCATCGTTGCAGTATATTTGATTTAGTCTTTTTGTACAGATTATTGATGATATGTAAAATGTGCTGAGTTTATTCTCATTTCTGTACATCACTTTCCTAACAATCGAGCAATTATGGTTACTTCACTGGAAATCACTCAAAGGTGGAAGTAATTATTTTGATTAAATGATATTTATTTATTTTTGAGCCATTTGTCATTGAATTTGACAGTCACTTTGCATTATTTAGATGAAACAAGTTTAGAATATTTGCTATTGCAAATAATGTGAGGAGGTAGTCCCTTGTTGATATTGGTACATGTACTGTACACCTTTAACTACATGAAAACTTATGAAAGAAGAACAAAAAGTTTACTTCATCTGTATTGTATTACTGTTTTGTTGATATATTTGATTTATTTTTAATAAATCTATGAAATAAAGCAAATTGTCTTGTTTGGACTTCAGACCTATATGTTAATGAAGTGCAGAAGTTTCAATTTGCTGGTATTAAACCTGTAACTGAAAACAATTTAATCTGGTAAAAACGGCACTATGCTACCCAGTGACTATTACACAACTACCACTGTATATGAATCTGAAGATATAAAAATGATGCTCTTCACAAAACTGCAGTTACTTTACCAAAACAATTTTAGCAACAGAGTCTCATTTGATGTTGGGATTATATTCATTTGAAGGTAAATGTACAAGATTATGACATCACACATAGTAAATGTTTAATGTCAAATGTGTTTCAGATACATATCAAGCGGATTTAAAACAAAGCTTTTACATCATCAAATGTCAAATCTTTATGTCATGAAATGTCAAGTCTTTATGTCATAAAATGTCAAGTCTTTATGTCATAAAATGTCAAGTCTTTATGTCATCAAATGTCAAGTCTTCATGTTGTCAAATGTCAAGTCTTTTACATCATCAAATTTCAAGTCTTTTTCATCAAATGTCAAGTCTTAATGTTGTCAAATGTCTAGTCTTTTATGTCATCGAATTGTCAAGTCTTTTATGTCATCGAATGTCAAGTCTTGGTGTCATCAAATGGCAAGTCTTTATGTCATAAATAGAATTTTGGATTAGTGAATGTCATGATATTTATGAAACTCTTGTAATAACTTTATCTTTCGCTCGCCAAGCAAAAGATGGAAAATATTTGAATCCTTTTGTGAATTAGGATGATATGAACGATAAAGCAATCCTCTGAATGTATTTTGCATGAAAAAGTAACGTAATTAATATATGGGGTACTGTATTATACTTGCTTATAAGTCGAGTCCAACAGCAAGCAACATAGACCCTGATCTGCTGGCACATTATGCCGTTCTGCTGATTACTCCTAACAAACTGCACAGACCCAGATCTGCTGGAACATTATGCAACAGCAAATCTGTGTCTGCGCAGTTTGCTGTTTGGCACAACTTATAAGTGAGTATATATGGTATATGCATGAAAAACTAACATAATTAGTATATTTGGCAAATGCTTGCTGGGCAACAAAAGTTGCTTTGAAAGAACATGCACTAGATTTAGTGTTTGCTGGTGAATGGGCAGTTAATGAAATAATAGTAAGGTTTGGGAAATATCAGAATTTAGAGAGTTTTAGGTGAAAGATCATTATCATCATTTTAATAATGATTGTGATTGTACATATCTCAGTAAAATCATAGTAATCCAGTCGCAAATAGTCCATAGTTTTACAGACATCCAGTTAATAAGTCTAATGTATGGTTCATGTCCATTATCCAGTCTGCCAGTAATGGTTTGATCTCATTAATCTGACTATTGTTTAAATATGATGCCATAGTGGGAACAATTTATTGAAGAGCATTTGAAATATAACCCATAGTAGGAACAGTTTATTGAAGAGCATTTGAAATATACCCCATAGTAGGAACAGTTTATTGAAGAGCATTTGAAATATACCCCATAGTAGGAACAGTTTATTGAAGAGCATTTGAAATATGTCCCATAGTAGGAACAGTTTATTGAAGAGCATTTGAAATATACCCCATAGTAGGAACAGTTTATTGAAGAGCATTTGAAATATATCCCATAGTGGGAACAGTTTATTGAAGAGCATTTGAAATATACCCCATAATGGGAACAATTTATTGAAGAGCATTTGAAATATACCCCATAGTGGGAACAGTTTATTGAAGAGCATTTGAAATATACCCCATAGTGGGAACAGTTTGTTGAAGAGCATTTGAAATATACCCCATAGTAGGAACAGTTTATTGAAGAGCATTTGAAATATATCCCATAGTGGGAACAATTTATTCAAGAGCATTTGAAATATATCCCATAGTAGGAACAGTTTATTGAAGAGCATTTGAAATATACCCCATAGTGGGAACAGTTTGTTGAAGAGCATTTGAAATATATCCCATAGTGGGAACAGTTTATTGAAGAGCATTTAAATTATTCCCCATAGTGGGAACAGTTTATTGAAGAGTATTTGAAATATATCCCATAGTGTCAATCTGTTGCATCAATCCAATCATAGTGGGAACAGTTATTGAAGAGTATTTGAAATATGCCCCATAGTGTCAATCTGTTGCATCAATCCAATCATAGTGGGAACAGTTTATTAAAGAGCATTAGAAATATACCCCACTTATCAAAGAAGAACACAGATATTACAGGCATTTTCTATAATGAAATGGAGTTCAAATTAGGGCAGTACGCTGATGATGCTTTTCTATTATTAGATGGTTCTCATTTGTCCTTGAAGACAACCTTGCAGATTTTAAATGACTTTGCCTTGGTGTCAGGTCTGTACTGCAATGTTTTGAAATCAAAAGCTATTTGGATTGGAAATAAAAAATATTCTAATGAAAAAATATGTCCAGAAATTGATATTAACTGGTCAATGTCCAATTTTAGATTACTGGGAGTATATTTCTCTTTGAACTTGGAGGACATGGTAGAGCTTAATTATTCGACGAAGTTAAAGGAAGTAAAGAAACTGCTTGGCTGGTGGAGCAGAAGAAATTTATCCCTTATTGGAAAAATTACTTTGATAAAGTCCTTGATTTTGCCTAAATTCATTCATCTTTTTGCAGCTTTGCCAAATCCTCCACCCCATATAGAAAAGGAACTGAATACATTATTTTTCCACTTTATTTGGGGCGGTAAAACTGAGAGGGTTAAAAGAGACACTCTTATAGCTTCTTTTAAGGAAGGGGGATTAAATATGATTCACTTGCATTCATTTGTGTGTTATATAAAACTTTCCTGGATTAGGCGTCCCTTACTAAACGAAGATGGCTTATGGCAAAAACTGGTTTCTGAACAAATATTTGGAAAATTTGGAGGTACGCTGTTATTTACATTAGGAAAAACTAAATTAAAAGTAATTTCTAAATCAATTAAAAATATTTTTTGGCGTGATGTTATTTATGCTTTATCACAATGGAAAAATGAACCATCTACTGTCCATGAATACTTGTCTCAAGATATTCTTAATTTAGTGACTGTAGATAATTTTAAATCATACACAAGGTGGAGAACAAACGATGTTGTACTTATTCAACATCTTTTTGATGCACAAGGATCTCTATTAAGTTTTGATGAAATAAAACAAAAAACAAAAACAAATAATTTCATACAGTACTTTGCTCTTATTTCAAAGATCTCGGTGCTGTGGAAAAAGAAAATTAAAAGGTTTTTTGAAAGTGGAAATAGTTTTCATGTAGTTTTGGACAAAACATCACTCCTTAGGGTGAGAGCAAAGAATAAATTTATCTATAAAGACCTGATAAGAACCAAGATACAAAAGCCAAATGGTAAACATGAAACTTGGTCCAGGCAGCTAGAGTGTGCAATTGGTGCAAATGAATGGACCAACTCTTTTGTTTTGGCTAAACTTTGTACAAAAGACACAAAACTGATTAGCTTTAATTTTAGATTTCTCCATAGAAACATTGCCACAAACCAGTTTCTAAAAAAGATTAATTTAAGTGATAATGATAAATGCACCTTTTGTAATGAGGGAATAGAACAAATTGAGCACTTATTTTATGACTGTTCAGTCACTGAACACTTTTGGAAACTGTTGGTGGAATGGATCCAAACTTATGACCCAAATTTTAGAATTACACGAAAAGACGTCTTTATAGGAAATAACAACTTTGATGATCTTATTAACTTTCTAATTTTGCTTGCAAAATATGTGATATACAGATCACGTTGTGCATCAAAAATTCCAAATCTATCATATTATAAAAATTGTGTTTTACCATACAAAACACTGGAAAAATATGTCGCCAAAGTGAATAACAGAAGTGACGAGTTTAAGAAAAAGTGGATCCTATTATCAACTTTTGGTACATGATTTTTTTTTTTTTTTTTTTTTTTTTTTTTTTTTTTTTTAAGGCAATTTAAAACATCTTGGGGTTTGTATGCGAGTATGACTTTGTGTACAATAATTGTGAATGTAAGTGTCTGTGTGTGCATGTGTGTGTGTGTTGTGTAGGGAACACATGTAAAAGATAAGGACGCAAAATAATTTAAGATAATGCCCCATACACCAGGTCAGGTGGTGATGTAGGGGAATATGTAAAATCCTGACACCTTGTGTTCAATAAAAAAAAAAAAAATAAAAAAAATAAAAAAAAAAAATAAAAAAAAAAACTTATCAATTTGTTGCATCAATCCAATCATAGTGGGAACAGTTCATTGAAGAGCATTTGAAATATACCCACTTATCAATCTGTTGCATCAATCCGATACTGCCATATCTGCTTAATAAGCAAACGCTTGAAAGTTCAAGTATTTAAAAACCTATGAGCATACAGGCCTTTAAGTAAAAATGTTATTTCACAAATAAGTGTACATATGTAAAAGAAATAGAAGTCTCAAATGTAAAATTAACTTTTCTTGTCATAATTTTATTATTAAATTAGTGATAAATGTGACAGTTTATCTATTTACAGTATAGTTTATCTATTTACAGTAAAATGTATTTATTTACAGTACCATTTATTTATTTACAGTACAGTTTATCTATTTACAGTACAGTTTATTTATTTACAGTACAGTTTATCTATTTACAGTACAGTTTATTTATTTACAGTACAGTTTATATAATTACAGTAGTTTTTTTTATTTACAGTACAGTTTATCTATTTATTACAGTACAGTTTATTTATTTACAGTACAGTTTATTTACAGTACAGTTTATCTATTTACAGTACAGTTTATCTATTTACAGTGTACAGTTTATTTACAGTACAATTTATCTATTTACAGTACAATTTATTTATTTACAGTACCATTTATATATTTACAGTACAGTTTATTTATTTACAGTACAGTTTATTTATTTACAGTACAGTTTATCTATTTACAGTACAATTTATTTATTTACAGTACCATTTATTTTTTACAGTACAGTTTATCTATTTATAGTACAGTTTATTTATTTACAGTACAGTTTATCTATTTACAGTACAGTTTTTTTATTTACAGTACAGTTTATCTATTTACAGTACAGTTTTTTTATTTACAGTAGTTTATCCATTTATTACAGTACAGTTTATTTACAGTACAGTTTATCTATTTACAGTACAGTTTATCTATTTACAGTACCATTTATTTATTTACAGTACCATTTATTTATACCATTTATTTATTTACAGTACAGTTTATTTACAGTACAGTTTATCTATTTACAGTACAGTTTATCTATTTACAGTACCATTTATCTATTTACAGTACCATTTATTTATTTACGGTACAGTTTATTTATTTACAGTACAGTTTATCTATTTACAGTACCATTTATCTATTTACAGTACTATTTATTTATTTACATCAGATTGTAATAAAATAATAGTAATCATGACTACAGACTATTTTTGACCACAATCAGTTCAATTACAATTACATGTAATAAAACGGTAATCTTGACTACAAACTATTTTTGACTGTAATCAGTTAAATTACAATAATATGTAATATAAAGGTAATATTGACTAAAGGCTATTTTTTACTCTTATCAGTTAAATTATAATTACATGTAATAAAATGGTAATTCTGACTACAGGATATTTTTGTCCACAATCTGTTCAATTACAATTACACATAATAAAATGGTAATATTGACTACATGCTATTTTTTGACCACAATCAGTTAAATTACAGTTACATGTAATAAAAAGGTAATCTTGACTACAGGCTATTTTTGACTAATCAGTTAAATTACAGTTACATGTAATGAAAAGATAGTATTGAGACAATCTATTTTTGACTGCTATCAGTTAAATTACAATTACATGTAATGAAAAGGTTATATTGACTCTAGGCTATTTTTGACTGTAATCAGTTAAATTCTAGTTACATGGAATAAAAAGGTAATCTTGAATACAGGCTATTTCTGACTAATCAGTTAAATAACAATTGCATAGAATATGGTAATTTTGAATACATCCTATTTTTTTACTAACCAGTTAACTTGCAATTACATGTAATTAAAAGGTAATATTGACTACAGTCTATTTTTGACTACTCAGTTAAATTACTATTACATGTAATATAAAAGTAATCTTGACTACAGGCTATTTTTTGCTATAATAAGTTAAATTACAATTACATATAATTTAAAGGTAGTATTGACTACAGTCTATTTTTGACTGTACTCAGTTAAATTACAGTTACATGTAATAAAAAGGTAATCTTGACTACAGGCTATATTTGTCTTTAATCAATTAAATTACAATTACATGTAATAAAAAGGTAATTTTGACTACTTGGTATTTTTGACTGCAGTCAGTTAAATTAAAATTGACTACAGGCTATTTTTGACTATAATCAATTAAGTTACAATTATTTGTAATAAGGTAATCAAACTACAGGATATTTTATACATTGATGTTAAAAATGATGTTGTCATCTTTATTTGCCCTACAGTATTAATAAATGAAAAAGAAATGTCAGATCATATTATTACTGTATATACTTTTATATAAGTCAGACAACTTCAAACTGCATAGACCCATATTCACTGTTCTTTAATGCACTGGCAGACCAGGGTTAATGTAACTTATGATTAATGAGTGGAAAAAAACAACATAGACCCTGATATGCCAGTGCATTATGCAATGGTAGATCTGGGTCTATGTTGTTTGCAGTTGGACACAACTTATACATGATTATATATGGTAGTCTTCTTCCCAGATACTTATGCATTTTTTGCTATACAGGCTTGAGAACTATTGTACTTGCAGTATTTCTGGACATAAGAAAATAGTAATGATGGAAGTGACCTAGATGTAAATTTCATCAAAACTAATGACTGTGAGAAAATTAAATGCCACCAGAGCTGGAAGCAAATCTTAAAATCATCTTTTGCCCCACTCCAGAGATTTTCCCTGGACATTTTTGAACTTGCTCTTGTTGCCAGAGAAGGCATTGTTCCAGCCCTGTATAGTAAGTGCCCTCCTGTACTTGTTATTTAACAACATTTTTCATCCTTAGATTGTCTGATGTTATTTTAAAATATCTACATTGGTGAAAATAATTTTTTCTTCTTCCAGGATCTACTTGAAATGGTCACAATGTTGCCAGAGAATTTCTTGCCAACAAGAACAACTATCTGGTCTGCGTCAAATCACCATTCTTGTGTTCACATT
The DNA here is from genome assembly GCA_029931535.1 of Margaritifera margaritifera. Lineage (NCBI taxonomy): Eukaryota > Metazoa > Mollusca > Bivalvia > Unionida > Margaritiferidae > Margaritifera > Margaritifera margaritifera. The sequence continues at coordinate 3,315,467 of JAQPZY010001597.1, forward strand.
TTTGTTACTCGCAGTTGTCGCCATAATCTTCATTGAGATTCAGTATGCTCCTGGTCAAGATGATTCGAAATACCAATTATCTAGTCTACCAACCCTTGGTAACACATACATCAGTTCTTACGGTCCGGATGTCCATTATGGCATTGTGATTGACTGTGGCAGCAGCGGTAGTCGAGTGTACGTATACTTCTGGCCTCCTCACTCTGGTAATCCACAGGACTTGCTAAAAATTCAGCAGCTCAAAGACACGGATGGGAACCCTGTAGTAAAGAAAATATCTCCTGGTAATAACTTTTCCTAAGTCAACATTTTAGAACAGCAAAACCTATGTAATCCAGCCATGAGTGGGATAATAAATGTTTTGGCAGTAAGCCAGAATATTCAGTCTGGAATGAAAAATCAGAAAGTTAATACTGAATAAACTTTGCAGCCACATGGATGCAGATCACTAAGGGCTAAATTAGATCACTAAGGGGTGAATTAGACAGCTCACTAATGGCTGAATTAGACAGCTCACTAAGGGCTGAATTAGACATATCACAAAGGGCTGAATTAGACAGATCACTAAGGGTTGAATTAGACAGATCACTAAGGGCTGAATTAGACATCACTAAGGGCTGAATTAGATCACTAAAGGCTGAATTAGACAGATCACTAATGGCTGAATTAGATCATTAAGGGCTGAATTAGACAGATCACTAAGGGCTGAATTAGACAGGTTTTTTCTGTACATTTTTATTTAAAAGCAAGTAATTCATGTTGGTACATCAAAAAGAGAGAAAGGTTGCCTATGAGACAGATAACTTAATTATTTTTTATATTGTCATTGATGAACTTTACTAGTACAGAGCAACCTCTCTTTACAAGTCACCAATTGGATGAATACATTTTGACTGTTTAAAGTGATATATAAAAAATAACTGTTGAGAATGTCAGACTTTGTCTGGATCAAAGAGCTGGTTATTTAAGGGAGGTGATTGTTATAAGAGGGATCTTGGTAGATACTAAAAATCATAATACAGTAAAACCTGTCTTGAAAGACCACCCTTCTGCAAAAAGATCATGGTCTCAAGACAGGTGGTCTCTCATGAGAGGTAATAACTATATAATTAATAAATCTGCATGGAGAATGTGGTCTTTCAAGACAGGTGGTCTCATAGCAGTGGTCTTTTAAGACTGGTTTTTACTGCACTTTAGTTTTGTGAATTCAGTAAATTCAACACATTCGTACAATAATGTTTTCATTTCACCATTGTTAGTAAATTCAGTAAATTCAACACATTTGTACAATAATGTTTTCATTTCACCATTGGTAGTACACATATTGCTATTAAGGTGATCATTGTTTTAGCAAATTTAGTTTTCTTTGTGAACTTTGTTGATGCTGGAAACTCTGGACAGAAACCATGTCTTGTGATGATTCTAATCTAAGTTATACTTGTATTAGATTACTCAGTCTATGGAGTTTTACACCGTGATGATTCTAATCTAAGTTATACTTCTATTAGAATACTCAGTCTGTGGAGTTTTACACCGTGATGATTCTAATATAAGTTATACTTGTATTAGATTACTCAGTCTATGGAGTTTTACACCGTTATGATTCTAATCTAAGTTATACTTGTATTAGATTACTCAGTCTTGAGAGTTTTACACCGTGATGATTCTAATCTATATTATACTTGTATTAGATTACTCAGTCTATGGAGTTTTACACCGTGATGATTCTAATCTAAGTTATACTTCTATTAGATTATTCAGTCTATGGAGTTTTACACTGTTATGATTCTAATCTAAGTTATACTTCTATTAGATTACTCGGTCTATGGAGTTTTACACCGTGATGATTCTAATCTAAGTTATACTTGCATTAGATTATTCAGTCTATGGAGTTTTACACCGTGATGATTCTAATCTAAGTTATACTTCTATTAGATTACTCAGTCTATGGAGTTTTACACTGTGATGATTCTAATCTAAGTTATACTTGAATTAGAATACTTGATCTATGGAGTTTTAAACAGTGATGATTCTAATCTAAGTTATACTTGTATTAGATTATTCAGTCTATGGAGTTTTACACCATGATGATTCTAATCTAAGTTATACTTGTATTAGATTACTCAGTCTATGGAGTTTTACACCGTGATGATTCTAATCTAAGTTATACTTCTATTAGATTACTCAGTCTATTGAGTTTTACACCGTGATGATTCTAATCTAAGTTATACTTATTACTCAGTCTATGGAGTTTTACACCTTGATGATTCTAATCTAAGTTATACTTCTATTAGATTACTCAGTCTATGGAGTTTTACACCAGATTAATTCCAATTGACAAAAACCATGTCTTGTGATGATTCTAATCTAAGTTATACTTGTATTAGATTACTCAGTCTATGGAGTTTTACACCGTGATGATTCTAATCTAAGTTATACTTCTATTAGAATACTCAGTCTGTGGAGTTTTACACCGTGATGATTCTAATATAAGTTATACTTGTATTAGATTATTCAGTCAATGTAGTTTTACACCTTGATGATTCTAATCTAAGTTATACTTGTATTAGATTATTCAGTCTATGGAGTTTTACACCGTGATGATTCTAATCTAAGTTATACTTCTATTAGATTACTCCGTCTATGGAGTTTTACACTGTGATGATTCTAATCTAAGTTATACTTCTATTAGATTACTTGGTCTATGGAGTTTTACACCGTGATGATTCTAATCTAAGTTATACTTGTATTAGATTACACAGTCTATTGAGTTTTACACCGTGATGATTCTAATCTAAGTTATACTTCTATTAGATTACTCAGTCTATGGAGTTTTACACCATGATGATTCTAATCTAAGTTATACTTCTATTAGATTACTCAGTCTATGGAGTTTTACACCAGATTAATTCCAATTTGTCAAAATAATATACATGAACAGCTTTCAGGGAGATTTTATTCATTTCAAGGGGATTTTTCAATATATATGCAACAAATAAGAAAATTCTTGATTAGTTTCATGGGAAATTCCTACGTTTTTCTCGGTTTTAATGTCAAAATAAGAGTTTCCCTGATGATCAGAGAAGCGTCACATGTATGAAAATAGATTATGCTTTGCTGTCACTTGCATCAATCCATTATGCTTTGTTGTCACATGTTTATTTTGTTTTGCTTTGCTGTTACATGTATAAATACATTATGCTTTGCTGTCACATATTTATTTTGTTATGCTTAGCTGTCACATGTATATATACATTATGCTTTGGTGTCACTTGGATAAATCATTATGCTTTGCTGTCACATGTTTATTTCATCATGCTTTGCTCTCACATGTATGAAATAAATTATACTTTCATCTCACATGTACGAAATACATTATGCTTTGATGTTAAATGCATGAAATACATTATGCTTTGCTGTTCTGCAAAGTACACTGAAATACTTAATTCCATCATCATAGATGTTGATCATGTACATTGTGTCATGTAACAAGTGATTTTTTAGTTTCAAGTACAGAAAAACATATAAAAAATGGTTTCATTCTGACAAAGATCTAGCTGAAAAGGTCTTCAAAATCTCATTCATAGCCTCAGAATTTAGTATGCTAAACTCTGTCCAAGTAAATATAATATTTTACAATAAATGTTTTAATTGTAATCAGATAGAAAAGTACCAACGACAGAGTTTGTTCAGGATGACTACTGCCAACCTCCCAATAAGCTCCCATCTCAGTAAAATGTGAACTTACGTCACTGATCAGATAACAATTTTGCACTTTTTGTCATTTTTGCAGTCCAGGAAAACCATGCCCAACACCCATGCCATGTAAAATAAATAAATATCAAGTACCCTTTTTCTATTGAAATACATTACTCTGGATAAAATTGCACATGAAACAATTATCATAACAAAGAAAACATGAGGCAAGGCTCTACCCACATGACTATCGCGTTTTTGTGTGTTCATTGACAGTATTAAATTGATGTTTTGTGTTCATTGACAGTTTTAAATCGGTGATGTTTTGTGTTCATTGACAGTTTTAAATCGGTGATGTTTTGTGTTCATTGACAGTTTTAAATCGGTGATGTTTTGTGTTCATTGACAGTTTTAAATCGGTGATGTTTTGTGTTCATTGACAGTTTTAAATTGGTGGTGTCCTGTTAAAGAAATAAGGATTTATATGCAGGGTATTACAGAGTACAAACAACTTTCCTTTTCATTGCACTTTTTAAAGATTATTTATTCTATATTTCATTACTATTATATATAAACAACTTTCCTTTTCATTGCACTTTTTAAAGATTATTTATTCTATATTTCATTACTATTATATATAAACAACTTTCCTTTTCATTGCACTTTTAAAAGATTATTTATTCTATATTTCATTACTATTATATATAAACAAGTTTCCTTTTCATTGCACTTTTAACAGATTATTTATTCTATATTTCATTACTATTATGCATAAACAACTTTCCTTTTCATTGCACTTAAAACAAATCATTTATTGTATATTTAATTACTATTATGTAAAAGAATGTTTCAAACTTAAATGTAAAAAAGTGCATGAGTTCCATATACAGTCCCAGTAGATAAATAATTACAAAATACTATTGCCATGGAGATGGGTGTGAAGATGAATTATCAGTAAATTATATTAATTTATTAAAAACTATTGATGTTATGAGCATGGTTTGGGAATGTTCTTTGTTTTTATGTGAAATTATTAAAATGTAAAAAAAAAATATTCTGATCAGCCATTAAAGTTTACATTCTGTTAACCTGGGATCTTGTTTGGAAGCTGACAGTAGTTGTCCTGAACAAGCTTTGTCATGCAAAAATGTATTTGGACATAGATTACTTAGACATATATTTTTAAAAGATTTTCCTGAATGTAGTTAGCCTAATCTGAAGTTTTCAAATTTTGTTTCTCTTTAGGTCTGGACACATTTGATTCAAACCCTGGAGCAGCCAGTGACTACATTAGGCCTCTGTTGGAATTTGCCAGATCTCACATTCCACCACCACACCATAAAGAAACTCTACTGTACATACTGGCTACAGCAGGGATGAGGATGCTGGATGAGACGTAGGAGTTATCCCTCTTTATTGCCTCCATTATTTTTTCTTATCTTGCCTATAAAGCAAAGACGAGACATAGGGATTACTTTTCAGTCAGTGTTGTTGTATGTGTCATGTAGCTCAATTACTCTGAAAATATTCAGTTTAACAGTCATTAAACTTTATTGGTACATTCACATGGGGGATACTGCTTTCTGATACCAAAAGTTTAGTGTGAGAGAGACACAACACTTTAAATGATGCTAAGATCAGTACATCATCACAGAGACATGACACTTTAAATTATGCTAAGATTAATACATCGTTAAAAAAGGCACAAACCTTTAAATGATGCTGAGATCAAAATATTGTCACAAAGACACAACACTTTAAATGATGCTAAGATCAGTACATCGTAACGGAGATGAAACACTTTAAATTATGCTAAGATTAATACATCATCACAGAGATACAACAATTTAATTTATACTAAGATTAATACATCATCACAGAGATACAACACTTTAAGTGATGCTAAGATCAAAACATTGTCACAGAGACATGATGCTTTAAGTGATGCTAAATTAGAAGGTCAAAGATCAAAGTTATAGATGGAAAGAAAACTCGGACAAGACAATTCATTTCTAGATCATCTAGTCAGGTAGTTTGTAGAACAAATTGACCCTACTGCCACACCACCGACCCGTCTGCTACACCTATGACATGACCAATCACATATCAGCAGTGATTGGTGATAAGACCTCATTAACTGCACATGCCTTAGACACATAGATTTTTTTGGTTGGTTGGTTTTAATGGCACTTTTAACACATTTTATTAGCTATATCATGTCAGGGAAATGGGATTTAAGTGCCTTTCCTAAGGATACACTGAGGCAGCTGACTTGGGTTGGCCTGGACGGTTATCGAATTCTCGACCCTTGGATTATGAGTGATGCTTTACCAACTGAGCTACTCCAACTCCATTAGACATGTAGATAACTGAATTATGTAGTAACTTTGAACATAAATATAAAAAAATAAGGGTTAAATTTATGACATTTATAGGTAATACCAGAGTTTTAAAAACTAGTATGTTTATGATATGTACATCATATTTTTGCAAATTCCATAATTGCAGCATACTTTCACCATAAAATTGTAGTGATTTGCTTGTTCCCAATCTGTGTATCGTATAAATACGTTTCATCTTCAGATGCATTACCTGATCATAATACATGAGGACTACATCCATTACCTTACCAATCCAGCTCTTCCAAGATAAGAAATATGTTTGCCATATCTTTTGGCATGTTTTAGCAACAGAAGATAAAAAAATATTGTTTGCTTGTCAAGGTGGAAGTCAGACGAGAGTGATCTACTCTTGTATAGAAGGATTGGTGCCAAATGCTATCAATTTGTCAGTTACTACTTCTGCTCATGCTGGGAAGCACACACCTTCTTAAGGTCTCACAAATATTGAATTCACTTGTGCCTTTTCATCAACTGAGGAATTCTTAGGACTTTTCTCACACCAGGGAGTTTACTCCAAATATATTTCTATTTTTTGCTCTATCTTCATCATAGATAAATATTTTGTACTTCATTCGCTTAACTTGATCATGTGAAACTTTACTGCCCACAGGGTCTGTATTACTTTAATTGCCTGTCCATAGGGTCTATATTACTTTAATTGACTGTCCATAGGGTCTGTATTACTTTAATTGCCTGTCGATAGGGTCTATATTACTTTAATTGCCTGTCCATAGGGTCTGTATTACTTTAATTATCTGTCAATAGGGTCTGTATTACTTTAATTATCTGTCCATAGGGTCTATATTACTTTAATTAACTGTCCATAGAGTCTGTATTACTTTAATTATCTGTCCATATAGTCTGTATTACTTTAATTATCTGTCCATAGGGTCTATATTACTTTAATTATCTGTCCATAGGGTCTGGATTACTTCATTTGCCTGACCATAGGATCTGTATTACTTTCAGTTGAACTCAGTACTCAGTCTTGTTTTGAATACTGTCAAGTAATTGTTATGTTATTATAATATAAAATATTATTACAATATACAGTTGATATATTTGATATGAAAATAACACTTCTTTCGCTTTGTATAAATTTAAATACTCTTGGAGAAAGTTTATTTTCAATAAAACGTATTGTATTGTTGCAAGGTCATGCATTTTTATTACTATTAGCATCCACTTCACAGTAAGTTCAGTGCAATGCTTCACTGATTTCACCTGTGTATGCCATTGTTTTGCTGTCTGTATTTACAGGTGTCAATACAAAGAGCAGAATTATATTCATGGGAGTACAAATGGTTCAAGTTGGTCACTTGTATGGGGTGAAATTCTTTTCATGAACCAGGTACATTGATCTACTTTCCTGGTGTACCCAGTCCTGACTTCAAGACATGGATGTTGTCTGGCATCCTGATGCACTCATCCCAGCTCTGATTCTGACTCAGATGGTGAACTGTCTCACAGTCTTTGTTTACAGGACTCCTTGAGGTATCACTGACCAACATTGGGAAGGTCCATCTCTAGTCTATGCTCTATTGCAACCTGTTACCAACTCTAGTGATACTCCATTCCCTGATGCTCAGTACCAGTCCTGGACCATTGATGATATACACAGTGTATGCCTGGAGATGACCATGTCCCAACATAGCCAGACCCCCAGCATTGTTCACTGTCCCTCTTAACCAGTTTTTCCAGCTCAGTTGTCAAATGCATTTAATCACCACACACTTCTGCTTTTGAATCTTTAGGCTTACAAGAACCATACTCCTTTCTTGATCTGATGATGTCTAGAGAAGACTTAGCCTTTTTCTGGCAGAGTTTTGTCTTCCTCCATCTACTCCATCATTGGCCACTGATAAAGTTCTGGTAGCTATTGATCTGTTACTAAAGAAAGACCAGCCAGCATTCAGACATCTTTCCCTGGTCTAGTCAAATCATGCCTTTCTTTTCACATCAACATGGGTACTGAGTTAAAAACCCATTTAAACCAACTCTGTCTCCATCATTAACATTCTTTGAAAATGATCTTGGCAATGTTTCCATTTGCTTAAAGACTCCAGTTTTAGCCTGGAAATTTCTTCACCTCTTGGGTGTCTTCGATGCAGCAGCAGATCTCATGCTGGACTGCCTGTTCATGAGACCACTGCAGATGATTCCTCTATCCCAGTTGCAGCTAAAACTTTGTCAACTGGACCAAGTGATCCCATTTTTGTGATACATGAGGTCCCATATCAGCAAATGGGAGAGTCTCACTTGGATTATAGTGAGCATCCCATTGCAGGATAAACCACCAGAAATAACAGGCACAGCAGGCTGGGGTGCCCACCTCCTGCCCTCCTTTGAAAAAGTGAGTGGGCTTGACTCTTGAGAAGTGCTCATTAAAAATCAGTTTCCTGGAGAAGAAAGCCATAGTGTATTCATTTCAATCATGGCAGGAGATTTTTGATCCAATATTTTAAGAATTTACCTTTTTAGCCTTTTTGTTGTAAGTACTTCTTATATAACTAAGGCATCTTTTACCTTTTTATCTTTTATCTTGTAAGAGAAAATATTTACTTTTATTTGGAAGTGTTTGTCTTCCAGAAGATTTTACTAATTTATAACCTTTTTATTTTGCAACCTTTTCACAGTCTTTACCGTTTATCTCAAAAACCTTCATATTTATGTTTGTTTGGAAGGGTGTATGTTCCTAAAGTTTTTCTTGCAATTATTCCCTTTACATATTTAGAACTTGACTTTGGCACACTATAGCCAGGATTGTGTTAATGTGCTGTTAAACTCTATACATGCATGCTGTCTTGGAAAGGGCATTCACATTCAGCATTACTGTTAAACTCCATATATGCATGCTGTCTGGAAAGGGTATTCTCATTCAACTTTACTGTTAAACTCCATACATGCATGCTGTCTGGAAAGGCCAATCTCATCCAACTTTACTGTTAAACTCCATATACGCATGCTGTCTGGAAATGGCATTCTCATTCAACTTTACTGTTAAACTCCATACATGCATGCTGTCTGGAAGGGGCATTCTCATTCAACTTAACTGTTAAACTCTATCATTGACAAATCCACATCCAAATCTGCTACATCCCAGACAGGCTCAGCATCTTAGTGGACTCACTGTCCCAATGGAATCAGTCAGTTCATACAGAATGGTCCATTCACCCCTGGTTTTAATTTCAAATTTGTGCCCATCTGCACCAACCCCACATGGACCTATCATACTTGCCATACTCCCAGATAACGTCTTGGCTTCCGACTAAGCTTTCCAGCCTTCTGACCAGCCATACATTCTGCCTTCTGACTGTAGATCAGTCAAGTCTGAAAACCATGCCAGACCAATGGGGTCATACAATATTGAACCGTCCGGGGAAGTTAGTGACAGAGTTTTCCACTCATACATCATGGCCAGTGCTGGAACACTGTGGCATACTTGCCATATTCCCAGACAGTTGGTTTTTTTTTGAGACTCAGAGACTCAGAAGGTGTGTTTTGAGGTCCCAAGGGGGTCAGTGGCCATGACCCCCCAAAAGCGACGTCATCCAAATGAGAATAAGCTATCTTTTCAAATCAACCTGTACCATCTGTTTTCTCAGAAGCATTTAATATACTTACAAACAAAAAAATAGTAGACTTAGCATTTTCAAATAATATCACCACACATATATGTACACATGGTCACAACCTCACAGACATTAAATACAAAAATACACCAAGTTACTGTCTTTAAAATCCATTGGACAGTGGAATGTAGTTTTAATTACATGCAGTCTTTGCTGCTTTCAATGGTTCAGAAGTTGGTTTGAAGGTAATGCAAGGGTCAACTACATTTTGACATTTTGCCTTTGAAAATAAATCACACTTGTACACTTTTCCAGCTACCGAAAAAATCATGTTTTGCATTTTATATATGGAGTAAAAATCTGACTTCAAAGAAACTTTGCCGCTGATCACAAACTTTAATAAAGATGGCTTCAACATTCTCATTTATGCAGTCAGTGATGTGTAATAACATTTGTTCTTCAACACACATCTCTTTGATGTACTTAACTTCAGACAAATGGGGTTGTTCCACTTAGTGTATATTACCTATGCAAATTAGCCTAATGGGCTCTCTCTCAGCAGTGTTCAAAGGATTTGACACGACACATCACCCTAGCTGTTGTGAGCCAATTAAGTAAATTTCTGAAAGGTGGCTGTTTATCTCTGATTGCCTTACCTTTTAATTGCCTCTAAAACAGCTGTATAAACTGCCCTGAGGATAGTTTTACTTGAGCTCTGAGCAGGACTGTTTACTGTTTATACATACCACAGATTATGGGCATAATCATGGTGCTCAAGAAATATAAGTTTTTTGTTTTGTTTTTTTGTGGGAAAATTTTTGTACTCTTAGATTGCTGAAAATCGTGTTTTTCGAAACACCACCGTATTGGGGGTGGGGGTGGGGTTGGGAGTACAAAATCGTGTTTTTCGCATGACATGTCGTGTTGTGGCATGTATGACCTATTTACAACAAGGTGGAACGCAAAGTTCCTGACCCTCGTCTCTCCAGTCCCAGATTTGAAGATTTGACAGTTGACTCTCATTCACTGAACTGAAGTGATCTTGATGTATATGCTTTTCCACCAGTCAATCAGGTTCATATATTGAAAAGTGAGGGAATTGGAGTCCTGTGTAATCCTGATTGTTCCACTCAAGTGGAAAGAAATCATGACTCAATGATCTTTTGAACTTGGCAAAAGACCTTCTTGCAAAAAGTGGACATTTCTTGAATGTAGGCTATAGCCCTTTGTCTGAAAAGGAATCTTCTGTGGGTTCTAATGTAGTTGAATAAAGCACATTTTGAACCACTGTCTAAAGTCTTCTTGACTTTGCCTCTTGTACAGAACCTGCTTCCTAGTCATTCTAGCTACAGCAGGCAGGATCAGTAAGATATACACCTGTTGGTTGATCCAAACTATCTGCAGTTCATTGCTACAAACATGGAGAATTGGTCCCTTTTCCTGAAAGTCCTGTCTTCCTTAGACTCTTCAGCACCTAGGCATCTATAGGACCCCATAGTGGCTCTAAAGTGAGATCTTGCTTGTTCTTATCTCTCAAAGAAGGACAAGATATTTCAGCGCAGGTGGCTCTGTTGTTCTGGATATGATTGGCTATCTGCTCAGCTTGCAAGGAACTAACCCAACACCAGATGAAGTTCTTGCACATATCGTACAGAATTCAATGTCAAACAATAAGTGTTACATCTGGAAAAAATGTCGGTATTTACTGAAATAGTCAACAAAACTTAAAGCAGGTGATTATGTAATATGCAGTCAGCAATAGAGAGATAAGATTGATATATATTTAATTGATTATTAGTAAAATAAATTTAAAAACTAAAATGTTAAGGACATTCCCAAGTTTTATCGTGTCTGAATTGTAGTGTCATGATTGATTGCCATCATAATGCTCATTTGTTCATTAAGAGAGTGGTCATTGGCGTTCAGTTACTGTTGCTATTAAAGTTAAGGAGAAAGCATAACTATACACATTTCAAATCATGCAGATATCCTCAGAATGAAAGAAATAATAAATTATCAAATTATTCTTCACCATGTTTGGACGTAACATTTGTGTCATAAGTGGTATGTTCCAAAATTATACAAATTTTGTGCCAATCTCATAAGTTTTCCGACTGCATTTGACATTGTGTTATGTATGATGTTTATATAATATTATAAATATTTTAGGAAATTATAAATGTTTCTTCACTTTAATATTTGCTTAAATCTTAATGTTATCAGGAAAAACATGTTTAACTAGTGTCCTTGAATTAGGTTGTTTTGATCAATATGTTTTCTCAATTTGAAGGTCAAGGTTGATTTTTGTTTACAAGTAAAAATTCCATTAAGATGACTCATGTTCTAGAACATTCTGTCATGTGACCAATCTTTATATATACCATGTTTGGTGGACATTTATTCAGTTTTGACATTACCATCAGTCTTGTAAAGAGCTATTACAGTTGTGAAAATTCATTCCAAATTCTAAGAGAGGAATTATTTTAAATATTCATTGGATTATAACGGTGCTCATAAACTTTTGGATTTTGGATTTTTAATTGATGATTTTGGAATTTAAGTGAACTTATTCAGATATTTTGGAATACTTCATTTTGACATCAGCACATCAAGATTACTAGTACATCAGGACTTTGGAGACCATTAGCACATCATAACATTCAAGGACACAGCCGTGAATTCGGAACATTCTATATTTAGGACTTGTGATTAGAACAATCATTCTTATTGGATTATTAGGATTTCAAAACACATTACTGTAAGTGACTTTTTGATTTTTTCATTTTAATTATCTAGTAATAAATTGCTTGTTGATTTTTACTTGATTTGTTGGTTTCACTTTCTTTCTGTTACATTTTTCTTAGACCATAGAGTCGTAACAATTGCAAGTAAAGTACATGTGTTGATCTAATTCATGCTACAAGTCATAAAAAGATAGCACCAATAGAATTTCTGAGTTTTCCAAATTTTGTAAATCTGTTTGGCGTCAGAATGTTACATATTGGAGTTTATGAAATATTGGTAGCAACTGGAAAAACAGCTGAAATTGTCTACTTCAGGCAGTGTTTATTTTGTGACATCTATGCACTATCCGTTTATGATAGCTTGACGTCATACAAAGCACATGCTTTTTTATTGATTGACAGACAAGAGGGAAGCATGCCTACTTTCTTGCACATGTTGCATCTATATAAATAACTGTTTGTGTATAAAATATTTGCTCTGTAAGGATGGAAAATAGTATAAATAGTTATAAATGGTGAATGAGTTCAATTTATATAATATTTTGCTTTAAATTAATGCAGAAACAGTTAGAGTGTCACAAATGATTTTCAAAAACTTTAGTTGTTCCAGCCTCTTCCTGCTGGATAACCATTTTCGTTTGTGTCCATTGTTACGTACTCATGAGATTTCAAGTTTAAACACTTTTTGATATTGGATCGAGGATGATTTCATAACAGTAATTTTTTCAGGAAAAAAAAGACTATAGTTCTCACATGCAATCAGCATGAGTTAGTACATCCTGGTATGGGCATATTGGATAACCACGATGTAACATGTAATCACTGTCTCCAGTCAATGGAATGCCAAGTATAAGTGGGTTTGACATCACATTTCTTTTTAAAAAAGCCAGATGAATGGTAATACTTATCTGTAAGAAAAACAGGCAATGGGAAATAATGACCCATCTTATATTAATTGCATTATATATGTAATGAGATAATGGGTGATTCCAAAAACATCAAATGGGAAAGAAAACCCCTTTCCTGGATGTTACAAAGGGCACACAAATTTTAATTACCCAAATGAAGAATATTAATCTGGTAAAACTGCAAGAGAAGGATGCAAAAAATTCTGTCAACCTAAATCTTTTAAGCTGATGATTATTCATTTGGAGAGTCCTCTCATGTTTCAGAATCTTTAGTGAAAAAGAAAATATTGTGCCCTGTTACATCACCAACCAATTAATGATTACTATTTTCATATACTGAACTTAATGTTCAATATAGTAAGTAAGACTGATTCTTTGGTGTTTCCATTATCACACAATCACAACATCAGTTGGATATTTTCAGTGATAATGCAAAAATTGTAGGACATAGATCCTTTTGGTGTCTTACATTACATCTTTTGCTGAATCCGAAAAAGTCATGGATCTAACAAAGGGCATGAAAATTTAAATTACCCAAATTGAGAATATTAACCCAATAAAACTGTAAAACAAGGATGTAAAAAAATTCTGTATATTGAAATTGTTAAAGTTGATGATTATTTATATGGAGAGTCCTGTAAAGTGTTTCAAAATCTTTGGTGAAAAAAACAAAAATGGCTTCCCGTTACATCTCCAACGAATTAATGATGACAGTGTTCATATACTGATTGTAATGTTCAGTACAGTAAGATTTATTCTTTGGTGTCTCCTAAAAGTTAATTTTGTACACAGTAATTATGAGAAACTGTCCCCATTCAAATGAAAATAAATTGCCACTAATCTGGTGTTTCAAAATTAAGTAACTTGGGCAACTTAAAAAAGCATGAAATTTAGGGAAAACCTAGTCTGAGATTAACATTTATCTTATAACATCGAATTCTGTACCTTATTGGCTTACAGGGTTAGGGTGCTTGCCACTAACATAGCATTTGAATGCAATGCTCCCTAACTGGCATCATCCAAACCATGGGATGGAGGTCAGAGAAATTCTCGAGCTTTTACCTTTGAGATATTTCATTCCAAAGGGTTCAGTTTGACTTTGTGTGACCTATGTCAGCAGCACAGCAGGCGACATTTCTGGGTTATTCTTCAGCTTTTTAATGATGCAGGTTACTCTAGTTCTGCTGGATTTGTGGGAGTGAAAAATAAGTTCTGCAAACCGTGTCCATGCATAAACCAGTATAGCCCATATCTTACACATATAATGTATAGCCCATGCATGTGTATAGTCCATGCATAAACCAGTATAACCCATATCTTTCACAACCCCCAATCTCACACAAGCCCATATCTCACACAACTTGAACCTAGCCCATATCTCACACAACTTGAACCTAGCCCATATCTCACACAACTTGAACTAGCCCATATCTCACACAACTTGAACTAGCCCATATCTCACACAACTTGAAGCTACTTTCACATACATTAGGAGACCAGAGACAGGGCCAAGGGAATGTAACTTCAATCTCCTCTTACCTATTCTCCAAATGAATTATGATTGGGTAATGTATTTAATAAGAAACCAATTTTTAGAATAAAATATGTTTCTTTAATATTACTTACCCAATCATAATATGGGCATGCTCTTCCAAGCCGTCCCTGCAGATTGAAGAGTGTGCACATCTGCTCCAGTAGTAACTGATGAATTGAAGGGATTTGGCACCAGTATGTGCAAGGACAGACTGCTGTTCCAAGCCATCCCTGCAGGTGGAAGAGTGTGCACATCTGCTCCAGTAGTAACTGATGAATTGAAGGGATTTGGCACCAATCTGTGCAAGGAGAGACTGCTGTTCCAAGCCATCCCTGCAGGTGGAAGAGTGTGCACATCTGCTCCAGTAGTAACTGATGAATTGAAGTGATTTGGCACCAATCTGTGCAAGGACAGACAGCTCCAGTAGTAACTGATGAATTGAAGGGATTTGGCACCAATCTGTGCAAGGACAGACTCCTCCAGTAGTAACTGATGAATTGAAGGGATTTGGCACCAATCTGTGCAAGGACAGACTGCTCCAGTAGTAACTGATGAATTGAAGTGATTTGGCACCAATCTGTGCAAGGACAGACTGCTCCAGTAGTAACTGATGAATTGAAGTGATTTGGCACCAATCTGTGCAAGGACAGACTCCTCCAGTAGTAACTGATGAATTGAAGGGATTTGGCACCAATCTGTGCGAGGACAGACTGCTCCAGTAGTAACTGATGAACTGAAGGGATTTGGAACCAATCCCTCAATGCAAGGACAGACTGCTCCAGTAGTAACTGATGAATTGAAGTGATTTGGCACCAATCTGTGCAAGGACAGACTGCTCCAGTAGTAACTGATGAACTGAAGGGATTTGGAACCAATCCCTCAATGCAAGGACAGACTGCTCCAGTAGTAACTGATGAATTGAAGTGATTTGGCACCAATCTGTGTAAGGACAGACTGCTCCAGTAGTAACTGATGAATTGAAGGAATTTGGCACCAATCCCTCAGTGCAAGGAGAGACTGGTCTTTCAAGCTATCACAGCAGTTGGAAGAGTGCACATCTGCTCCAGTAGTAACTGGATGAATTAAAGGGATTTGGTACCAATCCAACTGTGCAAGGAAAGACTGATCCAGTAGTAACTGTATGAATGAAAGGGATTTGGCACCAATCCCCTCTGTGCAAGGAGAGACTGCTTCAGTAGTAACTGTATGAATGAAAGGGATTTGGCACCAATCCCCTCTGTGCAAGGAAAGACTGCTCCAGTAGTAACTGTATGAATGAGAGGGATTTGGCACCAATCCCCTCTGTGCAAGGAAAGACTGCTCCAGTAGTAACTGTATGAATGAAAGGGATTTGGCACCAATCCCCTCTGTACAAGGAGAGACTGCTCTTGTATGACTTCCTCTTTGGCAGATGACATGTTAGCACTTGTTGCTAAAACAAGCCAAAAGATATGGCGATTGTCTTTTTCAGCTTGGGAGGAATGGATTAGTGAGGTAGTAAAGGTAGTTGCAAGGTAGAGTATGTACTCCTGATGTATTTGTTATTGAAGATATATATTTTAATTATAAATTTGGTTCCTTGTAACGCATTTCCCAGACCTAATTGTTATTTGCAACAATTTCACATTTGTCAACATTGGACTTTGATTTTTTGAAAAGAATAATCAAGTTAGTACAGTTATGCAGAAAGTACTCAAAGTAGACAGTTGAAATTTGGTAGATTTATTTGTATTCATATGTAGCTGATCTGGTTAGACTTTCAGGCCACTATAGCTATTTTAAATTTTTTAAACTCGTTTTTTAATTTTTTGAACTTGAGTGTAACAAAAACTTTGTTAGTATGATGAGGTAAACAAAACAATTGGACTTTTTTGTTCTTTTGTATTGTCTAAATTGGGGGCATGCATGTTTTACAAACACAAATCTAATTCTTTATAATTACAGTGTACAAAAGGCCATTCTAGATGACTTACAAACAGATATTCCAAAGGAGTTTGACTTTGTGATCTCGGAGAACAATTTTGAAGTGATCAGTGGAAAGCAGGAGGGAATATATGCCTGGATTGCTGTCAATTACATTTTGCAAAAGTTTGGGCATGGGGAAGAGGGTGAGTAGAAATCTGGGCATAATACACGGGGAAGCGGGTGAGTAGGAATCGGGGCCTAATACATGGGGAAGAGGGTGAGTAGGAATCAGGGCCTAATACATGGGGAAGAGGGTGAGTAGAAATCGGGGCCTAATAAATGGGGAAGAGGGTGAGTAGGAATATGGGTCTAATACATGGGGAAGAGGGTGAGTAGGAATCTGGGCCTAATACATGGGGAAGAGGGTGGGTAGGAATTGGGGCCTAAAACATGGGAAAGAGGGTGAGTAGAAATCTGGGCCTAATACATGGGAAAGAGGGTGAGTTGGAATATGGGTCTAATACATGGGGAAGAGGGTGAGTAGGAATATGGGTCTAATACATGGGAAAGAGGGTGAGTAGGAATCTGGGCCTAATACATGGGTAAGAGGGTGGGTAGGAATCGGGGCCTAATACATGGGAAAGAGGGTGAGTAGAAATCTGGGCCTAATACATGGGAAAGAGGGTGAGTAGGAATATGGGTCTAATACATGGGAAAGAGGGTGAGTAGGAATCTGGGCCTAATACATGGGGAAGATGGTGGGTAGGAATCGGGGCCTAATACAAGGGAAAGAGGGTGGGTAGGAATCGGGGCCTAATACATGGGAAAGAGGGTGAGTAGGAATCGGGGCCTAATACATGGGGAAGAGGGTGGGTAGGAATCTGGGCCTAATACATGGGGAAGAGGGTGAGTAGGAATCTGGGCCTAATACATGGGGAAGAGGGGGTAGGAATCTGGGCCTAATACATGGGGAAGAGGGTGAGTAGGAATCTGGGCCTAATACATGGGGAAGAGGGTGGGTAGGAATCAGGGCCTAATACATGGGGAAGAGGGTGAGTAGGAATCTGGGCCTAATACATGGGGAAGAGGGGGTAGGAATCGGGGCCTAATACATGGGGAAGAGGGTGAGTAGGAATCTGGGCCTAATACATGGGGAAGAGGGTGGGTAGGAATCAGGGCCTAATACATGGGGAAGAGGGTGAGTAGGAATCTGGGCCTAATACATGGGGAAGAGGGGGTAGGAATCGGGGCCTAATACATGGGGAAGAGGGTGAGTAGGAATCTGGGCCTAATACATGGGGAAGAGGGTGGGTAGGAATCGGGGCCTAATACATGGGGAAGAGGGGGTAGGAATCTGGGCCTAATACATGGGGAAGAGGGTGAGTAGGAATCTGGGCCTAATACATGGGGAAGAGGGTGAGTAGGAATATGGGTCTAATACATGGGAAAGAGGGTGAGTAGGAATCTGGGCCTAATACATGGGAAAGAGGGTGAGTAGGAATCTGGGCCTAATACATGGGGAAGAGGGTGAGTAGGAATCTGGGCCTAATACATGGGGAAGAGGGTGAGTAGGAATCTGGGCCTAATACATGGGGAAGAGGGGGTAGGAATCTGGGCCTAATACATGGGGAAGAGGGTGGGTAGGAATCTGGGCCTAATACATGGGGAAGAGGGTGAGTAGGAATCTGGGCCTAATACATGGGGAAGAGGGTGAGTAGGAATCGGGGCCTAATACATGGGGAAGAGGGTGGGTAGGAATCGGGGCCTAATACATGGGGAAGAGGGTGAGTAGGAATCTGGGCCTAATACATGGGGAAGAGGGTGGGTAGGAATCGGGGCCTAATACATGGGAAAGAGGGTGAGTAGGAATCTGGGCCTAATACATGGGGAAGAGGGTGAGTAGGAATCTGGGCCTAATACATGGGGAAGAGGGTGGGTAGGAATCGGGGCCTAATACATGGGGAAGAGGGTGAGTAGGAATCTGGGCCTAATACATGGGGAAGAGGGTGAGTAGGAATCTGGGCCTAATACATGGGGAAGAGGGGGTAGGAATCGGGGCCTAATACAAGGGAAAGAGGGTGGGTAGGAATCGGGGCCTAATACATGGGAAAGAGGGTGAGTAGGAATCGGGGCCTAATACATGGGGAAGAGGGTGGGTAGGAATCTGGGCCTAATACATGGGGAAGAGGGTGAGTAGGAATCTGGGCCTAATACATGGGGAAGAGGGGGTAGGAATCGGGGCCTAATACATGGGGAAGAGGGTGAGTAGGAATCTGGGCCTAATACATGGGGAAGAGGGTGGGTAGGAATCAGGGCCTAATACATGGGGAAGAGGGTGAGTAGGAATCTGGGCCTAATACATGGGGAAGAGGGGGTAGGAATCGGGGCCTAATACATGGGGAAGAGGGTGAGTAGGAATCTGGGCCTAATACATGGGGAAGAGGGTGGGTAGGAATCAGGGCCTAATACATGGGGAAGAGGGTGAGTAGGAATCTGGGCCTAATACATGGGGAAGAGGGGGTAGGAATCGGGGCCTAATACATGGGGAAGAGGGTGAGTAGGAATCTGGGCCTAATACATGGGGAAGAGGGTGGGTAGGAATCGGGGCCTAATACATGGGGAAGAGGGGGTAGGAATCTGGGCCTAATACATGGGGAAGAGGGTGAGTAGGAATCTGGGATTAATACATGGGGAAGAGGGTGAGTAGGAATATGGGTCTAATACATGGGAAAGAGGGTGAGTAGGAATCTGGGCCTAATACATGGGGAAGAGGGTGGGTAGGAATCGGGGCCTAATACATGGGAAAGAGGGTGGGTAGGAATCGGGGCCTAATACATGGGAAAGAGGGTGAGTAGGAATCGGGGCCTAATACATGGGGAAGAGGGTGAGTAGGAATCTGGGCCTAATACATGGGGAAGAGGGTGAGTAGGAATCTGGGCCTAATACATGGGGAAGAGGGGGTAGGAATCTGGGCCTAATACATGGGGAAGAGGGTGGGTAGGAATCTGGGCCTAATACATGGGGAAGAGGGTGAGTAGGAATCTGGGCCTAATACATGGGGAAGAGGGTGAGTAGGAATCTGGGCCTAATACATGGGGAAGAGGGTGGGTAGGAATCGGGGCCTAATACATGGGGAAGAGGGTGAGTAGGAATCTGGGCCTAATACATGGGGAAGAGGGTGGGTAGGAATCGGGGCCTAATACATGGGAAATCGGGTGAGTAGGAATCTGGGCCTAATACATGGGGAAGAGGGTGAGTAGGAATCTGGGCCTAATACATGGGGAAGAGGGTGGGTAGGAATCGGGGCCTAATACATGGGAAAGAGGGTGAGTAGGAATATGGGTCTAATACATGGGAAAGAGGGTGAGTAGGAATCGGGGCCTAATACATGGGAAAGAGGGTGAGTAGGAATCTGGGCCTAATAGCATTAAGACTTGTAGTGCATTTTAGATCAGACAGTGAGCTTAAAGTATTGACTACTGTCTCTTGCACATGTTGCATCAGAGATCAAACCAAGGTTATGTGAGTTACAAAGCAAATGGTTTACATACTGCACTGTCCACATGACTTCTGTAGGACTGTGTATAAAGTACTGAAATTAAGCAGATGTGTCAAGCAAGAAAACAGGAAATCTTTCCCTTAATAGGGTTTTCTAACAAAAATTTTAGTGTTGGATTCAACAAACTGGTTCATCTTCTCCAACTATTACAATGTAAATTGCATAGGGATATTAAGATGTAAGAAAGAACAGGCTTCGCATTATCTTGAAAAATGCTTAAATTTTGGTGGTTACCTTGAAAAGAGCTTGAATTTAAGGTCAGCTCCAAAAAGTACTGGAAAAGTGCTTGAAAACACTCCATAGTCCTTGAAAAGTGCTTCAATGTCCAAAAAAACGCATTTCATTGATAAACATTAATTTACTTGCATAAATATCAATTATGAAAATAAAAAGATCCGTTAAAAAAGTTAGAAACTCTGTCTTCCTGGAATTTTAATTCTGTGCTGGATAATGTACATATTCATTAAGACTTCCAGTTGGGTCTTTTATCTCCTCATTAGTACTTAGCCTTATTTGGGGTTATAATCACCTCATGATGTAAATGAATGCATGCTGTGTTGACTGGGCCATTAAAAAACTCTAAGATCAGGCAACTCTGTTAAAAATGTCTAAACATTTGACCTAGCACTAAAGTCTCCACCATCGTTATAACCTCAGCTAGATCAATTAGTAAAAGTGCTTTAAAGTGTCATGGCAATAGTAAAAAGAATAAAGAGAATTAAATATTGACAACAGGAACGAATTTAGAATATTTTTTGCTCAAATATGAAAAGCTCAAGAAGGAGTTAGAAACTGACAAATGAGAATGCTAACTCTTAGACTGATGTAGATGAGATGATTGCACCTCTACCAATATGCTCCAAAGCCCATTGAGCTGCAATGTCTTTACCTAGGCATAGTTTGACACAAAATATTTTGGAGTTCTCGTTTAAGAATGAAATACCTAATTATAACATTTTGTGGATTCTACATAACATAATGAACATTCCTCCAAAGTCTGCATGCAGTTAATTATAGTGCTTGAAAATAAATAGTGTCCTTGAAAAGTCCTTGTAAAATGCTTGCATTTACTGATGAAATATATATATATGAACTATGTAGAATTATGATCTAATAGATAAAGAATACAATAGAATCTTGTTCACTCAAACATGGTTGGCTTGAACACCCCAGGTCACTCGACTGGTATTTCAGAACTCTCATTTGATTATTTTTAACCTTATTGACTTGAACTACCAGTCTCTTGAACTGATTTTCTCAGTCTTTATGTACATTTACTATAAATCTCTTGAACTGATTTTCTCAGTCTTTATGTACATTTACTATAAATCTCTTGAACTGATTTTCTCAGTCTTTATGTACATTTACTATAAATCTCTTGAACTGATTTTCTCAGTCTTTATGTACATTTACTATAAATCTCTTGAACTGATTTTCTCAGTCCTACTCTTTGTACATTTACTATAATTTGTTCTTTTTAAAAGTATGAAAATAAACTGTAGTTTATCTACTCATGAATGCATTGGGTTGCATTTTGGATGTGTGATCCAATTTGGTTTCAGTGCAGTCTCAGACTGTTCTTCATCATTCATACTGCATTCAGGTCCATGATGGAAATGGTAAAGTGTACTAGTCTATATCCATGCATGGATATCAAAGAAAAAACCATAAACAGACTTGTGGCGAGGCAGGATTCTAAGCTTGGATGTCTAAGCTTTGCTTATTGCACATCTTTTAATGAGAAAACTAAATGAGAAAAATATAAATATAAGGATTGACAGTTTTGACATGATGAATGCATTAGCTCACATGCAAATGTCATGGCTTGCTAACTTCCAATCCTTTAAACAATTCTTAGCACTTAATCCACCACATTAAGTTTTAATACTTCAGGAGTCACACTGGAGGGTGCTTCAGGCAAAATAGTCAGCCTCATCTGTGAAATTTAGCTTCAGCAAGGCAAGAAAGAGAAGTTTACTTGATCTTGCCATGAATCAATCCATCCATTTCCCCAACATTTCCCACAGATATTCTGTTCACATTAGTGAATCTTGTTTGGTTTTTAGGTATAGAAACTTAAGTGTATAGGTATGAAACAATAGAAACATGCTATAAAATGAACTTTTGTGCTACTGTTTTTCTCACATATACAGTGAGTATTGCTTTTATCGTCAAGTGTACAGATGTGAAACTCTTGGAAGTGGGTGAAATTTCAAGTCAAAAACAAAATACTGTATAATTAGAGAAGTTTTGAGACTAAAAGCTATGAAGAAATTTGTGAAATTTTTCAATATTTCACCTGAACACATAGTGGCTTGAGATGATTTGCTTGCAAAGAGTATTGTGTATTATTCACATTTATGGGAACATTTACCTATTTTTGAGGTTACTGTCTAATACTGTCAGCAATGTTTTTTAGCAGTTTTCAGATTCAAGTTAGAAAGTTTTTAATATTTTCATGACAGTATGATGAGTCATTAGTGTATTTTAATACTGTTTAATTTGCCGAGTCAGTAAAATACCATTTGTTGACAATTATAAAGTTTGACCTTGTTTATCTTTACATTCAATTTGTCTAAAAACCTCCACAGAGAAATAATCTGCTTGTGATTGGTATGCAAATGCATGGAATTTCACACACTTCAAGCTTCATGTGTGAATTTTTGGCATGAATCTCATGGATTGAAACGTAATTGAAAACAAATATACATTAGACTGATGTTAAAGATAATCAAAAAGCATAATGAGACTTTGTTTAAACTGTTTTACATTGGGTTTTTTTGACAGAAAATAGACAAGAGTTGATATTGTACAAGCATTCAAGGCCAAAGGTGTGTGTGGGGGGGAGGGGGGTGTGTTGAAGATGTGAACTCTAGAAAAGGTGAAGTCCTTCACTGCACACTTGGGCACAATGGTAGGCAATGGGGCAATTATTTCACCTCAGTTGCCCCCTAGCACAGACCCTTTGTTATAGAAAAAAAATTGTCCAAATTAAAGCCTAGATTATTTCAGATTTTTTAAATTAGTATTGCCACAAAAGTTTTACATGCTGATCATGTAAGTTTTATGTCTACTGGTTCTCAATTACATCATAAAAAGCTTTATTTAAATAATTTATTGTTTTGTTATTTTGTAGATCATCCCCTAGTTGCTGTTGAGATTCCTGGAGAAGATTCTAAAAAGAACCCTCATATACGCAGGCGGACCGTAGGAATTATTGACATGGGAGGTGGATCTATGCAAATTGCCTATGAAATAACATCACAAATACAGGTATAATAAATCAGTATGTTATGTTTATTTCACCGGAGTCAAGTAAAAAAAAAAAGAAATTTAAGTAATTATTCCTCCTGAAATAATTGTCTAAAGATATTAGATTCAGTTTTTAAAGAAATGAAGGTCCTAACTCTAGCCAGTCAGTAGGAGTATGTAAAGATGGAATATTTTCATATGGCCTTTGCTAATATTTAATGCTTCAGGAACATTTATTGGTTTATCCATCACAGATAGAGGCTTCTATATTGTTGTGTTTTTAGGTGAATTTGGAGAAATAAATGAATTTCAGAGTAATTTTGTAATGGTACCACACACTTCCTTTTCTTCTTCTTGGTATGTCTTTTTTCCAGCCTCCACACCCCCCTCACAAAATCTTAGAAAGGAAACAACTTAAAAATACAGACACAAGAGAGATAACTGTGTCAATCTTATAAACTTAGTGACAAGGGCTACCTCCTGTCATTCCATAATCACAGCAATATGAGTGTTCATTTCTTTATTATAAATATTATGAAAGAGGTTATACTATTTATATCATTTTCAAGCCTTGATAAGCAAAAGATTGATATTATTGACTAAGTGTTATATATTTGGTATGAAATGAAAACAACTGTAACAGTCTATTTATGACATGCACAAAATGTCCAAGATTTTATTCAACAGATCATAAAATAGTGTTGTGAAATACTGTGAAGTTCATTCCGATACCTTGAACAATATGGTTTTTTCTAGTATTATGTCATGACATCATTTGTTATTAATGAAGTGATATGAAACACATCTAGTATCAAGCAACATGAAATTGGGTTTGTGAAACATAAATATTTGACATCCTGTAATAATTAAAGATTTGGTAAAAGTCCTGTAATATATAAGCACATCACATTGGGTGGAGAGATTTTCTTTGTCTTATTTGTTTAAAACTAAGCATTACCTGCAGAAATTCAGCTTTAGGGAATAAATTACGATAATTTCACAACTGCAAACCATACCCCATAAACGTGAATGTTTTTATAAGGCCAAGTGAGCTTGTGGCATTGTTCTGCACCCATCAGTTGTGTATCTTGCATCTGTCA
Source organism: Margaritifera margaritifera (assembly GCA_029931535.1). Lineage (NCBI taxonomy): Eukaryota > Metazoa > Mollusca > Bivalvia > Unionida > Margaritiferidae > Margaritifera > Margaritifera margaritifera. The sequence continues at coordinate 3,340,139 of JAQPZY010001597.1, forward strand.
ACAATTGCTGTTTTTAGCTTCTCAAAAACCATTAAACCAATTTCAACTAAACTTGTCAGACAGCAGGTCTCCTTCAGATATGTTCCCTGATCACATTAACATTAGGAATATAACCTTGCTACCTCCCAAATCCAGCCCTCCCAAAAAACGAAAAATGTCTTTTCCGTCTATATCATATAAGCAAAGGGCAATAATCCTTGCCCATTACCTCCCCATGACGCCGCCAGGTGTTGCTAGTTTTAAGCTTTTGCTGTTGATCAATCAACATCATGCAGAGACCTCCCGAAAATCCACTTTAATATACTCCTGAATTTCAACCATTCATCATCAAATTTGGATTTTTTGTGTGCATAATAACATGTCTGCTGCAGGTGGTATACATTATTTTTTCACTTTAATAATTTTTATGTGAATTTGTCTCATTTGCGAACTTCGCTTCAACGGAATATCATTGTTGTGTGTTGTGGTTCATGTTAGTCATGCTGTCTATGTGTTCTCACTCACTCTGTTGGTGACATATGAACACATGTTTTTGCTTTGATTATTAGCAATCTTCGTTGCCCTTGTCGTTTCAGAAATAAAAAAATGACGACTAAATGTCCCAAATACATGAAATGTAAAGCTCACAAGGACAACCATGACTCATGCCTCGCTTGCACTAAGTGCACCTCTTCAGGGACATGCAACATTTGTGCAACTTGATCCAAAGATATGTAGTCTACTATTCTACGCAAAATGGCAAAAGTCCAGCATCGAACAGTCAGATGTCTTGAGCATTCATCCTAGAAATGAAGCAGTTGTGAGCTTAGTGGGTGACATTGACACTGACATTGAGACCAAAGATGCCATTGGCTAGGATAACCTCAGCAGAATCTTAATGATCCATCAATAAAGAAAATGAAACCGTACAATACCGTCTTGGCTTCCGAATAAGCTTTCCAGCCTTCTGACCAGCCATACATTCTGCGTTCTGACTGTCGATCAGTCAAGTCTGAAAACCATGCCAGACCAATGGGGTCATACAATATTGAACCATCCAGGGAACTTAGTGACAGATTTTCCACTCATACATCATGGCCGGTGCTGGAACACTATGGGGATCTTTTTGATATATCCTTTCGCTTTACCACTAATATGGCAAGGCCAGTACCAGAGCTGTATGGGGATCTCAGTGAGAGATCTGTCCGTTTCACCACTCCTAAGACATGGCCGGTACTAGACCTTTATGGGGATCTTAATAAAAGATCAGTCCCTATCACTGCTTCTGCAGCACAGCTGGTTCAGACTGAGCTGTCTGTATGCTCATTTACACAATTCACACCAGTACTCTCCATGCTTCCAGTGAGCCAGCCATCCACACTGGGATGACAAGTCCGTTCGATGGATTTGGCCACTCCTTTGTTTATGGCCTACCCATTGGGTAGGTACTGGGACTTGCATAACAAAGATGGCATTGCCTCTCCCTTGCTGCTAGGCATATTATATACAGACTGGGATGTAGAGGTAGACATGGATAACTTACACAGTGAGTGTGCGGACCATCCTAATGATCTATCCTACTCTGACCCAGCTGTGGAGAGGACGGAGTTTAGCTTCAAGGCCGTGGTGGAGGAGATTTATCGGGTGTTGCTGGCCTCTGAATGCCCCCACCACCATTACCATGCAGGCCCATAATGTCAAGGCCTCTGTGGACTATAAAGAGGAGGAGGATTGTCCTTCCTTTTGTCTTCTATGAGATGCTTCTTTGTGTACAGCAGCTCTCAAACTGCAGCATGCCCTGACATTGAGGACGACACCTTTTGGGTCAACCTGCTCTTTGTAGGCAAGATAGAGGAATTGAGGAGACAGGCAACCCTAGAACTGCCCATCCAACTTGCAGCTCAGCCTCCACAACCATATAGACCCAATCAGTCTCAAACCGAAAGGAGAGATGATTGGTGTCCAAGAGACAAGGGATCGTTCTCTGGACAAATAGAAAACCGTCATGACCCCAATCCAATGTCAGGAGGGGGGGCAAGAAACAAGTTTTCTCACATCCCAAGTCTCCTAATTCCCACCATTGACTTATCACCCTGACCACCTTCGGACAGCCTACCTGTAGGCACCAGACTCCTGCACTTCAGTTCTCGTTGGATCGCTCTATTTCTGCAAAACAAGTGGCTGATTCAAGTTCTTTCACAGTGGCTTCAGATTTCATTTATCCAACCCCCTCCCTTTTTATCCTTTCCGCTGGTTACAGAAGTCCCATTAACATTCAGAGAAGGCCAAAATCACACAGCAGGAGATCTGGTCGCTAATCAACAAGTGAGCAGTGGAGATTGTTCACAAACCGCAATCTCTCAGGTTCTATTCAAGGCACTTCCTTGTGTGAAAAGCCAACGGCAAGCTCAGGCTGAAGTTCAGGATGGAGACAGCATGATTGATCTGACTTTCCATCAAAAGGGATGAGTTTACCATCAGTCTTGACCTGACCAATGCATACTTCCTGGTCCATATACATTTGGCACCTCAGAGATTCCTATGATTTGCTTACCACCGAACTATTTATCAATTATGAGCTCTCCCATTTAGCCTAACAACAGTCCATTTTTTTTTTTACCAAGATTATGAACCTTGCCATCACACTGTTGAAGTCATCTTCACCAACAGCAACGGCGGTGTATCAGGACAATGTCCTCCAGAAACATGGTAAGTTCTATTCTTGTCAAGGGCAGGGGCGACTGCTTATCCCTTTTACATCACCTCGGTTTTCTTGTGAACTGGGAAAAGTCCGACCTCTCCATTCCAGTGTTTTGTCCACCACGGTATGGAGTTTATAATCAATCTCAATCTCATATGATTATCTCACATTCGAATGATGTGTATTGTCCAACTCACAGAGTCCACTTAAGATATGAAGTGACTCAAGGCAGGAGAGTTTTTGCAACTCCTCAGATTATTCAATGTGGCAATGGATCTGATTGCACTCTTTTCATCCGCCTTTTACAAATGACATTGCTAGCTCATTGGCACTCCTTTTTCAGTCCACTTGATCAAAAGATCAGAATTACGGGCTAGATAATATCATTCCTGAGTCAGTGGTGCAACGATGGTTATCTCACAACAGGGATCCCACCTATTGCTGGGTTTCAAGACTGCTAGTGGCACGTGGGGACTGGAGGATATGTCTCTTCACATCAACCTTCTCAAAATGAAGGCTATAATGAATGCCTTTCATATCTGGAAAGACCAACTCTGCAGGAAAGTTCTCTTAATTATGTCAGAAAACTTGCTGGCAGTGACCTACCTCCACATGCAAGGGGGAACCAAATCACCCAACCTCTGCATTCTGGTTTGGAAATTCCTGCAATGGTGCTCCCAACTCAACATCACTGTACAAATCAGACACATTCCCGGCAGACTCACTGTTGTGGCTGATTCTCTATCAAGACTAATCAGTCTTTCATCGGATTTGTGCACTTTGGGGGCGACCAATCATCGACCTTTTTGCAACAAGGTGGAACCAGAAACTCCCAAGCTTTGTCTCCCCATCCTGGACCTAGCAGCTTGGGTCATGGACACACTTTCTATCAGTTGGGAGTTTCTGTATGCATTTGCCTACCCACCCGCAGTCTTAGTACCAAAAATAATTCAGAAATTGAGGGGTCAGAATTGCAAAATGATTCTGATTGCCCCTCTCAGATGGGACAAGTCCTGGATCAGTGATCTACTTGATCTTGTGATAGATCTACCCAGGAAGATTCTGGCAAAGCCAAATCTTCTCAAACAAGTGCGATCACAGGTATTCTATCCCTGTCTGGACTGACTCCTTCCTTCACGCTTGGCTCTTGTCAGGAGTGCCCTGTGAAGAAAAGAATTCAAGCCTTCAATCGTGGAGAGAATCTCACAAGCAAGAAGGCCCTCCACTTTGAAGACCTGCGAGAGAAAGTTACATATATTCAGGGACTGGTGCAAAGACAATAACATCGTTCCTTTGAGTGCCTCAATCCCACAACTGGCTTAATTTGTTTCTCTGGCTTCATGAGGGGAAAAAGTTGGCTTAGATTACCACTGTTCCATGATATCCGACACATTCTGGCATCATGGCAGATGAGATATTAGTCATGATAAAGATCTGTCAGACCTTTTAGCCAATTTCGACTTGAATAGACCAAAGTCCCTGACCCTGTTTCCAAAATGGAATCTCTCATGGGTCCTGACATTGCTCAATTCAGACAAATATTAGCCTTTAGCCATAGCCCTGATGAAACTACTATCATTTAAAAACTTGTCTTCTGATAGCTTTAGCTTTGGCATGCAGGGTGAGCGAATTACATGTGCTTTCAGTGGACCCAAACTATCTTCAGTTCAGTTCAGATGGTTCCATGGTCTTGATTACACAACCAGGCTTTGTCGCCAAGAATAGGCTGCCTTCAGTATGCAGTCAGAGAATCGTCATACGCTCCCTGTCTTTGATAGATACATCAAGAGAAGCATCCTTGTAAGATCCTGTCTGCACTATCAAACATTACCTGAAGCTCAAAGAGATATTTCGGGGAACAAGAAAACGACTCTTCCTCGCAGTCCAGATCAGGAAAGAAGACATTACCCCTCAAGCCCTAGCATAGCAGCTGAAGTGGATCATATGCTTAGTGTACTCTGAAGTTTCAAGAGATCAGAATCACTTCATAAAGATTTCAGCCCATGAAATTAGAGCAATCTTTGCGAGCATCGCTTTCGAACGCAAGTTTGAAATACGAGAAAGAATAGAAACTGTTGGCTGGTACACATCAATCTTCTTTAGTTTATATCTCTGGGACCTACCTTCACAGAGACAAGAATTGAATCTGGTGGGTCCAGTAGCTGCAGCCCAATTATCCGCCAGACCTTGCTAACCTCAGCACAACCTTCATCATGGGCTTTCCTAGCCCTTTCACATGATTCGCCTACAAGTTTTGTTGGTAAGAAGAGTTCAATAACTCCCTTAAGCGGTTACAGTTGTCACAGGCTACGTGACTGTCGGCTGTGCTGCATCCAAGTTATTAGAGCGGGTTATCTTTCATGTAGGGAATTCAGTCTTTCTTCCCTCAAAAGATGCCTGATGTATGGGTTGGATGCTCAGCATTCCCTCCTCATGTTACCTATTCTCCTAACGTTAATGTGGTCAGGGAACATATTTGAAGGAGAAAGCAAATTACGAAAATATTTGCCTGATCACATTACTTTAACACCCTCCCAACTCCCCACCATGTGAGCATACTCTTTGATCCATTGCTCAGCTTAAAAATAGCGACACCTGGCATTGTCAAGGGGAGGTAATGGGCATGGGTTATTGACCTTTGTCTATATGATATAGACGGAAAAGATTTTTTTGTCTTTTTAGAGGGCTGGATTTGGGAGGAAGCAAGCTTATATTCCTAATGTTAATGTAATCAGGTAATTATTTTCGGAGAAAGATAATTTACTTTATAAATTTGATTTCGGCATAAAGGCCTGTAAAGTTTGTACAAATAATGACAATCTGCCATCAGATATGCCTGCCATAATGAAAAATATAAAACCTTTAAATGACTTCTCAAAAACTGCTCAACACAATTTGACCAAATTTGCAAGAAAGCATCCTGGCATATAAGGCTTTCAAGTTTACATTTGTGATACTATATGGCAGCCATTACTACAAGCTGTAAAGCCTTTGAACAATTTGTTATTAAAAAGAACGCTCAACAAATTTTATGAAATTTGACTGAAAGCATCCTGGCATAAAAGCTTTTCAAATTTATACAAATGATGATGATCTACTCTCAGATATGGCAGCTGTTACTAAAAATAGAAAAATCTTTGCATGACTTCTCATTAACTGCTTAGCAGAATTTGGCTTTAATAAGTTTAATAAGTTCATCTCAGAAATAGCTCAACAGAATTTTACCAAAATTGACAGAAAGCACTCTTTGCTTGAAGACCTTTAAAATTTATTCAAATGATGGTGACTCACTATCAAATATGGTTAACATAACTAAAAGTATAAAAACATGTATACAACTTTACCTCAGAAAACAGCTGAACAGAATTTGACCCACTGTGACAGAAAGCATCCTGACATTGATGCATCTCAATATTGGGCAAACAATACTAATGTGCCATCAGATATGGCTGAAGACACCATATGTAGAGAAACCTTGAAATAATTGTTTTGTTAACATATGGAATAAACAGTATTGGAAGATATTTCAACAGAAAGCATCCTCAAGACCCAGATTTCTTGGGCAACATTTGTTGCATTTAGCTGTTAAGCAAGCATCAGTCAGGTGAGTGATTTCTCTGTTTAAGAATTCAGTACAAAAATTTCTATATAATTAAAATTGTTTTCTTTACTTTAGTGAATGAAGGAATGAATCTTTAATTGTCATCATTTTTCAAAATTGTTAACATATCATATTTAGGTTGATGATATACCCAAACCCCTACTGGCAGAATTTAACCTAGGCTGTCACAACTCCGACATAGAACATCTCTATAGAGTATACATCACCTCCTTCTTGGAATTTGGAGCAAACAGGGCTCGGGATAGGTATGAAGAACAGCTAGTGAAGAGTACAAGACTATTGAAGCAGTCACTACTCACAAGGTAAGTGTACAGTACTTATAAAAAAAAAAAAACAAGTTCCAACTGTGAACAACATTGACCCATATCTGCCATGTAAAATTTAGATTATGTACTGTGGTCCCTAACTGTAATGCTTTAGCCATGTACTTTAGATATGTACTGTGGTCCCTAACTGTAATGCTGTTGCCATGTAATTTAGATATGTACTGTGATCCCTAATTGTAATGCTGTTGCCATGTAATTTAGATATGTACTGTGGTCCCTAATTGTAATGCTGTTGCCATGTAATTTAGATATACTGTTGTCCCTAACTGTAATGTTGTTACCATGTAATTTAGATATGTACTGTGGTCCCTAACTGTAATGCTGTTGCCATGTAATTTAGATATACTGTGGTCCCTAACTGTAATGGTGTTGCCATGTAATTTAGATATACTGTGGTCCCTAACTGTAATGCTGTTGCCATGTAATTTAGATATACTGTGGTCCCTAACTGTAATGCTGTTGCCATGTAATTTAGATATACTATGGTCCCTAACTGTAATGCTGTTTCCATGTAATTTAGATATACTGTGGTCCCTAACTGTAATGCTGTTTCCATGTAATTTAGATATACTGTGGTCCCTAACTGTAATGCTGTTACCATGTAATTTTGATATTTACCATGGTCCCTAAATGTAATGCTGTTTGGGATAGCCATATTAGTGTACCATGATATAGGTGAGGTCACCTTATACTGGGGTACATAATATGGAAAAATAGAATCAAACCAGCATAATGTAATCCATGTCTATACCCATGTTAAATCAGGGACCATGTTATACTGGGGTACATTACATGGAAAAATAGAATTAAACCAGCATAATGTAATCCATGTCTATTCCCATGTTAAATCAGGGACCGTGTTATACTGGGGTACATTACATGGAAAAATAGAATTAAACCAGTATAATGTAATCCTTATCTATACCCATGTTAAATCAGGGACTGTGTTATACTGGGGTACTTTATATGGAAAAATAGAATTAAACCAGTATAATGTAATCCATATCTATACCCATGTTAAATCAGGGACCGTGTTATACTGGGGTACTTTATATGGAAAAATAGAATTAAACCAGTATAATGTAATCCATAATCTATACCCATGTTAAATCAGAAACCATGTTATACTGGAGTACTTTAAATGGAAAAATAGAATTAAACCAGTATAATGCAGAGATGCTGCCAGGGCACGTGACTGCGCGAATCGCGCAAAATTTGTACAAATTTGCGCACTTGGAAAGCAGTGATGTGCGAGAACTCCCGCAAATTAGTTTAAAGTCGCGCATATAAAAATTTACTCAGCGCAGCATACAATTTTATTTAACTGTTAACCCTTAAAGTGCTTGTTGGGGCATAAGTCGCGCCGACTGTAGAAGTCTCGTAGCGCTTGTCTTGTTATCATTTTTTTCCGGTAGGCAACTGTTTACACATCGTTCGGCTTGATTTGAATGGTTTTTAAACTAAATTTGATTGGCACATTTTGCCCTGGAACAAGCATTGTCGAGTTTTATCCTTGCATTCATGAAGGAAGTTTTACAAATGCTTGTTTAAAGTAAAGGGCCCCTAGAAAATCCAAAATGGCTGACTCGCAACATGGTTCATCTTCAGACGATTTCATTTGGCAAATAATGGCTGATGATAGCGATGATGACAATGATTTTAAAAGTTTTGAAGTATATGAGATTATTGGAGCCTGGAAAGTGTTACTGGAAATACCAGTGAGTAATTTTGAACCTGAAAATGATATTGAATACGAGTCTGATGTACATGCTAGGTGGACAAAAACAGACGGCATGCCGGTCAACCCCCTATTAAGCGGTCCTTCGAAATTAAATGTCAAAAAGGTAGAATACTAAGCCTAATTAAAGTACAGGCAATTTAAAAGTAGACTGCAATTTTTCATTTCTTTTCTCAATCAATTCTGCCTTGATGGATCTTGTGCTACAAAACTAGCCTTGAGTAACCACCTTTCGTTCACTTAATGTGAATTTTAACGCGTTCGTTATAATATTATGATAATCTATTCAAATAAGCCATAAAAAAGTGTTAAACTATATCTACTTCATTTAATCAGCATGAAAATTTTTTTGGCATTTATGTACATTAGTTCATAATTACCGTTTTTCTGAGCATGTGTATGTTTACTTATTTCCGGAAGTGACGTCCATGGTTCATGCCACTGACTGTATATTATAAATAATACTGAAACGAAAAAGTCCATTGTGAATATACATTTCGAGTGTACATTTTTCTTATGTTTTATAAGAACTCCACATGATTGAAAACAAATATTTACATTGGCTATCCAGTTGTAGAAATTCCCAAAGTGGATTATCCTGTTCAAAATATGTAAACAAAGCCAACATGTGATCGGCGGCGCTATCTTTAGCATATAATAAAAAATTCAAGGCCAAAATGTCTGACATAAAAAAGGCATTAGTGAAAACATAGATTTTCATTATGATTTTTTAAAATTACATGAAATTACCTGTTTAAATGTCATTTTTTCTGATTTTACTGTTTAATTCATTCCGGTCACTCTTTAAGAATGCTGGTGACACAGCTGATGATGTCATTATCTCGAAACAAGCGCATTATGTGAAAAACATAGCGCACGATTGGAGGAGGCGAACGACAACTGGCCGTTGGACGATATATAGCTCTCTAAGGGTTAAGATAAGTTGTATAAATAAATATCTAAAAATAAATTAAAAAGTAAGGATATTTATTTTTAATCAGATTAACTCTGAACAAGTTGACTATGGCATTGATGGACTTAAAACCCTAATACAAAATTGTGGAACAGATCAGAAATATGGCATACATGTAGTAGTCAACAAAGCACTTATTCAAGAAAGTGAAACTTTGGCAGAGCTCTTGTTAGTGAAAAATATTATTTTGGAGCAGAGATATCCAAGAGTCAGTACCTATGAGCTGCTGAAAATTGTACATAACAACCATAAAGAACATTTTTCCAACTTGTTCAAGCTGGTTTAGCTAGCTATGCATATGTGAAAGGGGGTTCTCGGCACAGAACAATTATACACAGATAAGGAACAAATTAAGCTCTGAATTGATCAACAGATTAATGCTTATACAACTAGAGGAGACATCTTTTGAGGATTTTGATTTCAATAGAGCAGGAAAAAAGAAAGACTGATAATTATGTGTTAGGTAAATATTGAACTATGGCCATTTCCTCCTCCCCCACATTCCCCCCTTATTTTGGTGACAAGGGAGGAGCTCCCCCCTTTAGATAAAATCCTGGCAGCATCTCTGTAATGCAGTCCATATCTATACCCATGTTAAATCAAGGAACATGTTATACTGGGGTACTTTATATGGAAAAATAGAATTAAACCAGTATAATGCAATCCATGTCTGTACCCATGTTAAATCAGGGACTGTGTTATGCTGGGTTGCTTCATAGTGAGCGACCATTGTATTTTGATTAATTGTTGTATTGGGTTTACTGAAGTATTTCTGCCTTCTACTGCTTGTAAGATACAGTATAATGTTTGTCACCTTTTCTGTAATGTTCATTTATGGACAAAGTAAAGACTTGAATTGTATATTGCACTGGCAGATGACAGTCTGAGGGCTCTTAGCAACCAGTGACTTCACAGTATGTGAAACTTTTGATATTTTCATTTGATTTACAGTCTAGCTTTTATTGTAACCACAGAATCTACCCATCTTTCTGAAAAAGTTTCTCATCACAAAATCTACTCATCTTTTTGAAAAAGTTTCTCATTACAAAATCTGCCCATCTTTCTGAAAAAGTTTCTCATCACAAAATCTACCCATCTTTCTGAAAAAGTTTATCGTAACAAAATGAGCAAATTTTTAATATCACAATGGTTGGTCTAATAGCTGAACCTGACTACACAAGAAATTTGAAATTTTTCGTACTCTACAAAATCAGTTTGATTTGTGAAAATATTTTAAGTATACATCATTTGCATCTTGATTTGTTGATATTTTAAATACACATCATTTGCATCTTGATTTGTTGATATTTTAAATACACATCATTTGCATTTTGATTTGTTGATACAAATGAAGTATCTTGATGTAGTTAAACAAATTTCTGTCTGTAATTTTACTTTGCATAAGGTGTTTTATGAGTCTTTTTTCTCCTCAATTAATATTTGTTTTGTTTGCTTATAATGACACTTAATGTAGTATTGGTTATATCATGCAGAGGAAATGGGAACTAAGTGCATTACCCATGGACACACCGAGGCAACCAACCCAGGCTGGCCTGAGTGGGTGTCGAACCCTCAACCCTTGGATTATGAGTCCAATGTCCAACTGAGCTGCCATGGCTCCCTATTTTACAACTCATTCAAATTGCAAAAATAAATATTCATGCAAATTTATCCAAGGAGTTTTAAATGATAGTCTCCTTTCAGTACCTGCCCAGGCAATCCCAGGTCAGCTGCCTCAGTGTGTTCTTGGGAAAGGAACTTGTCTCCTATTTCCTCTGCATGATATAGCCAATAATGTATTAAAATTGCTCTTAAAACCAAGAATAAAACAAAAAACTTTTAAAAAAATCAAATTTTGCAAAATTACCTTGAATTAGGATTTTCAGAAGTCAGGTATAGACTAAAAGTTTCTTTTTTGGTATGGTTTGATGGTCAAAAAGTATATGAATTGAGTTAGCAAGAAATTATGCACCCATATGTGATTTCCATAAGGGTGAATTATTTTCCAGCTGTCAAAACTCATTAGAAGTACTTAACTAGTACCTTTAAATTGGTGGTTATTCTTTATCCAAATCTTTTATAGATACGGGACAAGTCACAATATTTATATCTTATATGTATATACTTCAGTAATGAAGTCGAGTTATGTAAACATGATTTCACATTTACAGTCAGAATGCCACAAAAGTACCATCAAGGTTTGAGATTCCAGATGCTTGCCTTCCTGTCAACTTAGTGCTCGAATCAAAAGATGAAAGTGGCACAGTGAATGGTTTTAAAGGGACTGGGGATTACTTGCAGTGTCAGAACATGTTAATTCCTCTCCTCAATCTAACTGTACCTTGCCAGAGGGAGCCATGTTCCCTGAATGGAGTTCATCAGCCGTATATCAACTTTCACAACAGTGAATTTTATGGATTTTCTGAGTTTTGGTACACCATGGAGGATGTATTTAGGATTGGAGGACAGTATGAGTATGAAACTTTTGATGCTCAAGCCAAGGTAGGTTGTGGATGTCAGCAAACTTAAGCTACACACTGTTAGATTGGCATTTAGGTAGGTTGTGGATTACAGCAAACTTAAGCTACACGCTGTTAGATTTGCATTTAATCGTACTATGAGCTAGATCTTATGAGTGATAGTTTAGGACCTTCAGTTTCTGATTATGGACTCTGTTTTTGAAAGTTGGTCTGCAGTTTTCTAATAATTGGACTCCCAATTCTCAGAGGTTCCATCCTATTGAGAGCTTTGGTATACCGTATATACTCGATAATAAGTCGTCTCGACTATAAGTCGATCCCCCCTTTTTAGGTCTGCAAAAAGCCAATTTCTCTTTGACCCTGCTATAAGTTGGGGTGTATTTTGCGAGTCAGATCCATCTGAAGGGATGACTTGTCGTCAGAGAGTCAGAGTTTTGTACTTTGGAAAAATAAACAAGCCAAACTGGAGCTATTAGATAGATAGATAGATTGATAGGAAAAATGAAGACAAAACCAGTTTAAAATACAATTATATTATTGAGTGGAATATGTCACAAACACATTGACAAATTACAATTTGTCCATCTTCGTGTAATAAAATCCGTTGAAATCCATAATGCTTGACATTTTAAATCCATTTATATGATAAATTGATGAATTAAATTATAGGTCACATAAAAATAGTAGTTCAGAATTATCTGATTCACAATATCCTGTAATAATTAATTCCACACGTCTTACAAATAAAAAGAGTCCACATTTTTATGATTCTCGGTATCCTATAAATGTCACTATCTCATGTCATCTGGTACAAAGTCCAAGAATTCATCCTCATTGTCTGATAAAGTTCTAAAATTCTCCATCGTCATCTAGTCATTGTAAATCATCTTTGTCTAGTCATCGTAAATATTGTCAGACTCCAATTCCTTGGCTTTACTCTCATATGCAGGTGTTTATATAGAGACTGAGCTTGGGTTCAGTAAGTAACACATTGATCATAAAGTCTGTGAAATCTGTTAAAGGATGCAACTGAACACATGTCAATTGTGCGGCAAGATCACAGGGAGTTCAAATAACCACCCATTGTTACTTGGCACTGAACAAGTATCAAACTTGCAACTCAATCAAAGGGTTGTCACATGGGAAAACAAAGAGGTTGGTGCCTTTACAAGTTAAGGGATTAGGGTCAGACATGCATAGGAAGTTGTAGAATTCTACTTGGCACTGAACAAGTATTAAATTTGTGGCTCGATCAAAAGGATTGTCAGCTTAAAAACAAAGTGACTGTTGCCTTTACAAGCCAAGGGCTTATCAGCCCACATCCTCTGGCAGATAACTTGGGAAATATCACTTGGAAATTAAATCTGAATTATGGAAAAGGGAAATACAAATTAAATCAAAACTTTTATTGCATCAAACAGTGTTTATACAGCAAAACACAGATATTAATACAAATACAGGTTGTTCGGACTTGCACGAATATGGAAGCAATATACTTGCTAGTAAAACACCCACAGTAAACAACATTGATGGACACTTCACTTTGCGATAGGTAGTATTTAATTTACCTGTAATATTTTCAAATTATTAAAATCCAAATAACTGTAGATACAAGTATTGTATAATGAATACTGTCATGAAACAGATAAACAGTGCGTACCATATATGCATTTCTGAATGGGAATAGTGGCATGAAAACGTAAAAATATTTGAATTGACAGAATTTTTATGTATTCTGCAAACATCTAGAGTTTCCAACATTACCCCTAGATTTATAAAAATTTTTGTATGTTGTTCTTTATAATTTTTTCGTATGTCACGCTTATAAGAGGACCCTTACTCTGCATGAATAGAATTTTCAGTAAAAAATGTCGACTTATAAGCGAGTATATATGGTAGTTAGTTTGATTCCTATTATAACCTAATTTTTCCACTTTTTCTCAAAATCCACTAAGTGTAGCAAGGTTTTAATACCAAATTGGTTAGTCTAATAGATCTGTGTACCTAAAGTTGTCATACATTAATTAAAAAAATGTATTCTTTATCATCTATATCTAAGTTGCCAAAAAGTGCTTCTGGAAACATGGGAGAAGTCCACTTCCTAAAACAGCCAAGTTTGACATCGTATGGATGTATACATATATCATTATTTACTGTTCTTTAATGGACATGCCACCCTACTCATGAACTCCTCAAGCCGTGCAGACAGTACCTGGGTTGTGTCAAAAGCAAATAGACTCTGGGCAGAATATTTTAACTTGGAAAAAATGTTTTCTTCTACTTCATAATCAATTCTCACTGTGTTCCTGTACATTGATTTATACAGAAAAATACAAAAAGTACATTATGTTACAGTAGATTATCATGTAAACCTGTTTTCATAATTGTATGTTTTAATTATCTTGTATAGTTCCTATGTACACTCTTATGTTGGCTATTACTCTTCCTGTGTACACTTTGCTGTTGGATATTACTCTTCCTATGTACACTTTTATGTTGGCTATTACTCTTCCTATGTACACTCTTATGTTGGTTATTACTCTTCCTGTGTACACTGATGTTGGCTATAACTCTACCTGTGTACATTCTGATATTGGCTATTACTCTTCCTATGTAGATTCCTATATTGGCTATTACTCTTCCTATGTACACTCTTATGTTGGTTATTACTCTTCCTGTGTACACTGATGTTGGCTATTACTCTTCCTGTGTACACTTTGCTGTTGGCTATTACTCTTCCTGTGTACACTCTTATGTTGGCTATTACTCTTCCTATGTACACTTTTATGTTGGCTGTTACTCTTCCTGTGTACACTCTTATGTTGGCTGTTACTCTTCCTATGTACACTCTTATGTTGACTATTACTCTTCCTATGTACACTCTTATGTTGGCTATTACTCTTCCTATGTACACTCTTGTGTTGGTTATTACTCTTCCTGTGTACACTGATGTTGGCTATAACTCTTCCTGTGTACACTCTGATATTGGCTATTACTCTTCCTATGTAGACTCCTATGTTGGTTATTACTCTTCCTATGTACACTTAGGTGTTAGGTATTATTCTCATATGTACACTTAGGTGTTAGGTATTATTCTTCCTATGTACACTTAGGTGTTAGGTATTATTCTTCCTATGTACACTTAGGTGTTAGGTATTACTCTTCCTATGTACACTTAGGTGTTAGGTATTATTCTTCCTATGTACACTCTGGTGTTGGGTATTACTTTTCCAATGTACACTCTGGTGTTGGCTAGTAAATGACAGTTCAGCACTTCAGTTGAAAAGACATTAATCTGGCAAATATACTATATATTTGACAAAATATTATGGGAAAGAAATTACAAAAAATAAAATCATAAAAACTATGTACGATTACCATGAACTGATTTGCGGAGGAAAAATATTCCCACATGCAGAAAATAATCAGTTTTGTGAATTGCTAGTTTTTTTCTTTTGGCAAGATCTTCCCCTGACATTAAAACATATAAACTATAATAATGGAACAATGAAATAATCCTTCATTACTTTTTTTTTCTGAGTGTGAATATATTATTAGTTCCCCTTATCTTAAATCCCATGACTGTATATGGTATGACTTGTCATGGATATTGAATCTTTAATGTACTTAGTAGATGTCATCAAAGTTTTTTATGCTGACCTATATAATTTTGAAAATCATTTCAGTCACTATAGTAATATAACAATCCATCAGCACTAGAAACTTATATTTTGTATGAGTACATTCTGAACCAATTCTTGTGGATACACTCTGAAACAGATTCTTAGGGATAAACTCTGAACCACATTCTTGTGGATACACTCTGAAACAAATTCTCATGTATACACTTTGAACCAGATTTTTAGGGATACACTATGAACCACATTCTTGTGGATACACTCTGAACCAAATTCTCATGTATATACTTTGAACCAGATTCTTAGGGATAATCTATGAACCACATTCTTGTGGATACACTCTGAACCAAATTCTCATGGATACCCTCTGAACCAAATTCTTGTGGATACATTCTGAACCAAATTCTCATATATACACTTTGAACCAGATTCTTAGGGATACACTATGAACCACATTCTTGTGGATACACTATGAACCAAATTCTCATGTATATACTTTGAACCAGATTCTTAGGGATACACTATGAACCACATTCTTGTGGATAAACTCTGAACCAAATTCTCATGGATACCCTCTGAACCAAATTCTTGTGGATACATTCTGAACCAAATTCTCATGTTCTCACTTTGAACCAGATTCTTAGGGATATACTATGAACCACATTCTTGTGGATACACTCTGAACCAAATTCTCATGGATACCCTCTGAACCAAATTCTTGTGGATACACTCTGAACCAAATATTTGTGGATGCACTCTGAACCAAATTCTTCTGAACCAAATTTCAAAAGATTGTATAATTGATACAATAGCAACTATAAATTAGTACAAAAAGGACAAAAAGTGATAATATAACTGAAGAGGTTTCTCATTAGTATATTTTGTTTCAGTCTTATTGTGCAGTTGGATTGTATAGAGAGAAAGATATACAATGGAACTCCAAGGCATACAAGGATAATATGTCAGCTTTTTTACATGAAAGAAAGCAAACAAAAATTATTACAAAAATCATGAACCTAATACATACATGGACTTGGCTATTTCAAGTTTTTTTTTCATGCCAGGTAATAAAAATGTAATGACTGAAAGCAGGGCATAGGGAAAAATATAATAGGAAAACTAAAACAAAATACATGTATGGGATTTAAAGCTGATACAGGTACAAGCAATACTTACTATACATACATGTATAGCATTTAAAACTGATGCTGGTACAAGCAATACTTACTATACATACATGTATAGCATTTAAAACTGATGCTGGTACAAGCAGTACTTACTATACATACATGTATAGCATTTAAAACTGATGCTGGTACAAGCAGTACTTACTATACATCCATGTGTAGCATTTAAAACTGATGCTGGTACAAGCAGTACTTACTATACATGTGTAGCATTTAAAGCTGATACTGGTACAAGCAATGTGTCTCAAATTTGAACAAATACCTTTTCATTATATTAGTTTTGAATGTCAAGAGTGATACTATTAGTTTCTTGGGATGAGAACTAATTCTAAGCTGTGACTAATATTGCAATATAATGCACTAAACAATGTATTACATACTATAACTTCATTACCTATGACCCAGATACGGTGAATGATTTATACACAATATAACTAATTACATAGGTTATGGTATATTAATTTTGCATGTATATTTTAAAGGTTACTGTTGGCTTAATGTTAAAATTCATTAGCTAGTGAAACATTTTTTTGACAATTTCTTTTGGCCCATTTGTCTTTTGCATTAGTTTGAACTTCCAAAGAAACATCTAGTCCTTTTTCTTTGATGCGATTTTATAACTTCTCTTCCTTTTTGATTTGGTTTTCTACCTTAGTCAGCCAACCTCATTCTTTTTTCATAATTAAAGGTAGATCCGTTAGTATTCTCATCTAAGGTGCATTACATTATTGAATGTGTTAGAATTCTGATTTTAAGTCAAAGATATTGCACCAAACTTATCAAATCTGTGGGTTTCTACTCTGAAATGAAAAATCATAGATAGGCTATATATATGGCTAATCAAATCTGAAAAGTTTGATCAACTGTTTTGTCTATTTATATCACAGAAAGGTAGGTAAAACTTAGCTGTAAAGGTCATAAGGAAAACATTATCACTTTTTTATATTCATGTGGATGAAAATGGAATTTTTAATGAACAACATAGGTTTGTGTGCAAAATCACACCTTATTTAGAATACAGTTTAACATTTCTTAAGTTTGCTATTGTATTCATTTGCTCCATTATTTCCAGGAATATTGTGCTAACAAGTGGCCAAAGATACAAGAATGGTATGAGAAGAAACTGTACACAAAGGCTGATGAAAACAGGATGAGGTAAACAAAATTATTTTATGTTCTTAAGTTTGAGTAATGCATGTTGCCTTATTTGTTATAAGGGCTGAGAAGTTCAAGCTAGGTTCATTGTGTTGTAGCTTCTGATGGTTTTAACATATCCACAATCAGAGAAGTTCAAACTTGATTCATTGTGTTGTAGCTTCTGATGGTTGTAACATATCCTCAATCAGAGAAGTTCAAGCTAGATTCATTGTGTTGTAGCTTCTGATGGTTGTAACATATCCTCAATCAGAGAAGTTCAAGCTAGGTTCATTGTGTTGTAGTTTCTGATGGTTGTAACATATCCTCAATCAGAGAAGTTCAAGCTAGATTCATTGTGTTGTAGTTTCTGGTGGTTGTAACATATCCACAATCAGAGAAGTTCAAGCTTGATTCATTGTGTTGTAGTGTCTGGTGGTTATATGATCTGTAGAATCAGATAAGCTCAAGCTAGATTCATTGTGTTGTAGCTTCTGGTGGTTGTAACATCTCCACAATCAGATTTCACCAAAAATTTCAACATTATTTTTTCCTAAATGTAACTCTCAAACCAAGCAGTATAACTGGATGAAAGTTGATGACTTATTTGTAATCATGAAATGTCACAGTGTTCTTGAAGCAAGTAATAGAACTATCCCTTGTTATAACATGGTAGTTGGGGTCCATAATCGCCGACTGTGTTTTGTAATGAGCTGTATTATATTGAGAACTGTGATATGTACGTAACCACAATATATTGTAATATACGAAACTGTGGTGTAGCGGGCACTGTCAGAATTTGTTAAATAATGGTGTTTTGAAATGGAAATGAAGATATAAAACTAAGTTTCACCTTGTTTTCTTTCAACCTTGGTGTGATTTTGGTTATGGGGTCCATAGTAGTACAGCGTTATATCCGGAATTGCATTATAACAAGTCGTGTTATAATGGGGGAGAGCTGTTCTAAGGTATTTAACTAGGAGTTGTAAAGTCTCTGAGATGTCAGTAATTTTACAGTTATCAACATGTTCTTGACACAAGTGATACTAAGGTATTTAACTAGGAGTTGTAAAGTCTCTGAGATGTCAATAATTTTACAGTTATCAACATGTTCTTGACACAAGTGATACTAAGGTATTTAACTTGGAGTTGTAAAGTCTTTGAGATGTCAATAATTTTACGGCTGTAAACTATGAAATTCAAATCAAATATGTCCAAAATGTAAAACATTATTAACATATGGAAATTTAATAAGTCCTTGATGCCTCATGAGATTAGGTAAAACTTCGAGAAGAAGGAATTTGAAATGGATCCTAAAATGAATGTATTCCAGAGTAATCCAGATTTCTTGATTTACCAACTGAATTATTGATAATGAACTTATTAATTATGCTTCCCATCAAAGATATTTGTTTCTTTTATACACAATAAAATCCATAAGAAAGAATAGCATTAGGAGATATTTTGATGTTGAATGTAGACAAAAAAATAATTTACATTCAATGATGTCAGAGTCTCTCTCTGTGCTGTACAGCAGAATACCAATTACCTTCCCCTCTCCCCCCTAAAAAATAATAATGGCAATGTCAGGAAGCAATTTACATTCCATAATTCAGAACATGTGGAGGGCGTGACTTACAAACATATTTAATTTACAATGTCATGAAATTCTCTTGCTCAAAAATATTTGTTTAAAATTCATATTGCACTCTTTCATTTTAAGGTGTGTTATTTTTAGTTCACCAGGCCAAAGGCCATGTAAGCTTATGGCATTGCCCTGTGTCTGTCCTCCATCCATCATCCACATTTTTGCTATTTTCGACTTCTCAAAAACCCTAGGGTCAGTTTGGATCAAATGTATCAGAAATGTTCCTTACGGTATGCACTACCATATTTATGTGTGGGGTGGCTCCCCTGGTAGTGCTTTGCAACCATATGTAAAACCTATTTTCAACTTTTTCTCTTGAACAGCTGAACCAATTTAGATCACACTTAGTAGCAAAATTGTATGTGTGGCTCCTCAAGCAGTGGTGTTGCTTCCTTACCAACCATATTGAAAACCTATTTTCAACTTCTCCTCTTGAATGGCTGGGCCAATTTTGTTTAAATTAGTTACAAATTGTTCTTAGGACATGCTTTATCAGAATTGTGTTTAGTGTGGCTCCCCTACTAGTTGTGTGGCTTCCATAGCAACCATATGCAATTTTCAGTTTCTACTGATCAGCTGGGCAATTTTTGATCAAACTTGGTGGGAATATTTCTTAGGTTATGTTTTATCAGATTTTTGTACAGGTTGTCTACCATAGCAGTGGTGTGGGTTCTGTATAAACTAGGTGGAAAACCTACAAATGATACTCATCTCTCATCAAGTATGGCTATTATTATTAATATATATATTTTTTGAAAACATGATATAATGACTTTCTCTTCAAAACTGCTTGACTACATTTGACCAAATTTGAGACCAAAGTCCTAGCACTAACACATTTCACATTAATATGAAAGATGACAATACAATATCTATTTCACATTAATATGAAAGATGGCAATACAATATCTATTTCACATTAATATGAAAGATGACAATACAATACCTATTTCACATTAATATGAAAGATGACAATACAATACCTATTTCACATTAATATGAAAGATGACAATACAATATCTTTTTCACATTAATATGAAAGATGACAATACAATATCTATTTCAGCTTAAGTTACTCTAAGTATAAATACAGTTAAATAATATGTCAGATAGCACCAGTTTCAACGAAATGGCTGGAAATTATCTTAACATGGTCATCTTTCAATGCAAGTTACCTTCTATATTACTACTCAATTTTCTTTGTAGACCATTGTATGTCATGCGAGTGGTATCAGGCCTATTTGGGCCTCTTGCTCATCCATAGAGTGTATGATGTTATAAGTAAGGCCACCTTACATTAATAATAATGTATGATACAAGTAAAGTTTTTTTTTCTAATGTTGTGTTTTGTACATAAAATCAAACAAAAATGTAAGTGCATGTATGTAGTGATGTGAAATTAAATTAAAATTGGTTCACAACAACCAAGATTTAAGGGCTTTTCCATAATTACAGGTAGGAGGTGAGTGGGGCATGTGGAAGACACTTAATTTAATACAATTTGTGAGGCAGTGGTAAGTTGGACTGATGTTATTCAGTAATGTTGATCAGTCCAATGAAAATTTGACAGATGGTGTTTGAATCAGTGCATCATTCCCTTTCAACCCCCCCCTCCAATTATGGAACAACCCTAAAATCTAATGAGAAGAATTCATTGATAGAACTGAATCAAGCTAATTTTAATGTGATCCATGACTGTGCAGCCTAACATGAGGGACTGTAGTGTAGGACTGAATCAAGCTAATGAAATGTGATCCATGACTGTGCAGCCTGACATGAGGGACTGTTGTGTAGGACTGAATCAAGCTAATGAAATGTGATCCATGACTGTGCAGCCTGACATGAGGGACTGTAGTGTAGGACTGAATCAAGCTAATGAAATGTGATCCATGACTGTGCAGCCTGACATGAGGGACTGTAGTGTAGGACTGAATCAAGCTAATGAAATGTGATCCATGACTGTGCAGCCTGACATGAGGGACTGTAGTGTAGGACTGAATCAAGCTAATGAAATGTGATCCATGACTGTGCAGCCTGACATGAGGGACTGTAGTGTAGGACTGAATCAAGCTAATTTAATGTGATCCATGACTGTGCAGCCTGACATGAGGGACTGTAGTGTAGGACTGAATCAAGCTAATTAAATGTGATCCATGACTGTGCAGCCTGACATGAGGGACTGTAGTGTAGGACTGAATCAAGCTAATTAAATGTGATCCATGACTGCAGCCTGACACAATGGGCTGTAGTGTATTGTGTGGCTTTATAGTAAGGGGTCACTATATAATAAGCAACAATGTTTTAACATAATTGTCCTTTTTTACCCCCAAGGATGCAATGTTTCAAGTCAGCATGGATGACCACTGTACTGCACAAAGGCCTGAAGTTCCCAGAAGACTACAAGAATTTTCATTCAGTGCAATATATTCAAAATAAAGATGTGCAGTGGACCCTAGGGGCACTCATTCACAGGACCAGATATCTACCTCTCAGGTAAATTGGATATCAAACATTAATTACTATAACAGGCTGGTTTAAACATAGTATATTTGCTTGTTAAAAACAAAAAAGAAGAGAGAAAAAAGCCATTAAAAATACAATTGAATGAATATTGAAGAATATAAATTTATTGTGATTCACAATGCAACCTATTTGTACCAGCTACCAGTGATATAGAATAGTTTTGGTTGTTTAAGGGAGGTAACTCATAATTAGAAGTTGGACTGTATTCAGGAACAACTATCCTGAAAAGCATTTAAATTGGCTTTAAACTTTAGTTTAAATTTACAGTTTTATTTTCTGTAATTTTCATTTCCAATGTTCAGATTTGATGGTTTATCATTGTGTGTAGCTGTTTAAGACTGGTTCTTAATTGGGGTGACCTTTAACGCAGGCTTAATTGTGCATGTCTAACTCCAGTGTTAGGTTTTGAGGTCATAAAGCCTGACTCGACTCCAAATCTTACTAAAAAATATTCTGACCATTCGGAAATTAGCATTTATACATTTCAAGCAAGTTTTCTATGCCAGGTGTAAGAAATTGCTACTTGAAATGCTGAGTGAAGTTTTATGATGGTGGGTCTTGTTAATACTTTGAAAGAATTGGATATGTTTTATTACTGATGATCACTCATTTGTAAATGTTGGAATATATAACATTTTCAGAAAAGTATATTTTTGCATAGCTAAGGTCCAAGGAAGCCAAATTCACTTTAGAATGTATAGTGTCCTGAACATTTTCTTTGACTATGGTTAGTTGAATATATTTCCCCAAGTAATTGTCAATAGATGGAAAAGTATGGAAAAAATTAACATGTCACCAGTCATTCATAAAATAGTAGTTGAATGAGTATATACAAATTCATCAAATTTGCACATTTTGAAGATCACAGATTCAATACATAAAAAAAATGTGTTAGTGAGTGAATTATTTCAGTATGACACGATTATTGAGATCACATCCGTTTTCTGTATCAGAAAGCTTGCTCATCTGATTGATGGCAGGTTGTAAATCAATAATAAATAGGCTGATACCATCAAGATGTTGGATGATTTTTATTATGAGCAAGATCTATGCATATTTATGCTGTTATCTTGAGTCTGATTTTTATTATGAGCAAGACCTATGCATATTTATGATGTTATCTTGAGTCTGATTTTTATTATGAGCAAGACCTATGCATATTTATGATGTTATCTTGAGTCTGATTTTTATTATGAGCAAGACCTATGCATATTTATGGTGTTATCTTGAGTCTGATTTTTATTATGAGCAAGACCTATGCATATTTATGATGTTATCTTGAGTCTGATTTTTATTATGAGCAAGACCTATGCATATTTATGATGTTATCTTGAGTCTGATTTTTATTATGAGCAAGACCTATGCATATTTATGATGTTATCTTGAGTCTGATTTTTATTATAAACAAGATCTATGCATATTTATGGTGTTATCTTGAGTCTGATACAGAGATTTTTTTTAACATTATAGAGACTGTATTTTTGATTGAATTTTGATCAAACTTGTTAAATAGATATATGTTATCAAGATTTTGGTCAAGTATGATTATGAGTGAAATTCATGCATATTAATGATGTGACCTTGCATTTGATTGGCTGAGCTTGTCAAAATTCATAGCAACTATATTTCTGATCAGAATTTGACCAAACTTTTTATTATAAGTAGTCATATATTATCAAGATGTTGGATGAGTTTGATTGTAAACAGATCTATACCTGCTAGTGAGGTAATCTTGTATCTAATTGGTCTGATCTTGTTATCACTCTGGCATTGAATTCTAATAAAATTTTGCTGCACCTTAAGGTTATGTTATTATTGTCGTAGACAGGTTCTATAATAAGTTAGATCAACACATATTAATGAGCGACTTTGCATCTAACTGACTGAGTTTGTTATCACTCTACATCTAGAGACTATATTTCTCATACAGTTTTTATAAAACTTTTAAATGGGTTTATATCATGAAGATTATGGATTAATTAGGTTATGAACAGGAGCAAGAAACTGTGCACATTAATTATGCCTTTATCTTTTAAAAGAATTTTTATCAGAATATAGTAAAATAGGTAAAATCAACATGATATAAAGTTTGGGAGATAGTTTAGCCTGCTTAGTGAAATGGTCAACTGTTAAGTTATGTAAGCCAGGTGAGCGATATCAGGTCCATTTTGGCCTCTTGTTCTCTTTGCAATTTGAGTCTGGAAAAATATGCAAACTGATATACAGGAAGAATCTTTTAAGATTTTGTTATTATTTTTATAACTATTTTGAAATAACTTATATAATGACATAGATTGAATTCTGATAGTTGCATGATACCTGTAATTGGACAGTTTAGTGCTATCACAAGTTGCCTCCCATACATGTGTATTAAATGCTACATACCTAATGACTAGTGATTACAGTTATTGCCTAATGTTCCCAATGCAGATCCTGTGGATATAATTACATTAAGACTCAAGATACAATGGAAGTTTTGAAATTTTTTAATGGAACATTGATTGACATCACATGGTCTTGTAAATATGCATCCCAGCATGTAAGCCTCGTTAGCATGCACATAAATTACACATGTAACAGTTTGGGCCTGCATTAGTCTGTGATTGACACCTTCGTAGCCAAATGAAACTGCTGTAAGAAAAGCCCTGCATGCCACGCCTACACAAACATGACACAGTAATTTAGTTCTGCACTGGTATGTCAGTGTGTCACATCAGTCAGTCATGTGTCCTTTTTTGTATGGATTTTAGGAACATTATTATCAAAATGGCTGAAATACCTTCTAAAGTTAATATACCTTGATGCCAAATGTAAAAGAGAGTGAATGCTCTTTTAAGATTATTTTAAAATTAGATATTTTTACTTATTGTTTGCTTGTCTTCCAAAAAGTTGAATATTGTTGAAATTTTATCTTCTTTCTTTGCAGGGATTTAGAAAAGATGGGGTCACCTCACCTCAAACCATCATGGTGGAGGGGCTCCAGACTCATTTACAATGAATATTTAATTGTTGTCTGCATTTTCATTGTTGTCATGGCCATATTTCTGTACATGAAGCGACTGAAGCTGTGCCCGAAAAGACCAGCAGAGACCTTGAGTAAAGTCCCATCCATGTCTTATTTTATGACCGAGTCAGATCAGATAGAACAAGGCATTAGATTTAAAACCAGCCTGTATCCTTGAACATCATTACTTTGATGTAAACCAGTCGGTATCCTTGAACATCATTAATTTGATGTAAGCTAGTCTGTATCCTTGAACATTATTACTTTGATGTAAACCAGTCTGTATCCTTGAACATCATTAATTTTATGTAAACCCTTGAACATCATTAATTTGATGTAGACCAGTCTGTATCCTTGAACATCATTAATTTGATGTAAACCAGTCTTTATCCTTGAACATCATTAAGTTGATGTAAACCAGTCTGTATCCTTGAAAATCATTAATTTGATGTAAATTGGTGCTGTTAAGAGCATAGGTCTTGGATGCAGTGATTTTTCTAGGATTTTTGTAAAGGGGGGGGGGGATTTCAAATTTTTAAGTGGGACAATTTTATATGAGAACAGTATCAATGAATAGAATGTTTATAGTATGTTTGAAAATACTTGTGTATGATAAATACATTTTAATGAATACAGATAAAAGTTACAGTTGTTTATCTTCATTTTTGGCACAATGTTAGTGATCATGTGTTATGACAATGGCACTATGTTGTATGCATTAGAACTGCATGTAACAGCAGAGACATTAATGAATACTGACACTGCATGTACAACATTGCCAAGCGCAGTTGGTAAAATGCTTTTAATGAATAGATGATCAATGAAAGCATCTTGTTGCTCAGTTGAAAAAGTCAATTTGTAAGCACTTGATTATGGATTTTGATCTAAATGTCAAGTACTTACACGATCAGATTGATCTTTGCTAATAATAATGAATGCTACAGGTTTTGTTACACTTGCTGCAAATTGACTGGGCACAATTTTTACATGCGCACACATTTTTAGCTCTACTGGTCATAGACCAGAAAAGCTTATGAGACGGCCTGTTGGCTGTTATCTGTTGTTCGATGTCCATCCATCCATTAGCACATGCTTGTTATTGCTACTTCTAAACTGCTTGGAGGATTGCCATGTAACTTTACACGTACATTCATCCCAAGGTCTGGTTGGTCTCAAATGAAAATGGTGTTGTTCAGACATCCATTTTGGCCACCATGCAGCCATTTTGAAAAATCTTTTTACTGCCAATCCGCCTGAACAGAAAGTCATATTGACATGGAGTTTTTAAATGAAGACTTCTTATGATGTCTACTTGGTCCTAAATGAAAATGGTGCCAATCTGTTTTCCAGTATGGCTGCCATGGTATGAGAATCTGGTCTGTCAAGACAGGTGGTCTTTTATAGCAGTGGTCTTTCAAGATAGGTTTCACTGTAATAAATTGGCTACCTGTCTACAGTCTAGATCATAAGTTTCACCACAAATTTCATGATTGCAATTCTTTTTTTACCTAGAGTTAGCAACATTATTTACACGAATCTGCCACATGCTTACAGTGCCACTTGAATTATTTGTTTAAAGTTTCAAACAGACAGTAAACTTTCTTTCATGCAGACATAAATGTTATCATATTACTAGCTTTCAGTTGGACTGGTTGTCATCATATAGTCAACATTAAAAACTTTAAATTACTCTGGGTAATACAGATGTTTTTAAATACAAGTTTAATATATGCATCAAGAGTATATAAGTGTATGTAGAATTAATTTTATATATAATGTGTCTTGTGGGACTTTTTTAATGTCACACATCAAAAAACAATATGTAATACAGTATTTGTTTGTAATTCCATGCAGTCTTTTATGAAAATGAAAGAGTATTATGTGATAGAGCCTATTGGTCTATTTGAGTGTGCACTCATATGTTTATGTGTCCTTAATCTAACATACCTTCTCCAGTGTTCTAGTGGTACAGATTTTATCATTTGATAAAGATGCCTGGGGGATGGTACATGTGTTTCCATTTGTCCATTTGGGCATGCACTCGTGTGTTTATGTGTCCTTAATCTAACATACATTCTCCAATGATCTAGTGGTACAGACTCTATCATTTGATAAAGATGCCTGAGCGGTGGAACAGGTGTTTCCTCCCCAAGTCTTAGATTGCCCTTATGTTAATAGTACATTTTTTGCATAAATGAATAAATCCAACATTTCCAAATTAAATATGCAAACCTCAAATACATTTATAGCCTGGGAGGTCATTGAACCACTTGTAGCATTGTTTACTTTTTTACCTGTTTTACCTACAAAAACAATTTGCAGGTGAGACTAAAAGATAATTTCAAGTGAGAATGAAAGAACACTTCAGGGAAATCAAGACAGAGATGGATTCCCCTGAATCTACACTTCAGCCTACCTAACTACAACACAGATTGTGTTAAGTATTAAATAATAGAAATTATTTTGTCTGACCCAGACTTATCTAGTAACTACAAGATAGATTGTGTTAAGTATTAAATAATAGAAATTATTTTGTCTGACCCAGACTTATCTACTGGTAGTAACTACAAGATAGATTGTGTTAAGTAATAAATAGTAGAAATTATTTTGTCTGACCCAGTCTTATCTAGTAACAACAATAAGCATAAAGATAGAGACTATTTATGGATACACCAACCACATAGTCTCCGTCTAATAGGGATCAATGTCAATGTCTGATTTGGAGTTTTCTGGACTTTTATTACTTTATCATTTTTAATTTGATGGAAAAGGTTCTCTGTGGCCAG
This sequence comes from Margaritifera margaritifera, assembly GCA_029931535.1. Taxonomy (NCBI): domain Eukaryota; kingdom Metazoa; phylum Mollusca; class Bivalvia; order Unionida; family Margaritiferidae; genus Margaritifera; species Margaritifera margaritifera. Next base: position 3,367,878 of record JAQPZY010001597.1, read on the forward strand.
GCATAGGAAATGTGATGTTGTGTGTGTGTGTGTGGGGGGGGGGGGGGGGCGAAATAATTATGAATGACTTAGAAAATCATAGGAATGTACAATCTTTATGCATTTTTTAAAAATTTGTTATATTATTTATCATTATTTGAAGTGTCTATTATTACATTAGGAATCTAAGTATTGACTTTTTCTTTACTGATTGATTATGATGAACTTTTTATAAAACTCTCAAGGAAATGGATTGGTGCTAAATGCTCTTGAATTAGACTTGAAAACAGCTTGATGTAGATTGAAATATTAAGTAAAACTAATTGTAGTGAAACGTTTTCTGTAAGTACTGTATTTGTAAAATATCCACCCATGCCTTACTTAGTGCATACCCCTCTTCTTGGTCAAACTTGCATATAAATATCCAATTGTTAAGGGCATGTGTCTCCATCCCAGCATATCAAGTGGGAAGGAAGCGGCTGCAAAAATTCACCTAGGACATCATGTGTCTTCATCCCAGCATGTCAGTTGCGAAGGAAGCGACTGCAAAAATCCACATAGAACATCATGATTTTCTTGGAGTTTGCAACCATGCATGTCCAGTTTCTTGTTCCCACTTAACTTTGTAGGTTAATGCAGTCTCAGAAACATACCATGCATGTCTGTTTTCTTGTTCCACTTAACTTTTTGAGTTAAAGCAGTCTCAGAAACAGACTATGCATGTCCAGTTTCTTGTTCCCATTAACTTTGTAGGTTAATGCAGTCTCAGAAACAGACCATGCATGTCTGTTTTTTTGTTCCCACTTAACTTTTTGGGTTAAAGCAGTCTCAGAAACAGACTATGCATGTCCAGTTTCTTGTTCCCACTTAACTTTTTGGGTTAAATCAGTCTCAGAAACAGACTATGCATGTCCAGTTTCTTGTTCCCATTAACTTTGTAGGTTAATGCAGTCTCAGAAACAGACTATGCATGTCCAGTTTCTTGTTCCCACTGAACTTTGTGGGTTAATGCAGTCTGAGAAACAGACCATGCATGTCTGGTTTCTTGTTCCCATTAACTTTTGGGTTAATGCAGTCTGAGAAACAGACCATCCATGTCCGCTATCTTGTTACCACTTAACTTTTTGGGTTAATGCCATCTCAGAAACAGACCATGCATGTCTTGTTTCTTGTTCCCACTTAACTTCTTGGGTTAAAGCAGTCTCAGAAATGGACCATACATGTGTATTATTTGGTGAAGCTTTATTGGAAGAGAGAATGCACCTCGGAGTAGAGAACTCCCAGTATGGACAAAAGGAGTCAATTCTTCTAGGATTTACATACATGTGGTGGGGTCATTATTTATGATACTATTGGTGTGCACATATTATAATAAGCTTTCATCCCGTGAAATTCAGATAATATTTGTAAGTTCACATTATAGGTTGAATTTTGTATGCTTATTTATTGTATGTTTTTTGTTTGCTTTTTTTATTTTCTAAAAGTGGAAACTGATTCCAGCCCCCATTTTCATAAAATGTCTCAATTTGAGTTTTCAACTCTAAATTTATTCCTGTAACGAATTGTTAAGAGTCAGATTGACATACAGTATCTTTATATTAATACTTAATGTAATTATCCTGTTCTAACGCATAGGGTTTGGGCAATTTCCGCATGTACTCGGTTCATACAATATCGGGTCTGTTTGAGTTTAGTACCTGCATTTTATCAAAAGGAGTTGGAATAGATCTAATAAATTATATTCATTTTTGAAACGAGAGAAATGTAGATAGTATAGATACATAGGTATAATTACATGTCATGAACATATGCAAGGCTGCATACCTTGAGCTGAGACGGATCAGCTCCATTTGCAATTATCTTTCAGTTGATGCCACTAAAACGCTTGTGTGTTCCTTAGTACTTTCAAGACTGGACTATTGTAACTCAATTCTATCTGGTTCATCTCAGTATCTACTCCAGAAACTTCAAAAAGTTCAAAACACAGCTGCTCGGATCATTCTTAGAGTACCACGAACAGAGCACACCTCTCCCCTGCTCTGTATCCTACACTGGCTACCCATTTGATCCAGAATCAAACACAAAATTTGTTCTCTGTACTGCGTTTCACTGACTGGCACCAGTCCAACATACCTATCTCACATCACCCATGTGTACACACCAGCAAGATACTTACGCTCCTCTTCCAACACCCGTATTCTCATTATTCCCAATACCAAAATGAAGTCATACGGACAACGTTCTTTTGCATACCAGGGCCCAGCAACGTGGAACGAAGTGCCAACTGAACTTAGACACAAAGACACAGTGATCTCATTCAAGAGTGCTCTTAAAACTCATCTTTTTTGACTGCAAGAATAGACCTAAAGACTTAATGTTTTCTTACCTTAACTATTTTCAGCATGTTTTGTTTTCTAATTTCATGGTGTTTGTTTTTTCTTTCGTTTCATAATCATATCATTATATATGTTTGTTTAGGTGTTATATAATGTTGTAAAGCTCTTAGAGCTTCTAAAGATTTGGCACTATACAAAGTCCTCATTATTATTATTATAATTATATTTTGATAACATTCTCCAGGGATGTATTACTCTGCACTCTTGAACACTGAATGTGGACTGTAGACAGTTGTATTGAAAGAATTTGTATCTTTTTCATGCATATCGAATGAAAGAATATTTCTCATCTTATTGTTGTTATTATTTGAAGGGATGTAAACAAAGTCTTTTTAGGTATTTCCTTGTTGGGATGTAAACAAAGTCTTTTTAGGTATTTCCTTGTTGGGATGTAAACAAAGACTTTTTAGGTATTTCCTTGTTGGGATGTAAACAAAGTCTTTTTAGGTATTTCCTTGTTGGGATGTAAACAAAGACTTTTTAGGTATTTCCTTGTTGGGAGCTTGGTTTGATCAACACTTTGATTTGATATTTTATTTTGATTGCAGGCAATGAACTTGAAGCAAAATTCAATTAAAACTAATAGTTTGAACTTTAATCTTAATGTTCAATACAGAGCTTAATAGATCATGATAATTCATATCCATCTATCCTGGAATTTCAATGCATAGGTTTTATTCTTGTCTACACACTAGAAAGTATTAATACTATAGAACTTTAAATCTTCAATAGCTTGGAATGCGGTGGGCCAAACATTTGTATTCAGACTTTTTTTTACACCCACTGCCTGCAGCAGGGGTATCTTGATTTGGTCATGTCTGTCCATCATATGAAGCTTGTATCTTGATTTGGTCATGTCTGTCCATCATGAGAAGCTTGTATCTTGATTTGGTCATGTCTCTTCATCGTGAGAAGCTTGTATCTTGATTTGATCATGTCTGTCCATCATGAGAAGCTTGTATCTTGATTTGGTCATGTCTGTCCATCATGAGAAGCTTGTATCTTGATTTGGTCATGTCTCTTCATCGTGAGAAGCTTGTATCTTGATTTGATCATGTCTGTCCATCATGAGAAGCTTGTATCTTGATTTGGTCATGTCTGTCCATCATGAAAAGCTTGTATCTTGATTTGATCATATCTGTCCATCATGAGAAGCTTGTATCTTGATTTGGTCATGTCTGTCCATCACGAGAAGCTTGTATCTTGATTTGATCATGTCTGTCCATCATGAGAAGCTTGTATCTTGATTTGGTCATGTCTGTCCATCATGAGAAGCTTGTTAGAAAGACTGCATAAAAAACACTCAACATAGACAAATGAAACTTTTATAGCATATTTCTATCCATAGGTAGATGACCTGTTTATATTTTTTCAGGCCATTACAGCAAATTTGATTTTTTTAAAACTTATTTTTTTAACTTTTTGGACTTAGACTTTTTGATAAAAACCTTGTTAGCACGATTAATCAAATGGAATTTGGTAGGCATGTTTTTATGTATATGTATATAACCTTATTAGATCTTAAGGCCATTTTAGGAATTTTTCAAATTTTCATAACTTTTTGAACTTTCTAGACTTGAGATTTGTTGGTTTGTATTGGGGCATTAGGGGCATACATGTTTTAAAAAAACAAATTTTGAAATTATTTTGAGTTTTTGAGGTGGCATGCAAAAGAAGTTTTTGCAAGGATTGAGTATGGTATTTATATGGTGCTGAATATTTGAGTGATTCATGTTTGAGTTTAATAAAGTTTTACTGGTGAAGAAAATATGATTGTCTGAAGTCTTAAATTTGTTACCTTTGAGAAAATACCTATATTTTCTTTATTTCTTTGCTGTTTAGCTACAGTTTTTCTGCTCCTGCTGTGTTCTTCAGAGGGAGCATATAGTATTCCTTGCATTTCCTGTCATGTCATGTCACAGAGAGGAATATAGTATTACCTATATTTCATTTTCATGTCATGTCACAGAGAGGAATATAGTATTACCTATATTTCATGTCATGTCATGTCATGGAAAGGAATATAGTATTACCTATATTTCCTGTCATGTCATGTCACAGAGGGGAATATGGTATTACCCATATTTCCTGTCATGTCATGTCATGTCATGTCACAGAGGTGACTATAGTATTACCTATATTTCATGTCATGTCATATCACAAATAGGACATATAGTATTACCCATGTCTGTCAATCCTGTCATGTCTATCCAGGCCTGGCTGATGATGATTTCATTTCTGCTCAATAAATTTTGAAGGACTGTATGGATTGCAACCAAATGGTATGTGCGAGGCTTTGTAATGTGAAAACTCAAGTCATGTTTAATTTTCAACAATTTCTAACAAATTTAATAAAGTTATGGTTCCCAGTTTAACTTCGAATTTTGTTCTTACATATTCAATTAAACTTTCTTCACATGCACTATATTGGTGGGGCATCTGTGTCATATGAACACATTTTGCTTTGTGTATATATTGTTAGAAACATTATCGCAATGCAATGAAATGTCAGATATTGTACATGTATATTTTTTGTTATAAATTGTTTGCTTTAAAATTGTTAAATTGTGATAGATGAATTGTTGATAGATTATAGAACTATTATCGAATAAAGCATATACATTTGCAAGTAGGGTCAGGAGTGCCTGCATGCGTAAGGTGAAGGGTATGTTATGTTACCATTGATATGGTTATGGATAAGAAAGATAATGCCAGGCATAAATGAGAAACCATATGAACATCACTTAGAAAAAAACAAGCCAGAAAATTCACAGTACAATCAAACCTGTTTTTATGGTCACTTGTTTTAAGCAGTCATTGTCACCTGTCTGTAAAGTCATCCATTCAAGGTCTCTATTGAAATTACTGTGGAATAAAACTCTGTAAAGTAACCTTACTCTCCAGAGAGTGGCTGCTTAAGACAGGTTTTACTGTAAACTAATAATTATTTAAAATTAATAGGATGTTGATAAATACCTTAACTTCTGTACTGTAATTCATTTTACAAATACTTTATTTTGAAATAAATCTTTGTATGATAAAATTATGTTGCACTTGATGTAATTTTGAATTAATTTTAGACAAAGCATGTAATGCAGAGTTTAATATGTGACATTTAAAAAAAACAGATTTTGTAAACTTATTTATTTTACATCATGCAATGAAAGATAAACTCACATAACTCTATAATGCTACTTAATATAGAGTGTTGTACATATTGGGTTTTACTATGTTGAATGTGATTATTACAGTTCTGTAGTTTGTATGTATATTGATAGTGGTGTGACAGTTAATCAAAATAATTGAAGATTGGTTAGAAAAGTTAAACAATGAATTCTTTGATTATTATTTTCCATAATCGAATGTAAATGATTATGTTTTTCTTTTTTTTTGTAACTGTTAGACTTTTTGGGACAAAATCTTCCAGGATAAGTTAAATATGTGAATAACAGCTTCCAGTTAATATAGCCTTCCATTGTCAAGTACAACCCAAAATCCAACAGCTTCCAGTTATATAGCCTTCCATTGTTAAGTACAACTGAAGCACCAAGAACATGACAGACAAGAAATGTGTCTGTAAACCATTAAACAATGGGATACAGACAAATTTAACCATTACCAAGTATGAAAAAAATGACATGGTGTATGAACAGAATATAGAAATTGATTACAATCAATGGTCAGTTAGTTATGATGATGTGGATTGGTTGGTTGGTTTTAACAGCACTTTTATTACATTAATGGCTATGTCATGCTGAGGAAATGGGAGCTGAGTGCCTTTCCCAAGGACACAATGAGGCAGCTGACCTGGCTGGATATCAAACTCTTGACCCTTGGATTAAGAGTCCGAAATTCTACCAGCTGAGCTACCACATCTCTCCAGTTAAGATGGGCGAGTTTTCAATCTTTAAATTCCAACATATTCTCAGCACAATATATTTTGCACACCCAACTCAAAAAAGGATAGACTCGGGTATGGCATTGTGTAATAGGGTGGCAGATCAGAGACTGTGCTGTATGCTCTGTGATTTTCAGCCAGACTTTTGTGTAGATCGATAAATCTGTCCCCATAAAAAATTCTTTCTGATGGTCAGTATAATGCATGTCCCCATAATGATTTATTTATTTTGATGGTCATTATAATGTCTGTCCTCACAATGACTCTTTTATTCTGATGATCATGATAATGTCTGTCCCCATAAATATTTTTTATTCTGATGGTCATTATAATGTCTGTCCCCATAAATATTTTTTATTCTGATGGTCATTATAATTCATGTCCCCCATACTTATATTTTTATTCTGATGGTCATTATAATGTCTGTCCACATAATTATATTTTTATTCTGATGGTCATTATAATGTCCGTCTCCATAATGATTTTTTTTATTCTGATAGTCATTATAATGTCTGTCCCCATAAATATTTTTTATTCGGATGGTCATTATAATGTCTGTCCCCATAATGATTTTTTTTATTCTGATGGTCATTATAATGCATGCCCCCATAATGATTTTTTTTAATTCTGATGATCATTATAATGACAATAAAAAAAAATCATTATGGGGACAGATTTATAGGTCTAACTTTTGTGTGGCTGCATGAGATCTCCACCATATAAATGTCTGGTAAAATGCTTCATTTATTGCTGTTACCGATAGAAAGCACTTTGCTCCAACTTGTACAAGGAGAACTACAAAGACAATTCTCATTATTTCAGAACTTATCTTGACATACTTTCTATAATCATTGAAGCCAAAATTCTATTGTAAGCTCAAAAGGATATAATGAAACATCTTTTTAAACAGACGGCATTACAAGCGGCGAGTCTCAATCAGCCAATGAACAGTCATCGTTGATGCAAAACATGGTGTCATCTTCATCATCACGATGATGTATTATGTCACCTCATCTCATCAGCTAATCAAATCACTTTCCAAATTTTGGGAAAGCCTCAGTGAGGCATTACAAGAAAAATTCAGTTTTTTTACCGGACCCTCATTTGGTGAAGATCTCGGAGAGGCACACAAAGGGGCTGGTTGAACAAAACTGATTTTCAGAGAACTTGCCAGTAAACTTTAATCTGCAGGTGCATTGTGCAATTGCAGATATGAGTCTGTGTTGTTCACAAATTGAAGTGTTAAAAATGAGTAAATAATGTAACATGTTAAAGTATTATTTAAGAATTGAATTTCATATTCTACAGGATTCATGAAGTATTGAAGCTTGAAAATCGGTTACACTACACACTGCATTTTAATTACACACTGTATGAATGACCTTAGTGTGTTGCATTTTAATTACACATTGTATGAATGACCTTTGCTTTGTTGTTAGTGTGTAATCAATTGTCAAGCTTCATGACATCATGTACCCTGTTAAATATCAAATTCAATTCTTATAATTACAGGTAGTTATACAAATAATAAAGAAACTCAAGAAATAAAATAACAGAACTTCTTTACCAAAATTGTAAAAGTACACAAGAAAGGTGCATCAATACATAAATCATTGTCGAATCTAGAAACTATGCAGGTTTACATGTTTACTTTAATGCAGCATTTTGAAGATCATGAAACCAAAAAACTACATGAACTGAGAATTTAGCTTTGTGTGATAAAATCATTATCTCTTAATGAGGTAATTTTAACTAATCCAAATGTATATTACAAAGATTTGGTAAAAATTTGTAATTATCAATGTCAAATATGGTAACAGAATTTTTTTTTAACCTTGTAGAATCAGTGAAGTTCAGTGCATGGCGATGTAGCATAGAGACCCAATGTAACCTCTTGAATGTCTTAACAAATGACTTATGGAGGCAATTTTCAAACCGAGAAGGTCTTGTAATTTCAAAAATATAGAGAGAAAAAGGTTGATTTTTGTAACTTATGGATTTTTACTTTTTTTTTCTCGCTTTTGTTTTCTTTTGTTTTGTGTGCCTTTTTGGGAGTTTCATAATTTTTGTAACCAGAAAGTTTCCTCATAAAACTTTAATATAGATAGTTACATCTTCCAGTTATATAGTAATTTAGATGTAGTCATACAATAATTTAGATGTAGTTATGTAGTAATTTAGATGTAGTTATGTAGTAATTTAGATGTAGTTATATAGTAATTTAGATGTAGTTATATAGTAATTTAGATGTAGTTATTTAGTAATTTAGATGTAGTTATTTAGTAAACAGTTTATTTATAAAACAAGAAAACCTCTCGGTTGTAAAAATGGGGATTATGCACTTGCACTATCAGTATCTTTAGCAATTTCTGTCCAAGAGAGTTTCAAACATACTTAAATTCACAAATTAATAATTTGTAAATGCGAGGTAATCACTTCAGATTGGGGAAAAAGTCGGCTAATTTGAAATAGTTATAACAAGGAGTTCCACTAGAAATATAATAGAAAATTTGAAGACCATTTCAGTTTATGTTCTTTTATATATATATATATATATATATATATATATATATATATATATATATATATATATATATATATATATGAAGGGAGTAAATTGTTTTAGTATACTGGAATAAAGATCCAAATGTATTTTTCAGGGAATTAGTTCACATTTCATGGGAAATCTGTAAAATTACATTTCTTTAGCAAATCTGTAACAGCAGTGAGAACTCTGCTTTTTGTGGTAGACAAAGCTGCATGTGTGGTCAGCCAGTGCAGAAACCACAGTTTGATTGCTGTTAAGTTTTTGTTTGCTAAACAAAAAATGTTCTAAAATAAAATAACAAGAAATGCATGCTAAAAAATCAATATGTGCAAATATATTCAAACTTGGCCATACATACAAATGCATTTAAAAAGAAAGTCTTAATATCTTCATGTGTTACTAAAATAGTATAGATACAACATTTTTAATAGTCATTTACACACATTTTTTCTTGTCAATCAACTCAAATTTTTATGTAAAGAAATTATACATGTTCTTATCAGCTTTGTTTCTACGATATTAAAATGATGGATGATAATACCAGATATACATATTTAATGATTACTGTGCTTGGATTACAGGGTTGCTGATATTGCATGTATATATTCATTATGTTTTAGTTTTTAATTTTGTTTCATATTAGATCAAATAAATGTTTTCCAAACTTTATGATCAAGGCATTTTAAAATGGAATTATTAACATTGTAAATTGAGAGAGAGGGAAGTTCCAGACATAGGGTTGAGTGTTTTGTTTTTACGGCAGAATATTTATGATATCACTATTTTTGTTACCAAATATACTTTAAGGATTTTTGTCCAGTTCATATATTTTGTCTCTTTATGGAAACATTTAACAGCAGGAAACACGAGTATCTCATGAAACACTTTGATGGTTTGAGAATTTTTAGAAATTTATAGAAAATGATGATGTGTATCCTGTCTACACATCTCCCTCTATAACTCTCGACAAACGGGGCCCATAAACATGGACTACAGCATAAGCTAGGGTGCAAAATAACAAGGGGGACTCAATATTTGGATAACACTGTAATATTGATGGTAGTTTTGGTGGTACTTGAAGCTTGAGAATTATAATCCTTGTCCTACACAATATTTAGTAAAATGGATTTTAATATAATTGGATATTAGATCAATTAGTTAATCAATTTATGACATACTTTATGTTATAAATCAAGTTGACATGTAGTACTCGCAAATTTGTGCATCAGAAAAGTTTTGAGTTGCTTCTCTCTCAGTTTGATATGAATCCTTGATAAGTAGACACAAAAGAACTGAAGCTTCAGAGCTAGAATTACACTCATAAACAGATCCACCCCTGTCTCCATCTTAAAAGTGGGTTGGCAAGTTGTCCAGGAGCACTAAATTGATGCAGCAGTTTAGCTGGATGTTACCTGCAAGCCATCTGTATAAGGTGCAAACCATATTACAGCAATAGTATTATATTGCACACTTTGCACATACCAAGAGTGCGCTCATGCTAGACCTGGCCCAGTATTCTAACAGATTTTTTGAGCAACAACCCGGACTCCAAATCAAATACTCTAAATCAGATATGTTACTTGAAATACATCTATGTCACTGATACTCTGGATGCTAATAGATGATCAACCAAAGTCAAGATGATCTGGAAAGTTCTTGGATTCTAATTTTTTATTTTAGGCCCTGTTTAATGAATTTGGTAGAGCCCTTTAAGTAATCATGTTGTTCATCCATCTAGCTGTATTCTTGTCCATCCAGCTGTCAACAATTTGGTTTCCTCAAGTTTACTGGGAATTGTTGAATTTTAACCAAATTTAGCATGTAGCTTCATATGGATGAAACTTTGAATGAGTTCAAGTTTTTGCATTCCATAACTTCTTTTATGGAGTTATGCTTCCTGATTTCCTTTCCTCATGAATTTGGTTTCTGCTTTGTAGCTTCACCAAAGATTGTTGGATTTCAACCAAATTTTGCATGGAGCTTTATATTGGTGAGACCATAAATGATTTTGATTTCCAGCATTACATGAGTTACAGGAGTTATGCCCCTCCAGATCGCCTGTCCTCCTGACTTTGCTTTTCACAGCATATCTTTACCAAGGATTGTTGGATTTCAACCAAATTTGACATGTGATCTATGCTGATGAGACCTTGAATTAATCCAGTTTGCAATGTTCCACGACTTCATTTACAGGAATTATGCTCCCTCCATTGCTGTCCTGCTGACTTTGGTTTCCTCAACATAACTTTACCAAGAATTGTTTAATTCAACCAAATTTGGCATGTGACTTTATATTGATGAGACCTTGAATGAGGTAAATTTCCAACATTCCACAACATCATTTTGAAGTGTTTATAGCTCCTTATTTCCTATGCTCCTAACTTTAGTTTCTATATCATAACTTCACTAAGGATTACTGGATTTCAGTCAAATTTAGAATGCTGCTTTATATTAATAACACCTTGAATGAGTTCGATTTCAAGCATTGCACAACATCAATTAGAAGAGTTGTTTCATCCTGCTGACTGGTTTCTGCAGCATTTCTTTTCCAAGAATTGTTGGATTTCAACCAATTTTAGCATGCAGCTTTATATTGATGTAACCAGGAACAAGTTTAATTTCAATCATTTAGAAGAATATTGGCCCCTAAATGCCCTATCTCCTACCCAACACAAGTTTCTCTGTTAAAGGCCCTGCTGAGCAAATTGTAGTGACCAGTGCCCTTTGTAATGCACATATTGCTAATTGTTTAATTTCAACTAGTGAGCAATGCCCTTTGTAATGCATCTGTTGCTAATAGCTCAAGTTCAAATTATAGTGAGCAATGCCCTTTGTAATGCACTCATTGTTAATTGTTCAAGTTCAAATAGTAGTGAACAGTGCCCTTTGTAATGCACCCATTGTTAATTGTTCAAGTTCAAATTGTTGTGAGCAGTGCCCTTTGTAATGCACCCATTGCTAATTGCTCAATTTCAAATAGTAGTGAGCACTGCCCTTTGTAATGAACCCATTGCTAATAGCTCAAGTTCAAATTATAGTGAGCAGTGCCCTTTGTAAATAGCTCAAAGTTCAAATTATGGTGAGCAGTGCCTTTTGTAAAGCACCCATTGCTAATTGCACCAGTTAAAATTGTAGTGAGCAGTGCCCTTTGTAATGCACCCATTGTTAATTGCTCAAGTTCAAACTTAGGTAAAAGAATGGCAAGATTTTCAGAATTTAATCTTAAATTTGAGTTCTGTGTTTAATATATAGAGAGAATACTGAGTTAACATTTATACTGTGTATTAATTGGGGTTGTTTTGGGGGGAGGGGAGAGCGATTTACACAGATTTACGTGGTCCAAAAAGGTGCAAATATTGTTGAAATGCTAGCATTTGTATTTCTAATTATATGGGGTTCTAATGATTTCTCATAGACTCTTTCCACAACTTTAAAATCTTGGCCATGAAATCACACATTTTTTAACATGTTTTTGAATCTCAGAACATTTTTTCTAAATATACAGTAGAGCTTTGCTTTTCTTTTTGCTGCTGTTCATCCCTTTTGATATGTAAATAAATTTCAAACCCTTTTCAAGAAGGAATTGTTTAAGAGTTAAATCATTGGGAAAGTGTAGAATTTCATGGTATTGTATTAAAGATTTTTACAATGTGCTGTTTTAAATTTAAATAAAAAGCATATGATGAAACAGATTTTAGAAATGGAGCTTGTTTCTTTCTTCAAAATTGAAAATAAATGTTCATTGCTTTCAGTTCCTGAAATGAATAAAATACTGCACTGTATTCAGTTAATATCATTTAATGTTGACATTTCCTGTAAGAAATTTTGGCTTGTAGGGATTTCAATCTCTCCATGTTTTATGTCATAGTGTCCATTCTCTTTTACCAAATATAGTGTGTATTACTAATAACGGGAACAAACTTTATGGTCTTGATAAAATTAGTAACAAACTATAGATCCACTTGCCTTTCAGGTCAGTTTTATGTCAAGGGAGGCAACTCAAATTTAGGTAAATGATTAGACCCAATAGTAGTTTTTTTCCCTTGATGGCAGCACTTGAAACAACAGTTGAAAATGCTTTTGAAAGGAAATTACAACAATAAATTCCTCAAATAATATTTTAGATGTTAACGATATTAATATAAATTCTCTAGTGAAAGAAGAAAAAAAAGTTGACAAATATAAAGATTATTTAGAGTAGCATGTTGATGATAGAGAAAAGGACCATGAATAGTAATATCTCTGGAGTTATGTTCTTCCATCGGATATTAAGTAAATTAGTATCATTTCAACCCTCCAAGCCATCAGTATCCCCAATACTTTGATTGTTAAAATAACAGTAATATATAACAGGGTTCAGGAAAAAAATTCGCAAGCACTCGTCCCTAGGACGAGTGAGTTGCAAGAGTTATTCGTTCCTGTCCTCATTATACTCAACACAGTACATTTCTTAACTACACTGCTTACGCTTTTACAAAAGAACCACAGGTACCTGGTGCAAGCTTGATACTAACATGGGTCAAGATCATGAAAATATTGTGTTCTAATAAATGGCTTCTTAAATAAATATATAATAAGAGACAAGGTTTGTAACTCGAGAAATTGCAGTTGTACATGTGACCTTTGATTTCTTAGTGGTATTAGCGTTTACAGTGAAACCTTTCAGTAATCTAGGTGTCATAATTTTCCTTTTTAATGAGCTAACACACATCTTTATAAGGTAGATCTGGGAGAAGTTAAGATACAGAGAATGTCAAAATTGTATGGTTTTCGTCTGGTCAGACATTGTTACGCTTGCCCCAGATCACCAGTATTTTCAAGACTGTGTAGCTTTATTAATACATTATCACGCCAAAGTAAAGACGCAATCATATATATATATATATATATATATATATATATATATATATATATATATATATATATATATATATATATATATATATATATGTGTGTGTGTGTGTGTGTGTAATTACGTTTGACAAGACAAATGTCAGTAACTTGACGTTTGAAAGAAGATTTGCAACCGTCTCAATTTCCACCAACTTTCGTGTTAAATGATCCGTTTTGGTCAATCCTCTATTCTAGAGAGCTACACACGAGCGCCATGAAAAGGAAGATTGCTGATTGTCCAAAAGAATTGGAACATATCTAGGTGATTATCCCAACTTGATTTCGAGCAATCGGTTGTTGTCTCGACATTATCTGCTTTAGAAATACATTACAACAGCAAGCATTGTGTGAAAGTTGGTGCGATTTGGCTGAGACACTTAACATACTCAATTCGAATGTAAGTTGACTAAAAACATCTTGTGAAAAGGAATTACATGCGTATAGAAATATATGCTAGCATCTTCCTTTTGGCATGACAATGTATGAAGAAAGCTTCAGTCTTGAAATTACCGCTGATCTTCGGCAACTGTAATATTTCCTGACCAGATGAAAAATCACACAAACTTCGATATTCACTGTCGCTTAACTTCGCAAAGGTCTGACTCATAAAGATGTGTGATAGCTCATCGAAAGGAAATCTTTATCAACATCAAAATGATGCCTAAATTACTGAAAAGTGTCACTATAAATACAAACATAATTGAGAAATCGAGGGCATGGTGTGAAACTGCAACATGATATGTTCATAATATTTACCCATTTTAGCAATTTTAGCATCAAGCTTACATCAGGTACCAGTGTTAAAAAAAAAAAAAAAAAAAAAAAAAAAAGACGTTTTCTTTGCAGCAAGTAGGCAGATTAGGCATAAGTTATTTACAACTGACGCACGTTAAGATTAGAAAATGCACTCAGATTTATTCTCAAGGTTTGATTCTGCATATACTCGGCTCAGGGACGAGAAAGAATGTAGTAAAGTTTTACTCGGACCAGCCAATATTTACCTGGTCAGGACGAGTGTACGAGTGCTTTTCCTGAGCCCTGATATAGAACTGGAATTATGCTATTGTAATGAATAAATGAAAAAATAAACATCTTAGAAACATGTTCAGTTTTTCTTATGCTTTCTTTAGACTGCTAAGCATTTATGTATTCATCAGTGCCTTTAGCAATATAAATGTGTCTAATTTGGGTAATGTACTGTATACAGCACACCCACACCATAAGACCCTTCATTATAACAGTATTCTTTTTATCTGTTGGGTTTGGTCATGGATCCCATTTCACCATGCAGTAGTAAAATTACCGTCTGTACTCGCTTATAAGTCAAATCCAACTGCAAAATACATAGACACTGATTTGCCATTGCATAATGTGCCGGCAGATCCTGGTTTATATTGTTTGTCTACTTATTACTCCCAACAAACTACAGAGACCCAGATCTGTCTGCACATTATGCAATTGCAGATCTGGCTCCGTGCAGTTTTCAGTTGGACTAAACTTATAACTAAGTATATATGGTACATGTATAAGGGTCTTACTATAGGGCAGTCTCCTCTGTAGCTCCCAAATATAGCATTATAATGGTCTCACTATAGGTCAGTCTCCTCTGTGGCTCTCAAATATAGCATTATAATGTTCTCACTATAGGTCAGTCTCCTCTGTGGCTCCCAAATATAGCATTATAATTGTCTCGCTATAGGGAAGTCTACTCTGGCTTCCAAGGATAGCATTATAATGGTCTCAGTATAGTGCAGTCTACACTGGTTCCCAATGATAGCATTATAATGGTCTCACTATAGGGCAGTCTCCTAGCATTATAATGGTCTCACTATAGGGCAGTCTCCTCTGTGACTCCCAAATATAGCATTATAATGGTCTCACTATAGGTCAGTCTCCTCTGTGGCTCCCAAATATAGCATTATAATTGTCTCGCTATAGGGAAGTCTACTCTGTGGCTCCTAAGGATAGCATTAAAATGGTCTAATTGTAGGACAGTCTACTCTGTTGCTCCCACGGATAAGATTTTAATGGTCTCACTGTAGGGCAGTCTATTCTATGGCTCCCAAGGATAGCATTATAATGGTCTCACTTCAGGGCAGTGTATTCTGTAGCTTTCAATGATATCATTATAATGGTCTCGTTCTAGGGCAGTGTCTTCTGTGGCTGCCAATGATAACATTATAATGGTCTCAGTATAGGGCATTCTACTCTGTGTCTCCCAAGGATAACATTATAATGAGAGAGTAATGTATAACATATATCATCACATATTTAACTTTGTATCAATTTGCAGTGATTTTCATACAAGAATTCCAGTCGTGTGTGATTATGAATGCAAGGAGCTTAAAATACATGTAGTCCAATCTGTTAAATACTTAGGTAGGATGGACATTCATCTGCAGTTTCCGAAAGAACAAATATTGCTCTAATCCAGCGTGAATTTGTTGCCAAATCGCCTTTTTTTAGTCAGCTACCTGAGCAATCATCCGAGTGTTCAGAGTTTTCAATCAGGTTTAAATCGCAGACATATCCTTCTGAAAAGCGAACTTAAGCCAAATTTGATAGTTTTCGTCACGTAGATCATGACTTGGATTTCCATTGGGCCTTCAACCCGAGAACTTTAAAAATGAATATTCATAAAAGAAAATGTCCCCTTTTGAAGATAACTGCCATTGAGGCCATATTTAATTTTGCACAGACATGAATTTAATTGGAGACCCTTTAAATATGACTACAAATATTTCATTCAGTGTCGCATGTAAACCTGAAATTTTGTTTGAAAAGAGTCACCATCACCGGAAGACTGACTGGGGGCAAATAGTGTGATTATCAATTACTGTTTTAAATTTTGATTTAAATAAAACAAAATTATAGAGAATTCACAAGAAAATGCTATATTAAAGTTGAGACGGCCAATCAATGACACTGATGATTAAAAAAGAAGACAGAGAATTGATCTCTATTAATCTGCCATAGTAGGCATATTGCATAAAAATACGTTTACTTTGGTGTTGATGTAAACAGTTTCTTCCTTCCCCGTCCTTTCTGACGGATTTTCAGCAATGTTTGTTGTCCTTTTCGAGACCACTTTTGTATTTTTCAGTTTTTCAGTTAGATTATCCAAGAGAGTCGGAATCATTGCTTGCACATCAGCAATATAACTGTCTGGGCCGAGATCATACTCAGTCTCTCCAGAGGCAGTCTTTACCAGACATACTTAATTCATAAAGTCTGGCAACAAAGCTGATGGCTGACCTGCAGTTTGCAGATATTTTTTCTGGCCGTTCATCAGACACATAATTTGGATGGCATCCAACTTTGAGGGTGTCTTAATTTTTGCTTTGCCTGTCTTCTTTTGGATTGAATAGTCAGGTGCCGTACCTCTTGAAAACTCTGCTTTGTTGGCTCATAAACCTTTGGACAGTCTATTGTTTTCACAATATATATATCCATGTAAAGAGTATTCTTCATCTCCAAGAGGTGGGCGCTGCAGAAATAATGTCAGTATCTTCCAAGTACGAAAGCCATGGAATTTGGAGAAGTAGTCATTTTCCAGAAACAAAGAGCTAAACCTATCATGATGCCAATGTTCTTGTCGCCCGTTTTCTGTTACAACAATGTCAAAATTTTTGAGATGTTTAAAGAATCTGAAAGCTTCCCCATTTTCTTTAGCATCAAGAACTCCGGATATTTAAATCTTCCATCAGATTCTCTTAGCCAGCTCTGTTAAACAGAGTATAAATAAATGACGAAAGAATCTATATCTCTTGAGGAGACTATACTTATAACAGAATCCCCATTTTGGACCTCAGATACACTATCCAACACCCAGTCAATTTGTGTTAATTCAGTTTCCACTTTGTGAGTGAATGATGACCTTCCTCTAATTCATCGATCAGGGTCATCCTTGGTAACACAGCGTCCATAGTTGATTCTGATCTGAAGCTTTTTAGTACATGTTTGTGATCCATTTCACGTTGCGTATTCAATGTGAAATTCACAGTGATGTGCCAGTAGTAAGTGGAGAAAAGGGTGTACTTCATATTTCTGTGGAATACACCTGCACTGTAATGGTAGTGCCAAAGATTGGCACAGTAACCAGCTTATGAAGTTGCTCCATTGCGAAAGGCAAATGGCAGAGATGATTTCACGGCAGACAAAAGTAAAAGGTAACCATCAGGACCACCTTCCTCCTCCCCCATACGTTCAGCCTGATCAATGCAATAACTTCATCACAATGGTTCAACATCTCAACATGCTTCAAAAAGACGTCTAAGAACCTTTTTCATTGAGATAAGAAAATCTGTTCAAAATAAAAAGAACTTATCAATATTTGATACTGAAAATTGAAATTGTAACAAACTTTTCCATTTAGATTCATCAGACAATATTCTTCTAAGCCATGTAATTTTCAACGCATTCACAAACTATATTATATATCAGTTATATTTAATCCCCCCCCCCCTTTGATAATCCTTCACGGCAATATTTCTTTTCATTTTGTCCTTTGACCCATGTCATACAAACTTGTAAATGAGTGTATTTAGTTCACTAAGAACCTGTTCTGATGGAATTGGTAATGACAAAAAAAGATGATTACTTATAGAGATAGCTAAACTTTTTATCACAGTTATCCTTCCATATGGAGTTTAAAACCTCTTATTCCACTGAATTAGCAGGTTCTTAATTTCACAAATTTTAGATGGATAATTAAGAGTTGTAATTTTTTCCCAGTTAGTTGAAAACCTTGCACCGAAGACATCAAACTCAGTTCAACCCCAACTAAGTTTATATTCTAGACAGTATTTCTTGTATTAAAACTTCGTATCAAAACTACCTTTGTTTCTTTAATAGTTATAATAAGACCAGGAAATTTGGAATATTTATATAAAAGATGTAAAGCAGACATTAGAGATTTCACTGAACCATCAAGAGTAAGCGATGCAAAGTCAGCATACTGAGAAAGAACATAGGTTATATTACCTATGTTAATTCCCCTAATATTGTAATTTTTCTTATCATATGGGCTAAGATCTCTGCACACAGAATAAGAATATATGCGGAGTGTGGTTCCCCCTGTCTACATCCTCTTTCAATACCAAACCAATTGGAGACTTGACCATCAATAATTACACAATATTTGATGTTCGATAAAACATTTTATCCAATTTATCATCGGTTCATCAAAATTTACAAATACATACCTTTATCAATAAATGGCCGTGCAGCTGAGTCAGATACATTTTTCAAAATCAATCAAACAAAGCAGTGCAGGAATATTGTGCTTTTTGGTGTAAAACATTCAATCATATCAGTTTCTGATGTTCTCTCAAGTGTATCGTCTTTTTATAATCCTGTTTGATCCTTATGTATCATTGTGGGAAGGACAGTTTTAATCTTACTTGCAATACACGCAGAAGGAACTTTGTATAATACATCTAGAAGTTAGGTTTATCACCTTTTGGTATAGACGTTTCCATTACGGTTTTAATGGGCGCTGCCATGCTTGTATCACGTGACATTCCACCATTACAATACTGATATCGCACAGTGCTCGATACTGTGGAAGCTATGTTCGTACACATTTACTGTAAATAGTATTAATTTGCACAAGCATGTATGTTAACAGCGCATCGCTGAGAAATAAATATTTGGTGAATTAAGTACCCTAAAAATTCACTGTTGTTATAATTTAAACCTTTTCTCGTGCAATATCGTATAATTAGTTCATTCTATATTCAGAGGCTATAATTCATAGAATCATTCATATTTTCCTCAGTAATTTATTTCATAGTTCTTAATTTCGAATTATGTACTGAATTTTATCAAATTGTCTTCAAAAAAAAAAATTATATAATTATTTTGGGCCCTCAATAATCACGCCAGCTAAAATAAGTAATACTTTTTGTACCTTCATTGTCGTTAATGTATTTTTTTGGTTTACTAATTCTCATATCTCACATAAGTCGGTGCATAATTGAATTACATATACCGATAAATAAACACACAAATGAATGAATTAAATAATTATTATTTTCAGCAAATAATTACAATAACTAATCAATAAATAAATAGAATTATATTCACTTTATCTGTGAATGTCAAATTTGAAAATTCCCAGAAGACATAAGAACTATAAACGAATGTGCCTATCAAAGATTTCGGTTACATCTGTACGATCCTTTCCTTAGTAATTATAAAGGTGATTATTTACTTATTAAATTATCATAAACATTATGAATGAAACATGCTATTTCTTCCCACAAACTACTTATACTATAAAATCGTACAAATAAGCCGACATTTCAAAATATTCTATTATAGTCAGTGTTTTCCTTTCAATTTTCAGGTAAAGAAGAAAAGTAATCATAAAGCCATAAGTGTTCACTTTGTGACTACACATCAAAGAAGTAAACAACGAAACCATTAAATGAATACAATATGTGATTTTCCAATTACTTGGGCATTTCGGTCTCTTTTTCTTTTACAGATAATTTTTGTCAAATTTTTAGAATTCCTCTGTAAGTTCAAATTTGACTTCTTTTAAATTAAATTTTTAACTTTATTAAAATTAAATGGACAGTAATTTCCCAATTTTCCTGCGAGATAATATTTCAGAAATAACGATCTTAACTTTGTGAACACAAGTGTCTGATTAATATGTATTTTTGTTGTTATTGTTGTTGTCGTTTTTTTTGTTTACTTAAATTTTGATGTGACTGTTTACTCTAGTGTTAGAGAGTACGCATTCGAAGATTATGCGGAAATAAAGTTGATTTAGAGAAATAAAGGAATATGGAAGTGTTTGCGGCGTATCCTGTTTTATTCAGTCTTTCTCGTGTCAGGTACAATCAGTACTTGTAATCAGTACTTTAATGGCGGACGTGTGTAGAGACACGTAGCGGACAGGGGGAGGTAAATATTGAAGAACTGTCCACGGGAAAGGTCTATACATATAATAACTCCTTCTTTCTGAGTGGAAGATAATTCACCAAAGTTCATACCCAAAGTTAATGGCCCTCACTAGAAACTGTCTAATATCTTTCCCCCCAAAAATGTATAAAATTCTACCGTGAATCCATCAGATGTAGACAGATATATTAGTACAATGATATAGAATAAGAAATAATTACCTTGTGTAAACTCATGCTTCTTGGTCTTCCGGCATCAGTATGGAAACAAAATAATGAATATATATATATATATATATATATATATATATATATATATATATATATATATATATATATATATATATATATATATATATATATATATATATATATATATATATATTTTTTTTTTTTGTTACTACTCAAATTTACTGAAAATGTGAATGACTCAAGCAATCAATGCTATACAATCTGTGTATCTCCAGCCCTAACGCTGGAGGTATCTTGATATAAATCTGGTGGAGAAAAATGTTTAGATTAGCTGTACTGTGTAATTTTTTTTAAAAAGGTGATGATAACAGAGCCTGAAGCAACTTGCTCAGTTTGATTCGTCTAAACTTACTTTGTCATAGGACTGTGTATAAAATATTATGTGTCCATTTCGAATGCGTAAAATCACTAGCATGTCTCATCTTAAAAATGTTGAAAAAGTGGAGTTCATCAACATGTCTTAACAAGTACAATTAAAAACTACATTAAACATTTATATAAAAAAATAGTTACCATCGTCACTATCGATAGATCTTGTAAAGTCGGTACTCGCCATTGTTGTTCTATCACGTGACCAAGTGCAAGTCCCACGAGATTGTGAAAGTCACGTGAAGTTATGTTTGCACAACGCGATGGAGCGATGAAGCGATGCGATGGAGCGATGACATTACCATCGCTTCATCGTGTCATCACATCGCTTCATCGCACCATCACATCGATCCATCGCACCGTGGAATACTACACGATGGTGAGATGAAGCGATTGGCCCTAACAGGATTCCATGGAACGCACCATACGAGTTCACGAACAAATCTCATTGTAAGAGGTATTTTCAATCTGCCTTTATTAATGATATCCACTGTAACAGAATTGTCACAATTCACCAGGATTCTTTTCTGGGGCCAACACAGCTGAGACTACAATTGGATACAGTTCAAATAGAGCCATAGATGCAGAATTTCCGGGTTGAACGAGTTTTGGGAGAAAAAGTCCCTCAAACCACTTCACATTGAAATAACCCCTGAAACCTGTTTGGGTAGCATCAGTATAAAATTGCATATTTTCAGATAGGGTTACTGTGTCATTTAAGAAGAATGAAATACCATTCAGTTCCAAGAAGAATTGCGACCGCATTTGTAAATCATATCTGCATTCAGCAGTCAGCTGAACATGATGGGGTAAAGCTGTTATAGATGCTGACCAAGAAATAAAATAGGAGACAAAAGTGCGACCTGGGTATATCACTCTACATGAAAAATTCAAGTGTCCCAGAAAACTTAATAGGTCCAGTTTTGTACAGGATTTCCTATGAACAAATGACTCCACTGTCGAATCTTTTCAACAGGTAACATGGCCTCCATATTGTTAGAGTCTAAAGTGATACCCAAATATTCATGAATCGTAGTTGTTCCGACAGTTTTGTTTGGTCACAGAGGCACATTTAGATTGTTAAAGACCAGGGAAAGGATTTCCATTGTTCTGTCTGGTTCACCATTTGGCGGGTCAATTGTAAGAAAATCGTCGTTCAAATGTAGAACATGCTGCACATCAGAGTTGTTTTGTAAAATCCAGCATATTGCTTCTGACAAAGAATAAAAAAAATCAGTCGTGTATAAAAGTAATATGTATTGCCCCACTTCACACTATTGGAGGGCCAAAGAGATCCTTAATGGACACCAGTTTAAAGGCATCCTTTATATCAGTTTTACACATCCAGCTCCATCTACCAAGTTTTTTGATGATACTGATAATACGGTCGATGGTGACATAGGACAGGGAAAATTCATCCTTGTCTATGAGTGCATTAAGACCAGGCTGTACCAAGTTGTCATGAGGGGCAGACAGGTCAACTATAAATCTTTTCTTACCCGAGTATTTGCCTTCTGCAAAGCCCAATGGGCTAATGTGATACAGACAATATGGAATTTGGTCAAAGGGTTTAATAACATATCCATTTCCAGTTCATTTTGAAGCAGCTGTGTAGTTAATCTGGCTGCCTCATATCAGATTTCAAGTTTGTACATTCATGAGGCAGAGTTGGCAAATTCCCCATATCTGTGTCAAAACCATGGTGAAATACTGCCAACAAAAAGTTGACAAATTGTTTATCAGGGTGAGACACATGCATAGGGAGAAGTATAAGAATGTTGAATGTAGTGAAAGCAGCATATGCAATATTGACACCATTCAAGACAATGATGGAGAAAATGAAGAAAGGATGAGGAAAACCTCAAAAGGAAACATAAATGCTGACAATGGCTTGTCAACAAAGATACAAGAAAAAAACATATTAGCAATAGACAACTAAATGATTGTTTACCGTGTTTATTGTGATCAAAATGCTGTACCAATGAATTGATGAAATGGGATTTCTGAAAGTGCAGAAAGTTGATTAAGTTTTGGAAGTAATGTAAACAAGCCCAACTTGCTCAGATTAAAATGCGTATTCAATAGAAAAAAACATGACCAAAACCTGTTTCCAGTGCATGAGAATGATCTAGATTACAGATAATACAATGGTTTCCTGACTGAAATGCCATCTTCCTTTTAAAATATAAAGTTTAAAATCTAATGATTAGACCAGTTCATTTCTTTTTAGTTGTTCCGTGTGAATTTATGCAATATGTGTGAAATTTCAGATATTATATTTTACATAATTCGTATCTTTCAAGCAAGTTCATTTAGACACAATTGTGCAAGAAATATGGCGGAGATAACAACAGGAGAAATGAGTAACGGGTCAAATTGCATTATTAAATTTTGTAAACATGACATTTAAAAAAGAGAAATGTAAATTTTGATACAACATCTCATGGTGTTATCTGCAATCTGGAAAACTTTTACGCGGGAACAGGCTGATTCGGACCATAGCTGATTCGGACCAGGCTGATTCGGCCCAAATCACGGGCTGATTGCACAAGGGTGAATGAGATGCTTTGAAAATATTTCCCTATTAAATTGGCGATGCAAGGTAAACAATCTTACACCATTATAACAACGCCATTATCGCGTAAAATCGGGGTTTATTTCCTTAATGCAGATTTCAACTGCTGAACGTACCTAAGAAATAATGAGAAATATCATACTTTAAACAAATAAAAAATATCACTTTTAAATCCAAGACGAAACTTAATAATATTTCACACGGTCCGAATCAGCCTGGAATTTGGTCCAAATCAGCCCATAATTTGGGCCCATTCAGCCTGTGTTTTGGACTGAATCAGCCATGGTCGGAATCAGCCAGCATTGTGTTAAGCATAGCAGAGACGTCTGGTTCACGGCTTGTCCGCATAGCATTTTGCATTGCATGATGGGCATTGGGACTTTGCAAATATCTGAACAGAAGTACACTTTCAACAGAATTACTTTCAAGTGGCAAGATAGCATCAGCGTGCATGACATGTTATTACCTCTTTTTGTTCTAAACTGTAACCTCCCAAAAGTAATTTTGACTTGATTAAGCATGCACAACTAGAACTCGTCAGACTTTCACATCTTGACCCTCCCCCATTCACATTTACGTCATTTATGGCTTGGTCCCTAACGGAAAGGATGGATCCAATGTCAGTTGAACAAAATTGCCATTTTCAACCATTTGAAGATCACTGGTTTCTATCGCATTCCTCCATATATATGATGGATCGAAAACCTCCTTATTAAGCTTTGTTACACTGGATGATCTTGCACTTGGTAATATAATGTGAATTGCAGCAGCACGCTGGGAAAAACAAAGTAACTTATATTTAGGTTATAAAGCAAGGTTTACACTTTTTATTTGCTCATAATTAACAAAGATGTAACTCAGTATCCAAGCATTTAAATAATTTAGAATCATGTTGTGTCATATACAAGTTTCCTTTATTTCAGTCAGGATGCTTGTTGAAAGTTAGGAAATGCCACCATAATATTTATAACTTTCACCTGAATATTGCAAATTTTATTCCTCCATGTGAGTTTATAGCTCCTGTGCTTCAAAGGCCAATAGAGCAGGAAAATGCACCTGCAGCTCTTTTATTGTGCTGTCTCCAACTTTCTTCCCAAATGCCGATCAATTAGGCAATATTCTGTCATCAAAATCTGTTGAGTGTCTACATGCTATGCCAAACATTTATCTTTTTTAGCTATGGTTGTTTACCTGAAGAAACTATCAATTTTCTTCTCGAGGCCAGGTGACTAATCCACAATAAGTTTGACAAACAGACTTTACCACCAGGAGGCTAACTGTGTCAGCGATCACAGTAAAAGGAACTCTCATATCGACAGTTGTTTGAAAATACTCTGTCTATTCTGACTGAGTTTGAAAGAGTATTTTAGCACTAAATCTTTCATAGTTAAAATAAATAATCCCAATACGACATCAAATGGTGCAGTTGTCAATACTGGATGAAATTAACCTATTGATAGAATAGATATATCCACACCTACTCATTAATATACCACGTCATAAAAAACATCTAATTTATGTCCTTTCACAATTACACCAATATAAACTAGTTTGAATGTTGAGTATATGCTGAACATTTCATAACAATCCGTTGAAAACTTATGAGAACTTTAATTTCTTTAATCTATATTGTACCAGTCAGCAAGGTGATCTACAATGGACCAGAATGCCCGTCAAGCTTACTATAATGCCTACCACTTTCTAGCGATAGTATTGGTCATTGGAACATGGGTATCTGCATTATGTTTGACTTTGACATTTGGCGATATGTTTATTGAAGTAACCACTTTCCTAAAACGATATAGCAAATTAGGACCAAATTTCACAACAATAATAGGATATCTTGGCAATCACAAAATTATGATATGTGTAACATATTAATGTAAATAACACAAAAGTCATGTGATGAAATATTTGTCCCTATCTAAAATGGCAGTCTAAAATTAGATTTAAAATATTGCCAAATCTGGACACAGTACTCACTAGCATTAAAACATTTAACATTAATACCTTTTTTCAAACTGCTCTGCTATCAAACATGTTAGCTATCACTTAATTTAGAGATCCTATACACATGTCCTAAACCAATTGAAAGCAAATTAAGACAGAAAACACAATGGCATCAAGGCATTTCAAACTTTTGCAAACTATGCAAATCTACAGTCAAATGTAAATGTCTTTTTTTTTTGTAGTAAGTGGAGAATATAAGAAAATGCTCATGAATATTTTTATTGAAATGATCCCAAAATATTTTATTTTTTGAGCCAATGTACTATCTTAAGTGCTGTCAGATTGAGTCTCAAGCCCCATATGAAACAGATAGGTGGTATACGACACATTTGAATGTTCTATTAAAACCTAGTCTTTTTCTTTAGAGCTGTTTTCAGTGGAACACGATACATAATTTGTAATCTAATTGCTATTTATTTTCATCCAGATATATAGAATGATGCACAGTTGACTGAGAGAAGCAATAGCAAAAGACCAAAACATCATCTTCATAGAGATATTTGCCTTTTATTTGGAAATTTTTCATTGGTTTAAAATAATTAAATCTGATTATTTTGTTAAAATGTTTTCATTGATATGTAGATGAAAACACAAATCATAATTTGCACTTTAAATGTATGCATTTTGATTTTTTTTCATAAACAGATATGCTTAACTGCATGCACATTCAGTAACATTCTAAGGACAGATATCTGTATCAGGGAATCGGGATAGTACAGTTTTAACAAACTCGATTTGCAACTTCAATCACTCAGTTTAATTTGAAGCCCCAGAATTTACCAGCGTAAAGCGATCGCCAATATAAGGTCGGTTGTTGCCAGAAGGATTGTTGATTTCCTCACAGACGAAAGATTACAGCAAGCCTGATCTGTTTTATTAAGAATGCTAAATATAAATTGCCGCGTGCATACATTGATTTATTTTGACTCATTTTAAGTTTCCAATTAAATTGTGTAAAGTTTATGTTATGCAAAATAAAGTATAAATAGTGTATATAGATAGAACATACAAGAAGGCAGGGCAAATACTGTTGTAGGGAATTCTATTCAAAATACACAAATTTTATGTAGTTAAAATTACATTTTTATGTTTTTGCTCCTTTTTGTAGCCGTTAGAGAATATATACCATAGAGCAAAAAAGATATCAATACTATTCGAGATTATTTCCATGACTATGTGATTGACACTAAAACATTTGATTGCAAAGGTTCACTTCCAGGTTAGAGTAACCATCGATGAGAAATGAATGTAACTTGTGAAATGTACTTGTCTTTCATTAAAATGATGTTCAAGATTGTTATTAATATTTCACCATCTTATAAGTGAAGTCACCTTTCAAGCTTTAAGAGCAGAAAACAATCTTGAAAGAAAGATGTCGTCGTCGGTTGACGTGTTTATGAATTAAACAAGAAGAATACAAAAATTCCAAAAACAACTTAGAATAATTGTTTCATATGACCCAAGACGTCAACCAAACAAAATGGATTTCCAGGTGGCGATTTAAATAAATTTGGCCAATTTAATACAATTCAAAGTAACGCTAGCGTGTTTTGGGGGCAGCAGTATAATGAGTGACATTATAGTTCGGAACAGTCATATCATATTTTATATTTATTCATTACATTACTTCACATCTAAATGATCAAATAGTTATAGGCAACAGGCAAAATGTTAGCTTCAGGAAGCTGTGATATGGCAGCAGGAGCTTGAACAAAATATATGTACTTGTTATTAAAGAATCTCCTGGAGCATAATTAAGTATGCCGAAGTCTGAGAGTATCTTTTTCTGATCGAGAGTTTAAACTATTGGAATTTGCATAACATGATGTTTTAAAAATGATGAAAAATAAAAGCCCTGAAGACTCCAAAATGTCCATAAAGTCCTGTGCAAATTCATTTATGTTTACCAAAAAAAAAAAAAAAATAAAAAAAAAAAAAAAAATAATAATAAAATAAAAATAACAAAAATCGAACTTATAATACAAATGTTTTTACAAAGGAAGACGGAGAACAAAGGTTATGCTTTCGGCTCTTCAAAGTGAACTTTTAACTGTATATCTGCTTAGTTTCACATGGGAAATTGAACTATTCTAATTTGTTTTTCTTACAGGAATATTGGAAAACAGAACATTTCTTAAGATTCACCAAGAAGTACTTAAGGGATTGTAATTGAAAAAGAAAGAAAGGGCGGTAAAACACAAAATTGTCAATGAATAAAAGAAAATCAGACAGATGGTGCAGAAACAATTGAAGAAAATGAGTTTTATATAAAAAAAATGTGTTATTTACTTTAAGGTTAAACATTAGATTAAATAGCAGCAAAAATGTATTTATTAGAAAGGAAAATAACTGCACACATAAATAAAGATTTAATTATTTTAGCTAACCTGTGGCCAGTTGAACAAATGATCATATGACCGACCTTTTGGGTACGATTACAACCTAAAAATCAAGTTCATCAAAACTTTAGCTGTAATTTTAGTATTTTAATAGAATACCTACATTGGAAAAAATGGTATCATAGCACATAATAGACCAGCATAGCAGGGGTCAGATCAATGTAAAATGCTTCCAGGTCAGTACCCAGCTATGTAGTGCATATTCAAATTTAGAGGTATTGTTTGGCTGGCCTTTCAGTGCAAAATATTCATGACAGGGACTGATTATTACCATGGAATAATTGGGAAGAAGTCTTTTTTTTAAAAATGCATTTTATTGTGGTTTGTGTAAGCAATGTGCACATGTACAGTAAGTGTGAAATATGGTCATAAACTATGTTTTGATTGACCTGGAAAAGAAACCATGACTCAAGCAGATTTGGATCAGCTGTAATTCATAATTATGCTGGCAACAATTGGCAAATCTTGGTGTGTGTAATGGACTATAATGGCATTGCCACCCTTAGAAATCCTAGTGTGATTGTAATGATGATCTGAGTTCAGCTTGGAGAAATGCATATATGTAATATACAGTAAAATTAATGGTGGTCTGACCCGTCAGATGCAAGGCTTGTTGACAGTTAAATAGCCATATTATCAATAGTATTTCACATACATACATAAAACATGGTACATGTATTCCTTATAGCAATAAAAATAAACAGAATAATGTTAGGGTTTCAATTTTGATTGTAAATGAATTTGCTTAATTTTTTAAAAATTACAAATTTCAAAATTCCAATATTTTAAGATGTGGACCTATTTTTGGTATGTGTTGCACAATAAGCATAACAGATTCAGTACAAATACAAATTACATAATGGTAGTGGTGTAGCAATTAGAAAAGACCACAAACCTGTATAATTTGTCAATTAAGTGTATGAAAGGACTCCTGAGCGATACGTGGTGCTATTTTTATCAAATATTGTAAACTCGTGGATCTAAATCAATAGACCGTTTGTTTAACATCTCGCTCTTTTCAAATGTTTTGCTTTTATACTGTAGTCCATAGTACATGCCCAAATTATCATTGCAATTTAATTGTTCCCTTGATAAAATAAATTGAAAGGTACTTCTGTGCTTTTTGAAAGGCTACTTGATGAGGTACTTGATCATGTTTGGTGAACTAAAACAAAGTTTTAATTATTTTCATATGCAAAGGCAAATACATTTCTGAATAAGCCCTGGACTCATCGGAGTTAGGAACAAATTATTGATTTTGATAAGTGAAGGAAAATGTCATCATTGAATGCTTATATATTGTAAATATTTTGTAAGTGCAATATGGCAAACTATGTCCTCGTTTCCTTTCAAACAAACTTTCATTAGTTATCGACTCTTCTTTGGAGGGTGAATATATATATATATATATATATATATATATATATATATATATATATATATATTTGCCATAGTCATTTATGCCATACGAATGTTTCAGCAGTTTATAGTATAGACGAAATTTATCTTTCTTTCTTTCACTTGCAGTTAAATTTGTTTGCCAAGTTAATTTTGAACATGGAAAACTGGATAGATACTTCTTTTCAAAGTTATATAGATCAGTCAATGCCTTCCATGTACATGTATATAGCTGTCAGCTGTAAGCCGAACGTGCAGATCGGAGGAGAGGCCAAGTTTCGAATAGGTTCGATTAAATGGCATCATTTTGGCTATTGTATGGTAGACACGTTGATACATTTTTGTAAAGGTTGCAACCTTAATATTTTAAATATGAGATTATAGGGGTACCAAGTTGAAAATTTATTGGTATTGTAGTATTTTATGATAGAGATAAGACCGTGGATGAAAATGTATTTATTATTAGGTTCTAGGACCGTTTAGAAGGTAAAGTGAACCTAGCCATTTGGTTTGAGTTTAACATCAAGAAGAACTAGATCAAGTTTCATTTTAAGATTTTATGTGAAAATGTGACTAAGAAATGGCTTGTTGACTTAGAAGATTACTTTTGCATCACAAATTTTGCTTCAGCACAAAAGTTTATTATGATTATAGACTTACAAGATCTATATCAAGTTAAATGTTCACCTTTTGTTTCCTTTAAAATTCTGGATTATGGCCCTCAACTGACCTAAGAATTTAACGTTACATCTTTAATTTTTGTTTTAATTTTACCATATTGGCATTAGCATGTTTGTTCTCTGAACACATTCCAATTTCTTTTTTTAAAAAAATACCCCCCCCCCCCAAGAAACTTTCAATTTCTACAAACATTCCATGATCTTTTTTTTGATAATGTCAGTAAATATAATTTATTGTACTTCTGTAAATTTCAGAACTGCATCTGACATGATATCGGATGAATTTTAATATATTTTCTAACTTACACGTAGATATATAAATTAAAGACAGAGGGTGATAAAACATAGATAATAATACCTAACATGTGCGAATACTATTATGGTTAATAAGAGTGTCGAATTCAGTTTGACTTTACTATGCCTACCAAAGGATATGTTGTAACAATATACTCTGTGTAAATTATATTTAATAATTTTAAATTACTCTGACAGCTTCATTTTAAATTTAGGACACTTTACTATGATATGTACAGAAAAAGAGGCTAGGAAGTGTTAGGTGCTGTGCACTGTTATACACATACAATCAAAGAATGTGAAAAAAAAAAGAAAAGTAATAAGAATGTAAAAAGAAATGTTTTTAAGTATTACAATGATAAAGAATAAGAAATAATTATCTTGTGTAAACTTATGCTTCTAAGTCTTCTAGCATCAGTTTGAAAACAAAATAACGAAAAAAGTATATATGGTGTATGTATATATACATATGTTTATATTTTGTTACTACAAATACACTGGAAATGTGAATGACGAAAACAATCATGCTGTGTATCTCCAGCCCTAACATTGGAGGTATCTTATTACAGAACTGGTGGAGAAAATGTTTAGATTAACAGTAGTGTCTAATTTATTTGACGTGATGATTACAGAGCCTGAATAAGCTTGCTCAGTTTGAGTAGAACAAACTACCTTTGTCATAGGACTGAACTGTTTATAGTCTACACTTGTGCAACTCAAGAAAATGATACAGCTTAGGACTAAATTTAAAGCTTTACTTCATAAGCAGATACGTGCATGACATGTTAACATATATTTAAATTCTGACTAAGCACCATTAATGACTTGTCCATTCTGCTAAGCCACCATTGCTGACAGTGGGAGCATTTCAATTTGGTCGTGTCTGGCCAAAGATCTGTACATCTGTCTGTGCATCCCAAGAAGATCTTTTGTTTAGCAAAGTCAAAAATTCAAGCCTAATTACAAAGTTTGATCATAATCAGGTCACAAATACAGTCTCTAGAGTGGTAACAATAGCAGAAATACAGTCTAACTTGCTCGGCCAATCACATGCAAGATCACCTCATTAATATGTGTGGAGCACATGAACTATCATACTCTTGTGAGATCTTAATCATACAAGCCTAGAGACACTGTTGTCTGTATTTGACCCCAGTTTCATGAGTGCAGCCATTAACCAATCATGTGATACATCAGCCATGACGATAGTGAAATGAACATTAGATACCGCACTGCCGTGATCAAGACAATATCAATCTTTTTGTTTACATTTTATCTTTGCTCATCTTCTCTTAAAAACTGACATGGATAGTGATGGAAAATATACAAAAGGTGGAGGTAGTTCATGTTCTGCCAATGAATGTTCAAATAATCGTCACAAACACAATTTATGGAAGAAATCAATGTGTGAAATATACAGACAAGTGCATGAAGACTGTGTGTGTTTGGTTCCATTTAAATTTCAATCTATGCCGTCAGATGGGAATGGAAGATTTTCAATTCTTGGATTCCTATCTTAGCAGATAAGTTGAAATCACTGATAATATGACTTCCAACAGAAATAATTAGAGACTGTTGACCGGAATTGCTTAGAGAAAACTACCCAGCACTACATGTATTATTGATTGTCAAGAAACATTTATTCCGAAGCCAACTAATCTCAATCTCAAAAGTAAAGGTGAGACTTATGACAATCATAAATCACGCAATACTTCCAAATATATGGTAGAATATCTCCACATAGGCAAATTATGTTTATTTCTAAGGCATTTGATGGACAGGCAAGTGATAAATTCATAGTTGAAAAAAAAAGTTGATTTTCAAATTACCTTTTCCCTGGAGTGTTGTTAATCGAGATATGTAGCTAACATTGTTTTGTGGGAAGGACTAGTGAAGATTCAGCAGGACCAGCAAATTTCTCAATCTACTAGTCCTTCTTGCTACAAGGAAATTTGTGTTATATTCTAGGCCTGAAGAAACTCATATTTTTTGCTTATGAGTTAATGTTTTTTCACTTTACAAAAGGTGAAACTTGAACTGACACATAAAATGACTAAATTTTATTTTCCCAAATATGTAATTTAAATAAATGACACATTCATTACAATCATAACATGATTAAAAAATCAGAACCAACATAAAACTATAATTATATAAATTTATAGTCACAGATAAGTAAATGTTTTGAAAGTCTTACTGAACAATAAGCGATCTTCTTCAATTTCATCAACTATGCGTGACATTATTTTCTCTGCATAATATGTACCTAGTCTTGTAACATGTCCATTTACATAATTTTCATCATACTTTACATCAACAAACTTGTGGTCATCTGCTCTAAGCCATACAAGAAGTTTACATTTCCCAAGACCAGTGCAAAACATTGTCATCTGTATTTGCATATAGAACCCTCTATTCTCTTTCTTCTTCATTGACACTCTTTTGGACATCATATTTCTTGTTTGAAAAAAAGTTCATCCAATGTGGTCCAGTTAGTAGCATTGGGCTTTTAATTTCAAGCAGCATGTCTTCATTTAAAATTCCATCTGGGCTCGCTGACAACCAGTTTTCCTGCACAGAAACATGCATTTCTTTTTTCAATAACAGAATATCCATACGAAATTAAATATTGTTTTGCTACCACTTCACTTTGAAGTCCGTGGGTTGTGAATTTAGTTCCTACAAACTTAGAATGTAAATGTTCTCTTATAAAATTTGTGCAGTGAAATCCTTTATGGGTATTTTTACATACTGCTTTGTTTACAATCTACTTCACTAGTGATATGGTGGATGCTACTGCACACCTAGCAAGCAATATCAGTACAATGGGCGATAATTAGAAAACTGTGTCTATATTCAAAGTCTGATCAAAATTGGATCCAAAATATGGTGAGCTAAAAAATATCCAATATTATCTTCCTTTAGGTAAAATATGTTTCCTTTGATGACTTGTTCTGCTATCTTTTCATGTATGACAGTTGATCCTAGAGATTTGTAACATATTATCCTGACTATCCCCTAAAAGCTAAATGGTTGTCCATAATAAGTTCTTGTTTCCTCTGAGGATGCTGAGTTAGTCAACAGCAAAAAAGAACTTGGACGTGTGATCTTGATTAGTTCAGTGCTACATCATAATGACATAAATGCACTGTGCAGTGTCAAAAAATGTTTTAGAACTAAAAATTAACCATACTCATTTTGAAAATATATCAATTTTATTTTATTAAGATTCAGCAATACTGTTGTGATTAAACATTGTGGGAATAAAAAAACAATCTTTGAAGGTTCTTGGGAAGAAAACATAAATTTATAACTATCTCTTTGAGCATATGGAATCCACTAAGTATATTCATGCTGATTTTCTACTAGTTCCTTTTGATTTGGTCAAACTGTAGCAAGGGATTTTTGCACTTGTTTATAAACCTTTGTAGACAGATATTAATCTGCTTTCTAAACTATGTTGGTTTAAGGGCATCCAAGACAACTTATTTAATACTGAGGTCATATTTCCTGATGTTAAGTTG
This sequence comes from Margaritifera margaritifera, assembly GCA_029931535.1. Taxonomy (NCBI): domain Eukaryota; kingdom Metazoa; phylum Mollusca; class Bivalvia; order Unionida; family Margaritiferidae; genus Margaritifera; species Margaritifera margaritifera. Next base: position 3,402,004 of record JAQPZY010001597.1, read on the forward strand.
TAATCTAAAATCTGCTGGCTTTTTGGATTTTTTCGAGTTCATCCTGTAATACTTGTGAGAATGGGCCCCAAAGTGTACAAGCATATTCTAAAATAGGTCCAACTAAATCTCTAAAATCTAATTCTTTCAAATTTTGTGGGTAAGATGATAAATTTATGTCTTAATAGGTCTGAACCAAGATTTGCCTTGGTGTAGAATTCTTGATTGTGAAGTTTACATATTAGATTGCTAGTAATTGTGATGCCTAAATATTTTATCTGGTTGAGATTTTGTAAAGATGTTCCTTCCAAAGAACTAGACATAGTTTTGCTCTTTTTTTTTCTTGTCATTTGTTGTATATATTTATCCATTTTGGGGTTGGGGGTTGGAATTGCATACTTCAATTTTCATGACCATTAAAAATCAGACTTCAGTTATAAACAAGAACACAGGTACCATGAATGGCACATTACATGCTTGCCCTGTGTTTAATAGTACTCTGTGTAGATAACTGAAACATTTCTGCAGAAAGCACTTTTCTCCTCTCAGTCAGTGTCTTTGACTTTTGACCCCCCAAAAATCAATAGGTTTCTTCCTTCTCCATGTGTAAGCCATCCACAAAGTTTGGTCCAAATATGTAATGTTGAGCAACAGTTATTATGCAGAAACCGTTTTTATTCTTTCAGTTGCAGTGACCTTGACCTTTCACCTTTTGATCTCAAAACTGATATGTTTCTTGTGCAAGCTATCCGTAATGTTTGGTAACCACAGCTGATGGAGAACAAAGGCTATTGTGCTGAAACTACTTTTCTTTCAGTCACAGTGACTTTGACCCCCAAATCAAGGTTCTTTCTTACCCCAAGTCCAAGCCATCTAATAGTTTGATAACTGTAGATGGTGGAGAATGAGGTAGTGTCCTGAAACCATATTTCTTCTTTCAGTTACAGTGACCCTGATCTTAGAGTTTCTGACCCCAAAGTCTAATAGGGTTCTTTCTTGACCCAAATGCAAGTAATCCACCAAGTTTGGTAACTGTAGATGGTGGAGAACTTGACTTCTTGTGCAGAAATGAAATTGGTAACAGTCAGACAGATGGACATAATATGATCTGCCTTATGGTGAACGTATGAAAAACAATTCAGCTGCATATGTGGTCATTTAACTCAAAATGATAATAAAAATTACAACTGAAACTGATAGAAAAATATCTTAGTTCCTTCTTACTCCAAACTTCTTGCCTACAGTATAGATTAATAAAAATGAAAACAAAATTGACAGAAGAAAGAGGTATTTGCAAATTTATATATTTTCCACTCAACAAAAAATGCAAGTAGTAATAAAAGGTTAAATTAGAGTCCTGGATGGACTTCTCTTTCAGCCAGAATTCAACTTTAGAAAGCTTTAAAAAAAAAGATATATATTTCCTTCCAATTTAGCCTGTCTCTACTTTTCTTGTGGCAAGAGGCAATAATCAATTTTACCTACAGGTCTTCGTGACAAATGTAGTGCTTTAAATTTTGATTTCCATTTCTTTGAAAGTACCATTTGTGACAATCAAAGACCTTAAGTTTTACAATGGCTTACATTGTTCAAAACGATAAAATTGCACATTTTGCTCTGCCAATGTGAAACAATAATAACTGAAGAAAACAAATCTATTATAACTTAATACAGAATAAAGCTCTTCACATCCTGATCTCATTTACCCACTCATACATAATAAAGCTCTTCACATCCTGATCTCATTTACCCACTCGTACATAATAAAGCTCTTCACATCCTGATCTCATTTACCCACTCGTACATAATAAAGCTCTTCACATCCTGATCTCATTTACCCACTCGTACAGAATAAAGCTCTTCACATCCTGATCTCATTTACCCACTCGTACATAATAAAGCTCTTCACATCCTGATCTCATTTACCCACTCGTACATAATAAAGCTCTTCACATCCTGATCTCATTTACCCACTCGTACATAATAAAGCTCTTCACATCCTGATCTCATTTACCTACTCATACAGAATAAAGCTCTTCCATTTTGATCTCTGTACCCACTCGTACATAATAAAGCTCTTCACATCATGATCTCCTTTACCCACTCATACATAATAAAGCTCTTCACATCATGATCTCATTTACCCACTCGTACATAATAAAGCTCTTCACATCCTGATCTCATTTACCCACTCGTACAGAATAAAGCTCTTCACATCCTGATCTCATTTACCCACTCGTACATAATAAAGCTCTTCACATCCTGATCTCATTTACCCACTCGTACATAATAAAGCTCTTCACATCCTGATCTCATTTACCCACTCGTACATAATAAAGCTCTTCACATCCTGATCTCATTTACCTACTCATACAGAATAAAGCTCTTCCATTTTGATCTCTGTACCCACTCGTACATAATAAAGCTCTTCACATCATGATCTCCTTTACCCACTCATACAGTATAAATCTCTTCACATTCCAATCTTACACTTATATACAGTTCCTGTACCCACTCATACAGAACCAAGCTCTTCACATATCTTACATTTATATACACCTCATGTATCTACCATCCTCACATCTCTCTCTCTCTGTTTCTTATTATTTAATTATGAACTTATAATTTTTGTGTAATGCATTGCAACACTGTAGTTATGATAACTGTTATAATGGTGAGGAATTTGAAGTTATTGAAACTTGTTTCCAATTCAAGTGCCGTTTATATTATATTCTTTAGGCAATAAAAATATGTTTAAACTAATTGATATTTACATTATTTACAGCTTGACATGATAACATGGTCTACAATCAGGTTTGAGAGAATCCCCCAATTAATATGTGGGAGCTTTGTTTACTATTACAACTTGGTTCAATAACATGTTATACAACCAGGTTGGGTAAAATCCTCCAATCCTCCAACATCATAATAATGAAGTTTTTCTCAACAGAATCATATATCACTAGAAACTTCTATACAGTTTTTATGACTCATTATCATTAGTCAGTATATATAATTCTAGCGTATATACACTTGACATCAAGCTTGTATGAATGTTTTGAAATATTTCAGTTCTGTCAGAATATATGGAGTACATCAAAGGAAGATGCACCCTGAACTGCTGATAGCTGGATGCCTTGAATCTCCTGTTAATCTTTATTACATTCTCAATATCAGGGTCCACAAGCTGCTTACATATGTTCATCAGTGTAGGGTGAATGCTATGCTAATACTTGTGGTGATCAGTTGAATTTCTTACAATAGATCTTGCATGAGAAAATATATTGTTCTGTTCCCACTGATTTATAAAAGATATGATGTTAATAAACACTGCTAACAAAAGTGTATTATCACAGTCACCCATAAGATACTGGTCCAGAGTGCTGGTGGAAATGACCATGTGGTGAAACAGGAGGTATCCAACATTTACCAAGAGACATGCAATGTACATTAACCCTTCAGCACCACCGACTGTTAATGCTGGCATGGGACCAGTTGTTGGGGCTGGTATGTAACTAGATGATGAGCAGATGTTGGGGCTGTCATGGGACCAGATGCTGGGGCAGATATGGAACCAGATGTTGATGCTAGCATGGGACCAGCTGTTGGGGATGGCATGGAATCATACATTGGAGCAGGTGTGGAACCAGATGTTGGATCAGATAATGGAACCAGATCCTGGACCAGGTGTGGAGCCATATGTTAAACTGTGGTTGGACAAGAGGCTTGTATGGAACCAACTGTTGGATCAAAAGTGGGACAATTGGTTGCAGATGACATGGAACCAGATGTTGGGGGACTGCCTGGTAGGTCTTGCATAGGACTGACAAAGGCTGAAAATAGCAAAAGAATGGCACAATGTTTTGAAAGTGTGTTCAAGTTATGTACCAAGTTCCTGGAAATAAATACTTGTATGCAAAAGAAGAGTAGTATAAAATCTATGATTTTGAACTTGCAGTAATATATCAGCTCTACTGAGATGCAATTTACTGCACTGTCTTTCATAATACATTTCTCAAAACTTTTGTAGTACACAGTCAGTTATAAACCTTTTTTTTTCACTGTGATATAAATCTTCATTTGTCATGAGAAGAAATTGTAATGACTGCTCACTGACTAGATCTACTGTACAATAATTGTACATGGATTTCATAAATTACAAATGTCTTTAGGCATTAAGTTACTTATAAATACAAGACACCCAGGTGGGACTGAAATCCCTAACCAGGCTCAAAAGCTGAAAAGACATTTAGAACCTTGAAGTCATGGAAGCCTTATGGTAGCTAAGGAAGCCTCCAAAAAACTCATCCATGGTAAAGCATTAGTAGCAGAGGCCATATGAAAATATTCCTACCAGATTTTACTCAAACTGGCTTCATGGTATTAGGGAGATGTTAAAAATACATTCTAAAACACCAGTAAACGTAACACTGTTTCTAATGATTCAAAAGTAAAATCAAAGATATATATTTAGATGCCATTGTGATGTTGTGATTCTGTGATGTAGTTCAATAAAAGATTGCATATTTCTGCTGCTGTTTGATGCGGAGAATTGCATATCAGGCTGATGTTCTACAAAAATTCTGTCTTATGTTTGAGGAATTGAAGTGAATGTTGGTTTTTCTGTAACAACAATCAATTTTAATGGTGATCCATCAAGGTTCTCTCTAAATTCTTTTAACATGGTTGCTGTGGAAGCCAAATAATTACAAGAGAAACCATCAAAATCACCATGCATTTATGTACAACAAATCCAAGGGAAAATATCTGTGAATTAATTTACAAAAACAAAAATCTATAAATTTTCTCACCTGCAATGATGCTATTTCAGTCCTTGTAACACATGACTAAACAACCCAGTAACCCTGACCTTTGATCTTTTAATCACTTCATTCCTCTGATAATTGTATGTGACAAATCTGATAACAATACATGTATAGAAACAGAAGATATAGCCTCTTCATACAGCTCTTAACAATTTAATCCTCAAAATTAAACAAATATTTCACCTTGTGACCTTGACTTTGGATGCCTGAATCCATCATTCCCAAGAATGTGCCATGTAGAGTGGTGAATCCCTGGTTAAGAGTCTATTTAGTATCCATAGACACATGATAAACTTTACTTCCCCCCAAAATATACGTGTCGACTGTGACCTTGACCTTTGACCTTCTGAACTCCGCACCAGTCGAGATACAATTCTCCTTCATTATTGCATCCTTCATTACAATGTCATTCAAGATATGATGTGATAACGCTATAGACACCATGACCAAAATGATAAAAATTAAAACAAAATAAAAATAAATGGTTTTAACTTTTCAACATCCATCAGCCCAAATATTTACATTAAAACCATTGTACTTATATTGGACACTGCCAAAAGATGTTTTCACAATCTGCCTTTGTCTCTAGTTAGCCACTAATTTATTCAGTTAGTGTCAGATATTGTATTTCCAACAAATTATACATATAACACCTGAAATGACCGGTCTCTAATTAGCCACCATTGTAATCGAGGTGTGTCAGCTGTTGCATGTAAGTCTGTGATTTTTGTTATTTTATGCTTTAGAATTGCTAAATCTGTGCTGCACATTGTGGACATCATTCAGTCACTAATCATCACTAATATGTAACTGGTGCTTTGAACTGGTGACAAGATTATTAATTCATAAAAATAATGACCATCAAAACCAAACCGTTTTTTTCTATTTTTAGTAATGACAGCTATATTTGATGGTGAATTGTCATCATGTTTTATAAATTTGAGAGCTCTTTATGCCAGGATGCTCTCTGCCAAAGTTTGCCAAAATCTGTCAAGTGGTTTTTGAGAAGTTTAAATTTGCAATTGTTAATGGACACACATTCATGACAGACACAGGTCATACCATAAGCTCACTTGGCCAGATGAGCTAAAAATGAATAAGTATATTCAACTAAAATACTGACATATATTTTTTAACCCTTACATTAGTGACAATGCTAATCCATCTCCATTCATGTGATATCTCCTTGATCATCAAGGAGACTGTTTCAGACTCTTCAGATTTGCCAAAAATAGAAAGAAAAAATCCGAAGTGTTCCTTAAGCTAATCAAGAATTTCCTTAAATATACTTCTGAATTTTTTTTTATGGAATTGATGGTTTGTTGTTTGGTTTGTTGTTTTATGATACAGAAACACAAGGTTATTTAGTGCCAAGATAACTGGAGTAAAGTGCCTTGCCCAAAGGACACACCACAGCAACCAACCCCTGCTCATCTGATGGTAGAATTCATACTTGCACCCTTTTGGTCATCAGTCATTGAACTAAAAACAAAATCTCCCAGAATAATGTTCCAGATATATCTCATGTTTGGATCTTTGTATGTGAGGTGGTTAGAATGAATGGATATATACTGATCGATTTTAATGGCACATTAGCACAATACTGACTATATGCTGTTGATTAAATAGTAAATTTTAACAATAGTCCCTTGAAGGGAATGATGCTCTACTGGCTAAAAGGAATGTCCAGGAATTCCAGAAAAGACCATTTCTTCCTTTTAACCGCTGAGTGTTGAAACTATCTCTGATATTCTTCAGTGATAAGATTTTTCAAATTAGCTGCTATGGTGGATGTACTGGATGTCAGATTGGCACCATTTTCATTTAGGACCAACAAGATCTCATAAGAAATCTTCTGGTGAAAACCCCAAGTTGACATGACTTTCTGTTTTGAAGGAGTAACAATAAGAAGATTTTCAAGATGGCTTTGATACCTTTTCAGGGACCCCTAGGGAGGAGTCCAAAAACCATACCCCTCTCAAAAGTGGTCTCCATATATGGGCCAAGGTTGTGACTTTCCAGCCTAACTCTAACCCGAATGGTGTCACAATATTCCCCTGCTGAAGCATTGGGTTAATGATACAGTAACATATGATATGCACTGTACTTACTATCCAGACAATCAGACTCCATTTCAACATGCAGAAAAATCCTCTTCACTGTACTTGTTAACCAGATCAATTCTCTCTATACTCCTAAGTGCCTGAATTATATCAGTCTTATTTAAACTGCCTATCTGGTTCAAATGACGCAGAAGCTGATATATCTGCTCCTGCACATTCCCATGGTAGTTGATTTCAACCTGGACCAATTTATTTTCTGCAACTGAAAGTAAATTGAATGAATGAATACATATCTTACACAACATGTTTAAGTATTTAATGATTTTAAATTCTACACAACAGGTTTAAGTATTTAATGATTTTAAATTCTACACAACAGGTTTAAGTACTTAATGATTTTAAATTCTACATGTAGATCTGGTTTCATCCAACAACATTTATTGTGCTATATCTGATGTGACAGTAATCTCTCTCTATGCCAATTCACCATGTAAGAACTTCTATCCTGATCATTTCCCTAAGGTCAAAATAGTTAATTTTAATAAAATGAGTTTTCTGGCCATGGCCTGCATGTTGAGACCATCTCCCCAAGCTTCAGCATTTATTTGCCTGAAGATAAGTACATACTAAAGCTTTATTCCAAATCTGATGAGGGTCAGATAAAATCATATTGAAATAAAAGGAATGTAAAAAAAACTGTAACACTGAGGTTAATCTAGGGTGTGGACAGATGTAGTGACATATGGACAGACACACACATGGACACCAGTGTGATTGTTATGTAGAGCTTCCACCAACGTGGGCTTAACATAAACCACCTGGGGTGTGGACTGATGCAGGAACATACAGATGGACATGCACACAGACACCACAATGCTTACTATGTAGGGCTTCTACCAAGGTGGGCTCAACATAAACCACATAATGCAATCTGTCATTTAAGGTATGGACAGATATATGAAAATGAAATGGAAACACACATACATTGTAATTACTACCAAGGTGGGCTCAACAAAACCACATAATGTAATCTGTCATTTATAAAACTATACATATACACATATGACAAAAGTGAACATGTCCATGTGCTGGCTCATATATAGAAAAGTTTGTTAATTCAACAGGATACAAGTAATATGTTGATCCTTAATTCCTTCAAGCACTATTGCATCATCATGATCATCATGATGGATGTTCTTCAGATAGATACATTATACTTTCTAAGTATACTCTATAATGTATCTACCTGAAGAGCATCCATCATGATGATGATGCAAAAATGCATGAAGGAATAAAGGATGAACAAATTACTTATATCCTGTTGAATTAACAAATATATATATATAAAAGCATTAAACAAGTCAATTTACCATGTCTGAGGGGTATAAGCATTAAGTTGATGTACCATGTCTGAGTGGCATAAGCATTATGTCAATGTACCATGTCTGAGTGGCATAAGCATTATGTCAATGTACCATGTCTGAGTGGCATAAGCATTAAGTCAATGTACCATGTCTGAGTGGCATAAGCATTATGTCAATGTACCATGTCTGAGTTGCATAAGCATTAAGTCAATGTACCATGTCTGAGTGGCATGAGCATTAAGTCACTGTACCATGTCTGAGTGGCATAAGCATTAAGTCAATGTACCATGTCTGAGTGGCATAAGCATTAAGTCACTGTACCATGTCTGAGTGGCATAAGCATTATGTCAATGTACCATGTCTGAGTGGCATAAGCATTATGTCAATGTACCATGTCTGAGTGGCATAAGCATTATATCAATGTACCATGTCTGAGTGGCATAAGCATTATGTCAATGTACCATGTCTGAGTGGCATAAGCATTAAGTCAATGTACCATGTCTGAGTGGCATAAGCATTAAGTCAATGTACCATGTCTGAGTGGCATAAGCATTAAGTCACTGTACCATGTCTGAGTGGCATAAGCATTATGTCAATGTACCATGTCTGAGTGGCATAAGCATTATGTCAATGTACCATGTCTGAGTGGCATAAGCATTATGTCAATGTACCATGTCTGAGTTGCATAAGCATTATGTCAATGTACCATGTGAGAGTGGCATAAGCATTAAGTCACTGTACCATGTCTGAGTGGCATAAGCATTATGTTCATGTACCATGTCTGAGTGGCATAAGCATTAAGTCAATGTACCATGTCTGAGTGACATAAACATTAAGTCAATGTACCATGTCTGAGTGGCATAAGCATTATGTCAATGTACCATGTCTGAGTGGCATAAGCATTATGTCAATGTACCATGTCTGAGTGGCATAAGCATTATGTCAATGTACCATGTCAGAGTGGCATAAGCATTAAGTCAATGTACCATGTCTGAGGGTTATTAACATTAAAATCAATGTACTATATCTGAGTATATTAGTATTAAACAAGTCAATTTACTATGTCTGCGGGGTATTAGCAATTAGCATTACAGTTAATGTACCATTGCTAAAGGGGATTTGCAGTAAACATGTACCAAGTCTGAGGGTATTTATAAACAAGTCAATGTACCAAGTCTGAGGGGTACTAGAATTAAACAAGTCAATGTACCAAGTCTGAGGGTATTAGCAAACAAGTTAATGTACCAAGTCTGAGGGTTTTAGAATAAAACAAGTCAATGCATCAAGTCTGAGGGGTATTATCATTAAAAAAGTGAATATACAATGGCTGAGGAAGATTAGCATTGATCAACACATCAGACTAGACAAAAACAGAGCTCAGTTGTCCATTCCAAACAGTCACTCAGTTATCTGGTGAATTACAAATTTATATAATACCAAAACAGACCTGATAATTCTCGGAAGAAGAATTTCCAGTTGCGAGAGATGAGATCTTTTGACAGTTTTCTCAATACTGAGTCATAGATGCCTGAAATGGAAACAATTGAGATATGAAAGAGATGGTTAATTCATTAAGCGAAAAATCATGAAAATTTATGCCTTTGGAAATCAAAACAAGAGCAACTTCAAAGGCTCACTTTAAATCCCCAAGCTTTTATTGCATATTCCAATTCCCTCTCCATATCCCCATGCTACTCACCTCCATCCACACACAATGACCAAGGAGTCGTAAAGCATAATCCACCACATATATGTGTATTCCTGATATGATGGCATACATAAAGTTTGGTCAGAAAATATTTGAAAATGTCACTGTAATTGAAATTTGTGTATATCTGACCTTTGACCACCTCCCATGGTCCCCAGGGGTGGGAGCCAAGGATGACACCACTCTTGTAGATGGTTACCTAAAGGACAACATAACTACAAAGTTTCATGAATTTGTATCAATGTAATGGACAGATTGATGGACAGGTAGACAGATATAGATATCAGAATATCTACTGCTCAAGTCTGAGGGTAATAAATGGGGAGGAGACATGGTAATGGACAGATTGATGGACAGGTAGACAGATATAGATATCAGAATATCTACTGCTCAAGTCTGAGGGTAATACATGAGGAGGAGACATGGTAATGGACAGATTGATGGACAGATAGACAGATAGAGGGTATCACAATATCCAATAATAAAGTTTGAGGATCATAAATGAGAAATCTGTGCTATTATGCTGCTTGATATTTAAAGATTTGAATACTTTGGTAACAGTAATATTTGATGACAGATTAGCCTCAATTGTACAAAATTAAAAGCCTTCATGAAAAGATGCTGCCTAAGATGTGGTCTAATTTTTATCAAAGTTTTTGAGAAGAAATTCTTAAAAGGATTTTCTATTTAAGTAATGGCAACCATATTTGACAGCATATTTTGACACCAATTATACCAGTTAGAAAGGCCTCCATGCCAAAATACTCTCTATAAAATAATGTTCAGTCTAATTTTGCTGAGAAGCTTTTGAGAAGTTGTTGTTTAAAGGTTTTTATATTTGCAGTAACAGCAGCCACAAAATGTCATTATTTGTACAAACTTGATGATATTTTCTGTCAAATTCAGCTGAATTTTGTTTAGCAGTTTTGAGAAGTTGTTGAATTTGTTTTCTATTTTTAGAAATGGCAACCAGATCTGATGACAGATTAACATCATTTGAACAATTTATAAGCCTTTGATACCAAGATGCTTTCAGCCAAATTTGGTCAAAAGTTTGTTCAGCTATTTTCAAGAAGTAATTTTTAAGGTTTTTGTATATTTAGTAACAGCAGACATATTTGATGGTGGACTATCATCAATTGTGCAAACCTGAAAAGGCCTCCATACAACCATACTTTCTGTCAAATTTGGTCAAATGCTATTTACCAGTGCTTTAGAAGTAGTCCTTCAACAATTTTCATTTTTTAGTAACAGCAGCCATATTTGGAGGCATATCTGCATCACTTGTATAAATTTTAAAGGCCTCAAGGACAGAATGCTGTCTGTCAAATTTAAATTCTGTTAACAAGTTTCTGAGAAGTCAATTAAAATTTTTCTTTCTGTTTTTAGTTGGTTTTTCATTGGCTTTTGTTACTCGGCACTTTTAATACATTATTGGTTATGTCCTTGGTTACCAAGGAAACGGGAGCTATTGCTGTTCCCAAGACGACACCAATGCTGCCAGCCCTGACTTATCTGGGCAGGTTCCAAACCCATAATGACTGGATTACAAGTTCAATATACTATTTTTTTGTAATTGTGGCTATATTTGATGGTGGATTGGCATCATTTGTATAAACATTTTCAAAATGGCTAGCATGGCATCCATGCTGGCTGTCACATCAGCACAATTTTTATTTAGGATAACAGTTGTGATAACATTTTCATGGCTATCCTGTAATCCATCCAATTTCACATATAGTGTCATCTATAGACCCAAAGTCCAAACCTTGTATGATCTTAAAGTAACTGTCAGTGCACCTTTTTGCATTTGAATTTACCCTTATCTAGAAGCGGCAAAAATAAATCTTGCTAATGTTCACAATTTTCTCTTCCAATCATCACCCTGGTTATTATTGCCTCACAAAATAATATCTGATCATTTCCATTACGAAAAGTCCTCAACCAATCCTATTGTTTTTCTAAGTAAATTCAATGAAAGCCTCTTATCATAACCATACTTTATACATTTCTTTATAAAGACGGTTCAAAAGATGCAGAAAAAGCCTAAATTAAAATTTACTTGATTGCCCTTTATCAACCGACTCGACTAAAACACAATTACCCAAAAACTTTTACTGTTAGTTGTGATTGGAATCTCCTCCCCCAACCTGGGTACAAATTTTAATCTGCACCGTATCCTGATCATTTGGGCACTTCACATTTTTCAAACTGCTCTCCAGGGTAGGTAAAGAGTTCTTTTTTACATTGAATTTTGATAAAAAGGATGACAAGTTAAGAATAACAGAGCTTGAGTTACTGGATAAGGCATGACATTTCTATATTTTCAATTACTCTTTGCAAATCCCATACAAAACAAGGAAAAGCAAGAGAATCCATTTTTGCAAGAAAGTTTCTGATTTCAACTTGTGGTGGCAGTGGAGTTTCAGAAGCAAGAACACCACCTGGAAATCAGTTTCTTCACATCCTTTCAATACTGAATCAAGTGTTAGGGAAGGTGCATACTGTGTGCAAAAGCCATAATGACAAGCACATGAAATGGAGAAAATGTGTCACGTGCAGAAGTGACATGGTAACAATGTAAAAAGTCTAGTCTGGATAAATTCTCAATAAAAGACCTGGGACAACATTTGGGTTACTGTTTTAGGGCTAATATGAAGGATAATATTGACCTTGACAAAATATCATACAATGTATGCCTCAAGATGGAAATGGCACAGTTCTACATTAAATTTTTGGTATTGTAATTTCTCTTGATGTGTACTATGACTGTAACTAGACTGAAACATTTTCTGTATTGTAAAATGGATGTGTCTGCATTATATCTAAGTGTGATTTTTCCCGATTATTGATGTTTATAAAAAAAGAAAACACATCACATAACAAAATCAGATCTGTGCAGCCTTTATTTTGATTTGATCTGCATTTTGTTAGCTATTGGCTTCACTTATTTTGGCAAAATGTCTGAATGTATTCAAAATTTTGAGAGATGACAAACATGAAAAAGATGAATGTGATTTTCACTGATTTACATCAAGGTTAGAACAAATATATTTTGCTTTCACACTGTAATATAAAATTATTCACATCGAAACTATGATTGCTTCTTGATCGGTTATTCTTCTTCTTCTTCTTATTATTATTATTGTCTAATTGGATAGGAGAGGAATGTAGTGTCAGAAAATAGGGCACAGACAAGTGAATCATAGTTAAGACAGCTTTAAAGGCGAAGTTTAGTCAAATTTTAGGAAGTCAGTGTGTCAATAAAATACCAAGGAAAGTGTCTTTGTAAACACCTTATTTGGTTTATTAAAAAATATGAATTTAAATAGCAAATTACTGATTGAGCCATACACTACTGAGTTGCAGTTAATTCAAGTAGAGTTATCATTCTTTGGGTGATGTCATTGGTGGCAGTCTTCATCCAGGAATTATTACTGGTTATATCAACTGATAATACTGTCAGCTATCTTTCAAGACATCAGTTGTAAACAGAATACTGTAAATATACATACTTAAAAATCTGGGCACTCATTTCACTCTTACCTGTCATGTTTGTTTGCTTTTTTTTTTTCTTTTCAAAAACACTGTTTTGAAAATGTCAATGTAACATGTTCATCAAGTCAACATGAAACACATTTGTGCAACACAGAGGGTTGTGTTTGGTGCTTTATGGCAAAGCAACACAAGTCATTTAGTGCCAGGGCAATTGAAATAAAGTGCTTTGCCCAAGGACACACCACAGTAGCTGACCCAGGCTGGTCCAATGGTAGGATTTGAGCCTGCACCCTTTTTGGTTGTGAGTCTGGCACGCTAACCACTAAGCCATTAAGAGAGAGAGAGAGAGAGAGAGAGAGAGAGAGAGAGAGAGAGAGAGAGAGAGAGAGAGAGAAAAAGAGAGAAAGTACAATGTAGTAAGCAACAGCTTGTCAAAATTACATCCAAGTGATTAAATAGAACAACAGATGTTGCAGATTCAATAAAATGAAGTCTTGTTTTATTTTCTCAAGCCCTAATTAGCTCTAATTAGGGGTAGCTACTGCCTTGTCAGCTATGTTGAAAGTTTATTGTGTGCACCCAATGGTAACTTGCTAAGAAGATAATTGCTTTATGCTCCATATAATGAATACATTAAAACCTTTTTGAAAAGTAACATCCATCATTCAGATGACCATAGGGTTTCGGGGATGGGGTACTTCAGATGTGTAAAATAAATCACCAAATTAAGTCAAGGTAGATGATCCCTGTTTATATAAGCCCTGCATATGGAAACACCTTCATGTCCACCTACCAAAACATCAGCATAGCAATAATGTCATTGCTAATTGTGTCCATCACTTCTTCAAATTTTGAAAATTGTACTTTTGCATTGTCCCAGCGCCCTGAGAATGATGGTAATGTAATGAACCCTCTCCCTGAAGCCATTTTTTTTCTTCAATATACTTCCAGCTGAGCTGAAAAGTCAGTTAACTGGATTCTTCAACATGTCTGACTGGAGATTCTGGCTTGTCAAGATGACCATAAGGTTTTGGGGGTGGGGGAGATCAGAGGAATGTAATGAATCACTAAACTAAATTGCGGTAGATGATCACTATTTATATAAACACTGCATATAGAAACACTATCCTGTCCACCTCCCAAAGGTCACTACACTAGCTACATTAATTACAGAGAACTGTCTCATTATACTGCACTAACTTCATCTTAAGCTCTTACTCATCTCCCTTTCTTTCTCTCTCTCTCTCTCTAATATACATAAGATGACAAAATATACCAGGCATCAAATCAAGATTGTTACATACAGGATATGACTGGCTAACCATTATCCTTGAGGGGCTTGCTCTATAGATCAATGCAGCTATCTAAATGGTGACCCAGCATTTTGACAGAATCATGACCCTTTCCCAAGATTGTTACTGATTTCCTGACTTCCACAATCCTTATCTATTCAACTGTCCATGGTGTTTAATATATGTTCCAATTTCCTCCCTCAAACATGTTGCTAATGTGAAACTTGATAATGGTAACTGTTTTTTCTGTTTATTCGATTTATCATGCACTATCTAATATTACACTACATCTTTTTCTCACCATAAAATCACTTTGATCATACTTACTATCTCACGGTACTCCCATGTCTGTTTGTACATTCCTTTTTTAAAATTCATACTAATTTAAAAGCTGACAGATCAAATCATAATTTAAATAATTAAAAATAAAATAAATATATACTTCCTTTATGGAAAAGAACTGCTGAAGAATTTTTCATAAAAAAAAATATGACCATGGGCTTTGAGAATCTAAAATTGTCTTTATTAAAAGTAATTCTGCATAAATACCTCTCTCTACTTATCTTTCTCTCTGCCATAAACAATGTTTATCCTGACCAATCATGTCTTATTTGTCATTGAGAAAACGAATACAATTTGAAGCATGTCTGAAAATTTTTCTTTCTCTAATTGAGAATCACTTTTCACAACTAAAATTAATTTCTCGCAAAGAATGAAACATTTTTGAGGAGGTAATAAAGAACTTTTAGAAGACCACAAAACAGCCTGACAAAATTATTCATTTTATTTTCTTGAAAGGAATTAATAAAACATTCATTGTTCTGTCTAAAGATTAATATTCTGATGGAATGTATGGCCACTTTATTGATGAAGTGTTTCTTTAAACTTTCCAAGCAAGTATGTTCCACATAAAATATTAGTGACATAATGAAAACATCAATCTTTACATTAACATTTCCTTAGGAGGAGTCACATCATTCATCAGATTAAAGATTGTATTCTAATTTGTTAGATGTTTGACAGCAGGTCAAAAAATCAATTACCTCAGTTTATTGGAACTATTTAAGCTCAAGCATGAAAAATCATTCTTTTAAAGTGATCATGTATTATGTAGATCACAAAATTGCAGGTTCAACATATCATTTCTCTTCAACTGCATGCACCTTTGTGCCAATCTTTAATTTGTTGATTTGAACAATTTAGTGCAATACATTGGACCATGCTGATAACTGTTACAGCAATAACAAATTGCAGTAAAAGACTTCCATGGCATCAATGACATCACACACATTTGGCATGCCAGAAGCAAATAAAAACTCTGGATTCAACTATGGGTAATGTATGGGTAATGTACTGCGCAAACAAGAGTCTCTCGCAGGGACTGATACTCTAATGGCCAAAAAGAAAAGCCAGGAATCCATGCTATGTCCATTTTCTTTTATACCTTGAAAGATATCATATATACAATAGTAAACACTATATATATATATATATATATATATATATATATATATATATATATATATATATATATATATATATATATATATATATATATACCGTAACAATAACATGAGTTTGAAAATGGCTAATATGGCAACCCTACTGGAGGTCAGATTGGCACCATTTTTATTTAAGACCAACTAGATATCATAGGAAATCTTCTGGTGAAAACCTCATGTCAATTTGACTTTTCGTTTAGGAGGATTAGCGATAACAAGATTTTCAAGATGGCCACTGTGGCAGCAATATTAGATGTCCAAGTGGCACCATTTTCATTTAGATCCAACAAGACATCATAAGAAGACCCCATGTCAATATGATTTTCTTTCAGGAGGAGTAGTGATAAAAAGATTTTCAAAATGGCTGCTGTGGCAGCTATATTGGCTGTTGAAGCAGCATCATTTTCATTTAGGACCAACTAGACCAAGGGATGAATGTGTGTGTGTGTGTGTGTAAAGTTTTATGGTGATTCTTGAAGTAGTTTAGGAGAAGTAGAGAAAACATACTTGTGCTAAATGGACAGCTGGATGACAGATGATGGACAACAGGCCGTCCCATAAGTTTGCCTGGACTATTGCCAGTAGAGCTGAAAACACGTTCTATCAGCTCTATTGTTCAATGAATCACACTATATCATGGACAAATCAAATATTTATGGTTCTATGAGCTCTTTCAATATAGGTTATATACACACTGAACTTCACCTTTCGAGTCAGTAAGACCTTATGTCAATCTAATTAGAATCCAATTAGTTACAAATGTTAATAATGATTGTGATGTACATAATTGATTCTGTAATATCCTACATTTAGGTTTAGTAGGTGTTGCACCTATATGTAGTTAACATGTTAAAAGCAGTGCACAGAATATCTTGTATTTGTTCCTACATGGTGTCAGATATGGGATATGTCTAAGATTATCAGCACTAGTGGGATATAATCCAAATGAGAATCATTCTTACAAAAAGGAACATTCAAGTTTATATTTAATCTGAAAATAGTTTTCAGCAATGACAACATTCCAAGTTCCAACTCTGGAGAAATTACAATTTTCTAACCCAGAATCTTGTCACAGTGGGTTCAGTGCTTTGCAACTTTCAGACTTGCTTCTGGATTGGAAGAAAAGGAAAAAGCAATGAAAGTTAACATTCTGATCTACACTATGGGGCTTCAGACAGATAGAATTGTTGGACTGAGAGACATTCATTTGGCAGACACACACACACTTTACACTTTACACAAATAAAACAAAGGTATTGACCATATTTCTCCAATAATATACCCTTGCTTGATGATAAGACAATGACCACTTGAACAATTTTAGCAAATTTTTATGTTGGGAATGTCTTACAATAAAACTGCCTCCAATTTTTCAATGAATTAATATGTGTTGTCATAGGAGAAATACTGTCATTAAAATTGGCCCTTATCTCCTCTACATCCAACCCATTCCATTTTTTATTGAACTTTTTGTTTGAAAAATGCTCACTGTGTGAATACAAAGCTCATTTAAAATGGCTTAAAATATGTACGTGTGAATCCAAAACATATACATTTAAATAAATTATAATGCTATTGATTCTATAATGCTACAGATAGATAATGAAATTAATTTGAAATCCTCATTGGCTGTTTAAATATATTCCTATGTTCATCAATAATTAAAAAAATAACAATATCTCCTTGAACAAGGAGAAAGATTAATGATTAATCAGACATAGGATCCAAACTAAGTGGATACAAAATAAGCAGAAATAATATAAATTGAAATTTTTTTACAAAATAGTTTTCTTCATGTTAAACTGCCTTTTCATTGAGTACAACTATTTGCATGCTCACAATGCACAAATCTAGCACTGTACACATGTATTTAATAAGATTCTAATAAAAGTACACTGAATGGCACTTTATACACTTGCCCCGTGTTTAATGGTCCTCTTTGAACTGAAATTTTTGTGCAAAAATCGGTTTTCTTCTTTCAATCACAGTGGCCTTGACTTTTGACCTTTTAACCCCCATATAAATAGGCTTCTTCCTTACCCCAAGTGCAAGCCATCCACAAAGTTTGGTCCACATATGTTATCAGAACTAATGTCATTGTGTGGAAACTTTTGTTTTCTTCTTTCAGTCACAATATGCTTGTACTTTAACATTTTGATCCCAAAATCAATAGGGTTCTTCTTTATCCCAAGTGCAAGCGATCTACAAATATTGGTAATTGTGGATGATACAGAACTTGAGTTACTGTGTGGAAACCATTTTTCTTCTTTCAGTCACATTGATGTTGACTTTGCTTATAATATTCTTGGATGTTAACCTTACTCTCAAAAAAACTGAAAATTCTCAGACTTTTCCCTGATTTTTGGGAATCCTGAACAAGATGCCCATGCTAAAATAAAAATCACATTGGTTCGTCAGAATAGGATTTTTTAAAACTAATTTTCCCCCTCCACTTACCAAAAGTGAACCACTGTTGCATGACTTAATCTTAAAACCTCTGAAAAAAGACCTTGTTAATATTACTCAACAACACGATGTTTTCCGATTGTTAGATATACACTTCTTATATAATTATTTAAGTAATCTGCATTTGAATGGCACAACTTGCTGTAAATTTGAACCAAGCATAATTAGCAAACAGCATGCAAAGGCAGTCATTACTGAACCAAGCTTTCTAGTCTATGTCCAAGAGGCACTAAAAAATATAGTAAAAAATAGTAAATGTCTAAATGAGCATGATGTCTAATACTGTTATCATGAAGAAAATGAAATGTGGTCTGATCACAACATTCAGAAAATCTGGAATTTGTTTTTTTTTTTTTTTCAAATTCTGTTTTATGGTCAGAAACTTTCCAGGGTAGAATTTTTTTTTTTTTTATAACAAGATCAATCTGTTATGCTCGGTATATAAGAAGACTGAAATTGCCAAATATCGTGATATTATAACTAAACACAAATGATCATTCATAACAAAACTTCCACTGAGTTCTCACTGCTTGAAGCCTGAAATCTGAAGGTACAAAAATCCTCAAAACCTGTAATTTTTTTTCCTAAACTAGTAGAATCTGAATGGCACTTTTAAATAGAATACCCAAAATATCATGAAGTCTGTGATACATTTTTAATCTTTACCATTCAACCCTTCAGAGCTCCAATCACGAGACACTATTTGAAAAATAAATTAAAATTTCTCTACTTGATCCTTACACAGCGCAAGTTGTTAAATGCATATCAACTCATGTCTAAAAATCATTTAAACTTAGACAAGAACATTGTTCAGGCATTTAGTTTAATAACTTGAATCAGATCATTCATACTTACTAAATATAATTTATCACCTTTGAAAAGAAATAATCATAACTTAGTTAAACTTATAATTCGGTATTAACTGCATGGACACATCATTTGCAATATAAGACATGATCTTATTTAAAAGCCTGAACATTTCTGAATTATATAATTTTCTTTATATTTTATATAATAATCATGACACTATGAACATGTAATTTCCAATAATGAATTTGAATTTGAATATATTTCTTTACAAAAGTAACATGTTACTTTAAAAAAGCAACACATTAGAAATTTGTATAAGTTTTTGGCCCAAAGTTCTTTTTTTTTTTTACTGATCAGTATACATACATACATACATACATACATACATACATACATACATACATACATACATACATACATACATACCTGTTCCTGTCTCTACTGTTGCCATCTCTTTAAGGATTGCCCGTAGATTAGAAAGGACTGTAAATAATCCAGACTGCTGAATATCCTGAATTTTTTTCTGAACTTTGTTATCGAAGTTGGGATTCTTGCAAAGTTTGCTCAGGTCTGTCAGTGTGGTTTTAATCAGTGTCCACTTTGTTTGGAAGTCTTGTTCACTCATCTTAGTTGAGTGACAATGAACTAGTTCACCTTGTTTGGTACACAAGTCTATTATAATTTGCTTCTCCTGCTCGCCAAGTAAAGGACATATGTTATTCAGAAGAGCAGATGCAAGAGTAATGTCATATTTATCTATATCTGTGTGTCCACTTTGTGGGAATATAATATCCATTTGAGCTTGAGTCACGACCTTCCTTTTCTGAAGCTCTAGGATATCAGGCTCGTATTTCTTCATGTACTCATCAAGTGTGCAGAATGAAGTAGTGGTATAGTAAAGTAATACCTTTCTCAGAACTTTGGATCCAACATCTAACACCAAGGAAGAAAGTCGTGTGAACCGCTCTGTTGCACGAGCTGAATGCTGCGGTAACACAATATCAGGAACTGAAATATCAAATTTTGGTTTAGGTATGTTATCTTTATTCAAAAAACTTTTAGGAATCTATAGAAATTTAAAAAATCTCATTGGTCAAATGACAGGATTAGGGTTATAAAAGTATCATCGACTGACATATTCATTCCACTGTGGCATCATGATGCTCCATCTGGCATACAGCCACACAAATTGTTATATCTGACAAGATATGAACACAGTTCTCCACAAGCTATTTGAGCGCACACTGGGGACAACAATTACTTATGATGCAATGCCAAAGAGAGGTCCATATGCAACATCAAAACAACTGTAAACAGGCTGAAACTGTCAACATAGAAGATTCTAATCCCATAGATTATTGCATTTTTGTCTGCTTTGTGAAGGCTACACATGCTTCTACAATGATAAATTTGAAATGATAACCATTACACAGTAGTAGAAAATTATCCATAATTCTGTATCATATATTACACAAGTGACTAATGCAATGCTATATTTGTACCTATGTAAACCTGTGTCTGATCCTCAAAGCAGGTAATTATGACATTACAGTCTTGTATTTGCAGATATGAGGATTTAAATGGTGGTTCTATTTACTGGAAACTGAGTTTTACCAGCAATACATCAGTGGAACCAGTAAAACAGATATTTGCAACAGTAAAACCACCATTAAAGTCCTCAAATCCTCCAACACAAAACTGTAATTCTCATTTTAACACACTCTTTTGAGCATTCTGTCCAAAACGGAAAGTTGTTGCCCTTCACAAGTGGAGTCTTGATGTCCAAAGCGCATCAATATGTCCAATAATATTGACAGTATGTCCAGGATTTTTTACTGCCACAATGCTTGATGTCTATCAGAAAGCATTGTTACATCTGCAATTGTGTAAGAACTGTATTTGAAATACTACTAATTCAGAATCAGTGGATTGTTGTAAAGTCTCAAGTTTCCTCTGTCCCAATGACCACACCAGATCATCATCATCTGGCCTTTTACAAGTATGCTACATAATACAAAAATAAATGTACAATATAAAAGGGGTTTCCTTTTCAATTTACTCGAGAAGAACATTTGTGTCTCTTGCAAGGGAAGAAATATTGCTGAGGAATAGTACTACTGAATACAAAATTTGATAGTCAGACATAAATAATGTATAATTACCATATATACTCACGTATATGCTCGGTCCAAATGCAAACAACATAGACCCTGATCTGCCATCACATAATGCACCGGCGGATCAGGGTCTACATTTTTTGTTCTACTGATTAGTCGTTACAAACTACATAGACCCAGATCTGCTGGCGCATTATGTGACAGCAGATCTGGGTCCATGCAGTTTGCAGTTGGTATTGGCTTATACGTGAGTAATAGCTTTCAAATGAGCAAAATGTCTGCATATGATGATAAAGTTAATGTAAACAATTTTTTTAGGAATATTTCTTTTAACAGAAAGAAAATTAGGTTGAAAAAGTCAGATTTTATGTTCTGTGTCTTTATTGCAAGTAACAGC
Organism: Margaritifera margaritifera; assembly: GCA_029931535.1. Classification (NCBI taxonomy): domain Eukaryota; kingdom Metazoa; phylum Mollusca; class Bivalvia; order Unionida; family Margaritiferidae; genus Margaritifera; species Margaritifera margaritifera. The sequence continues at coordinate 3,424,026 of JAQPZY010001597.1, forward strand.
TGGCTCTGATGCCAAACTTGTCTCAGAATTAAGTTGATTTATAGGATATGCTGTTCATAAGGTTTAATAGAATATGAATTATAAATACTCACTCTGTGTCTTGTTCTCCTGAATAAAAGAACAAAAGAAAGAAAGAACAAAATATTAACAGAACATGTGACTTTTTCTATGCTAGAAAGATAGAAAACATAATTTATATCCAAGTATTTTGAGCTAGAAAAATAATTTAAAGATGTACAGGCATTGTATCATTGCTGTGAGGATAGATGCATCTAGTATGTATGGGACCCTCTCATAAAGCAGTAAAACCACATAAAAAATAAACACCTCAATCAGCAATGTTAGCAATGACACTGTGTAAGAATAATAAATTCATGAATACAAATCACATCTACAGGCTCAACACTCTCTACATGTACAACACATAAGATAAGAGATATGATCAATCAGGTGTGAGAGAAATATTTCAATTACTGAGAAATGCATATGAAAGGATATAAACTTTGTGCAGTCAGCAGTTGCAATGGTTTGTGACTGGAATGTTATAGCTAGGAATTTCGATCTGTTATCTAGTTTTGTGCACTTCGATAGAAATGAATATATCTCACTTGATAAATTATATTCAGATTACCCCCCCCCCATTTAACACAGAAATATGTAGTTTTTAGGGGGGGGGGAGGTGAAGTAAAACTAATTTCAATTAGGTAATACTTACCTGTCATTATTGTTTAGCTTACTCTTTCTGCAATGGAAAAACCTTGTCTGTGCTACTTTACAACAGTCACGATGTAGAGACCATTCTGTTAGGACTACCTCAATGCCTGTTCTGGGCAAACTGTCTGCAACGATATTTTCTTCCTGGAATGTGATGAACTTGGAGTGTAATCCCTTCTGACTCTGCCCAGCATTGAAGTTCCACACTTCCATGAAGAGAGAAGAAGCACGAGTACCTCCTTGTCATTTGAGGTATGCAACCACCAAAGTGTTGTGTGAGGAGACCATAATTCAATGCCCCTTGACATGGTCTATGCACCCTTTCAGTCCAAATTGTTTATGTGTAGAAGGCTCTCATCTTGGGATCAACAGCCCTGGAGAAGTAATCCTTCTGACTCGTAACGAGTCTCTCCCCTCCATGAATCTGAATTGTCAGTTTACAGATGGGAGTAGGGTTCGAGGGGATGCAGAGGAAATCCCATCAGAATCTTGTATTGATTGTACCACCACTTGAAGTGGTACTGAAAAAAGTCGACCCAAGAGAAATTTGATCTGACAGAATCCTTGTGTGGTTTCCAGACCGCGAACAGGAGAAACTGAAGAGGACGTAAATGGAATCTCCATAGGGATACCAGGTCTGCCATATAATTCAAGGTTCACCAGAAAGCGAGAGATCAAGGTGAGCTGACAAGGAACTCTTGACCTGTAAAGTCCTCAACAATTCCAGAATTTTGTGTATCCTTTCTGGGGGAAAATGAACCAACCCAGAATGTGACATCTATACGCAGGTGGCGTTTCTCCATCGACAATGCCATGGCTGTAGACAATGTGTGCCTTGATGTCTTGCTACAGCCTTGCAAAGCAACAGCAGGCAACGATTCTTCCTGAAGAAAGTCGCTGAGAACAGATCAGCATGTGATGCTATACGATTCTTCCTGAAGAAAGTCGCTAAGAACAGATCAGCATGTGATGCTATAGGCACTAAGGACCTGGCATTCAATTCTAAAACCACAAATAATTTAACAGTGAGGCAAGCAAACAGTCCTGCAAAATCCCCCTGTCAAGATGCGGTGTGCAAGGGGTGGGGGTTATGGGCCAGGAGGGAAAATGAACCCTTTAGCTGGAGGCTGATACTAATGATCTCACAGCAGTAAGGGGGACTTAACACCCCCTATTTTGCCTCGCCAATCTTGTCCTTTTTCCATCCTCTGCAGATGTTCTCTGACCACAGATGAGTAGAAGCAGGTCTGTTCAAGGCATTGCACCAAAAGTCTTTCTAAGCTTGAAAGAATCGATGTGTCACCCAAGCATGTAGACTTAGGGCACATGTTAATTATTGCATTGTCGATTGACCATGTCTCCTCCTCTTCGACCATGTGAGACGGTTGGTGGGAGGGGTTTGGATATCCTAGGAGGGGAGGGTATATCCTCTCCTCCCTATCATCAGCAAATTCCTGAGAATCTACTATGATAGACAAAGCATTATCATCTTATTGTTCCAAACTTCAGTGGGATACATGAGTATTAAACCCAGAACAATCCCTCTGCGGGGAAGGCAGGGAAGTAATGACATTGATGTTCTGTGAGCCTCATGGGGAGTGCCTGAACTGTCCCTAATTGGTGCTTTGTCTGAAGGATGAGAATATTCCTTGTCCCTCATAGGCCTCTTAGGGAAAGGGGGACTAACCCTCTCCTTCTGTGATGACCTCTCCTGAGTAACATGTTGTTTTCTACAAACCACAGTACCTGTACTTGCAGGAAGCCATATAGAAGGAATCCATGATGGTACAGGATGATCTCTTTGATATATTTTGATAATTACAGACTGAAGGAAAACTTTTTGCTAAAGAGAAATATGAATATCAAGTCCTGATATAGCATAACCATCACTGTAGGTAATTTTTTTTCAAGCGAATAGTTTTTCCAAAGCTGACTTATGATATTGTCTGAAAAAAGAATGAGGGTGTGCTATTGCACAAGCACTGATGACGGCAAGTCAGACTGGGTCGATGCATGTGTTCTAAGAATTTCTAGGACAGGAGGATGGTGCATTTAGCACGGATGAAGTTTTTCTATTGTGGAAAGAGCAAGCTAAACGATAATGACAGATAACGTATTACTGATATGAAATTATCTTTTTGCTATAGTAGATGATCCAGTTCTTGTAAAGGCAGACAATGAATCTACAATTTAATCTTTGCAATTTCATTTATTGTATATACACACACATACATACATACATATATGAAAATAATGCAATACTGAATTTCAATTTTTTCCAGACATCTGAACCCTATGGGACACTTGAAATCTTGAACGATGATCAAAAACTGTATGCATAATATCTCTTTTTATTTTATTTTTTTAGTTATAGTGTGTCCACATCTTTTTATATTGACCGGCTTGATTTGGACTGTTGGTACACATGAGTATACCATATTTTCTCTATGTCTTTGGACAATGTTTATTTAAGGACACCATGTTTTTTTTGGGGGGGGGGGGGCTAAAATCATATTTTTTTGCCTTGTGATGTTTGGGTCCTACTAAACACCACACTGCGGCAAAGATGGACAAAGATGCACAAAGATAGGGCAAAGACGGTACAGAGACATTTAAAACTGACCGAACTGGAAAATACTGAATGTTGATTCCAATTTTATAAAAATAAATATACAAGAATTAGAAATGTTTGTATTGTCTATACGTTGTTTTTTTTTTTTTTTCAATGTCTATTTCCATTGAAAGTTGTAATAAATTATGG